>VXBO01007687.1:5721-39026 GCA_013400135.1 Rhinoptilus africanus | reverse complement strand
CCTTCCAGTGCCCTATCCCACGAGATCTCCCCAAGCAGCTTCCTGAAGAGATCAAAGTTAGCCCTCCTAAAGTCCAGGGTTGTGACCCTACTTGCTGCTTTGTGTGCAGCACCCGTGATCCTGAACTCTATTTTTTCATGATCACTACAGCCCAGGGTGTAATGATGTCTGCTGTTACTCTGCTGAACCCAGTCATGGATGAAACCAGACTGTTTACTGTTACCACACATTAGATTCTCTGTTTCAGTATTAATTTTTAATTATTTCTTTAAGTGAAAGCAAATTTTTTCCATGTGGTATGGAAACAAAATTGCTATTATTTTGAGGGAAGATTGTTCTCTGCCCAATTTGTCTGAAGGCAAAACTGCATTGAAAAAAAAAAGAATTATGTGCAGATGCGTATGAGACAGTCCCGAGGTACTGTAATGTGAGTGTCTCATGAAATGTATAAGAGAGGTCAGTTTTATCAGCAGCCCTAAGGGCCCAATTGGAGTACCTCCTTTGGTACCTCGGGCCATCTGCTATGGCATCTAATAACCTCGTGAGAGCAATGAACAGCTCAGAGTGTGATTTAGGGCTGCGGTCTGACTGCGTATTCTGGCTGCTATACGAAATGAAACTCCAATTACAGTGTCTAAATTCAGAAATGAAATGAGCAATTCAGACCTCTGGTTATTAAGGGCTGGTGTCCCATACTGCCCACGGAGCAAGGCGGAGGCATTATTTAGACCACCAGCAAGAGCTGCCCAAGTTAACTGTGGTGACTCTTCCTTTCCTGTGATACTACGGGGAATTAGGGCCTGACAGTCCCAGCACAGCACAAGATATGGATTGCTAATTTTGAACTTAGGTGCTGTGACTGTCTCTTAGTCCATCTTAAGTGTCATAACAGGCAGGCTGAACACAGCCCTCCTCCTCCCTCCACTACTCTGCTGGGATTGCGGAAGGAGGGAGGGAGCAAGAGGAAAAGCCATCTGTGCATCCCATCAAGTGGTGAAACGGGGGGGAAAAGATCCTGCTGCTTTCAGCTCTGTTTCCATGAGTGCAGAAGTGCTGACTGGGATAAGACTGAGAAAGAGTGATGGAGAGTGAAATTGAAAAGGAGAGAGAGAGATCCATGGAAGTCAGTGGGAGTTTTGCCACCGACCATAATGGGATTATGATTTAGGCCAGTCTGTGGAGATTTTAATGAGTCAAATGAAGACAGCTAAATAGTTTAAGCAAGCTATGTGTGGGCTCCTTTTTCAGTATCCAGCATGCTAAGTAAGCATACCAAATCACATCCAGAGTCCATTATCCAAACTATATCATTATCCCCCAAAGAGCACTTCTCTCCTGGCAGGGCTATGTGACAGGCTGCCGGCCAAAGCACTCTGCAGCTCATGGCAGAGGGGAGATTATGAAGAGACTGAAGTACAGGAACTCTTACAATTCACTTGAAAATTGGTATTAATACATATGCAAATGCATTTGGATGGTGTGAAAATCAGACTGTACATTTCCAGTCTTACCACGTAACACTAGATTTTCTTTTCCTTCCTTCGTGACTCAGATACTTGAGAGTTGTGCAAGATGGGCATGCAGGCTCCTCAGTTCGTCATTGCACAGCCCTCACTGTGCTCAACCTTGAGCATATTTACAATTGGCACAAACACATTGCACAAACTGATAAGTTTGTCCACATGGGAAAATGCAGTACTTTGTTGGAACACTGACTTGGGCCTTGAAAGAGTAGAGCCAAGCGCTGTATCCCAGCACAGATCCTCTCAGGGAGACTGTTTACTGATCCCATTCTAGAATCATAGAATTGCCTAGGTTGGAAGGGACCTTTCAGATCATTGAGTCCAACTATCAACATAACACTGAAAAAAAACATCACTAAACCATATCACTAAGTACTATGTCTACCCATCTTTTAAATACCTCCACTGTTGGCTATTCCACCACTTCCCTGGGCAGTCTGCTCCAATGCTTGACAGCCCTTTCAGTGTAAAAATTTTTCCTAATATTTAGCCTAAACCTCACTTGGTGAAACCTGAGGCCATTTCCTCGTGTCTTATCACTTGTTACCTGGGAGAAGAGACCGACCCCTAACTCTTTACAACCTCCTTTAGGTAGCTGTAGATCATCCATCACACTGATAGGTTGTATCAGCAGGGTTACATGGGTCAGAGAACGCGAACAGATCTCTACTCAGTGACATGCATGAAGTCTTCAGTCCTGGGTTTTAAGAATCTTCAGTCCTGAATCATTCCTGAGATCCCGCTGCAGCAACCTCCCTGTTCTAACCACAGATACAAGTACCTCATCAGTTTGGCTCAATCATTCTAGTCCCTTAATTATCTATATTATATAATGTGCTCTCGGGTTCCCAGAGAATCCAGAAAGGTGAAGGGAAGATAGGCATTGTGAAGGCAGCTTTATTAAGAGCACAAAGGTTCCAGTAGTCTGAATAAGCATTGTTGACCCCTAACATAGGTGCCATCATCCTAACTTACTCTAATAGTTAGACTTTTATATCTGAGCTTGTCACTCTAGTTTTACAGTCAATGGACAGAAGTAGACAATTTCACAGAATGATTGCTTTCTTCCTAAAACCAGTTTCTAACACAAGACAGATGAATTGCCCTCCGGAGATGCCTATTTCTCTGCCTTGATTATAAAGAGGACCTGGGATACCGATCTTGTCAGCAAAGGTCTAGTTTCTAAGTACCTTAATTAGGTGAGATGAGATGTTCAGAAGATCTCTGACCCTGGCAGTCTCCATTTAGGAGGGCTGCCCAGACTGGAAGCATCATCCCTCAGAACAGATTGGTTTTGAAAATAGGAGCAACATGGCCATTTATCCATGAGAAACAATAACAAACAGGAATGAAAGAACAAAAATGAATAAACTCATACATTTAAACTTGTTTCCTCTGCACTTGCCAGGGAAGTCTAGCATTCAGGATTCTGTATTTATTCTGCAAAATGAAGTGCACAGTGCTGGGACTGACACACTGTATTGGGTTCGTGTGGCAAGGTTTTGGTAGTGGGAGGGAGTCTACAGGGGTGGCTTCTGTGAGAAGATGTGAGAAACTTCCTCCATGTCCAACAGAGCCAATGCCAGCTGGCTCCAAGACAGACCAGCCACTGCCCAAGGCCGAGACCACCAGCAACGGTTGTAGTGCCCCTGGGATAACGTAGACAAGAAGGGGGAAAAAAACTCCTGCACTGCAGCAGCCAGAGGAGAGGAGTGAGAACGTGTGAGAGCAACAGCTCTGCAGACACCCGGGTCAGTGAAGAAGGAGGGGGAGGAGGTGCCCCAGGTGATGGAGCAGAGACCCGCCTGCAGCCCATGGAGAAGACCATCGTGAGGCAGGCTGCCCCCCTGCAGCCCATGGAGGTCCACAGTGGAGCAGATATCCACCTGCAGCCCATGGAGGACACCACACTGGAGTAGGTGGATGTGTCCAAAGGAGGTTGTGACCCCTGGAGAGCCCATGTTGGAGCAGGCTCCTGGCATTACCTGTGGACCCGCAAGGAGAGGAGCCCACACTGGAGCAGGTTTCCTGGCAGGAGTTGTGACCCCATGATGGACCCACACTGGAGCAGTCTGTTCCTGAAGGACTGCACCCCATGGAAGGTCTCATGTTGAAGAGGTTCGTGGAGGACTGTCTCCCATGAAAGGGACCCCATGCTGGAGCAGAGGAAGAGCATGAGGAGTCCTCCCCCTGAGGTTCCTCAGTGGCAGAGAGACAGAGACAGGTAGAGAGCGGCAGAGACAACATGTGATGAACTGACCACAACCCCCTTTCCTGTCCCTGCACTGCTCGGGGGGAGAAGGTAGAGAGTTTGGGAGTGAAGCTGAGCCCTGTAAGATAGGAAGAGTGGGGGGAAGGCGTTTTAAGATTTAGTTTTTATTTCTCATTACCTTACTCTGATTGGATTGGTAATAAATTAAATCAATTTTCACCAAGTTGAATCTGTTTTGCCCAGGACAGTAACTGGTGAGTGATCTCCTTGTCCTTATCTCAACCCACAAGCTTTTCATTATATTTTGTGTCCCCTGTCCTGCTGAGGAGGGGAGTGATAGAGTGGTTTTAGTGGGCACCTGATGTCCATTGAGGGTCAACCCACCACACGGACCATTCCCTACCTCACCGTAGACTATTAGGAAATCATCCACCTGTGTAGTGGAAAAAATAGAGGTGTTTTATCAGACAGCTCCTAGGGGCAAGGAGACAGAAAGCTTGTTGCCTTTTCTACCACAGTGACACTCCACAGTCCTTAACACGTGTGGCATTCAGTCCTGCACAACCACCGCATGGTTCATTTGCTCACTTAAAATCTGTTTAAATGTAGGAAATAGAGACTTGTGTGGGCCATAAAGCCTATGCTTACACCTTGCCTTGGTGAAGATCCATCTCCCATTGTTTTATTTCCTTTTCTTGCCTTCATGCTAGGAAACCCTGGGAGCTGGTACTCAGTATCCCACTATAAGATTCATCTCAGTGATAAATTATTTTTTAATAACATATTTTGAAACAGCAACAGCAAGCCAACTCTAAGTCCATGAATACAACTGAAATACCTGATGCATCAGTCTGACAGGGAGATCATAACAGCCAGGAGGGTCAGCTGCTCCTTGATACTTTTGGGGAAGAGGAGCATCTCTTGCCGGTGCAAGAGGAAAAAAAAGTAGCACCTGAACAGCAGTTGTCATCAACACATACAAACGTACACAGTGCTGACCTTGGATGTTGTCAGCACACTGGATGGGAAGGGGTCACTAACAGCTACATTCGTACTCTGGCTCTTCGAGGAGTTTATATCTTTTTAAGTATGTACTTAGCCCTCTGATGACCCTAAAAGAAAATGCAGGTGATAATTGGACAATCTGTATCTGTCAGAAACTGAGATTTTAAACAAAAGTTTGTCATTCTTTCTTTCTCCCCTCAGTTCATATATGTTGTGCACATATTTATTAGGTAGCCTTTAAAATCCCTTTTCCTCTCCCAATAATTACACACGTAATAAAAATGATAATCACGGTGGGTGGAGATTGGATTTCCTTTCCTTTTAACAGAAAGAACAGCCTGGTGAAAAAATAAATGGAGTTAATTAGTTGAATATAATTGCAAATTCCTTGGAGTTAGAATGTGCTGCATACCAGCAGAAAATGCAATTTGCCATATGGTATTGGAACACTCTGTAATGATGTCTTTTCCTCTACTATTTTCTGCAGACTGGGTATGCACTTGGATTATTTGTGGCTTCCCAAGTATTTAAGTTATGCAAGCCAGCTCACTGAGTGCCCCAAAGCAGCAGAGAACCATGCTTGTTCAGTTCATAATATGTACTAAAAAAAATAAACAAACAAAAAATCTTTGTTTTGCAAAGCTTTTAATGAAAGCCTGAAGTTTCACTTTTCAGTGCTTTTGGGAAACTTTCAGAAACTTTATTCTTCTAAGAGTCCATACAATGTCCCCTGAATAGTGTTATTAAGATCAGTGGCAGGTCTTTGAGGAAAGTAATCAAATACTAGTAGGAAATCACAGAATCATAGAATAGTTGGGGTTGGAAGGGACCTTTAAAAGTAATCTAGTCCAACCTCCCCTGCAATGACTGGGGACATCTTCAACTAGATAGGTTACTCAGAGCCCTGTTCAACCTGACCTTAATTTTTCCAGGAATGGGGCAACTGCCACCTCTCTGCGTAACCTGTTCCAGTGCCTAACTACCTTCAGAGTAAAGAATTTCTTCCTAATGTCTAGACTAAATCTTTCCTCTTTTAGTTTAAAGTCATTATCCCTTGTCCTATCACAACAAGTCCTGCTAAAAAGTCTGTCCCCACCTTCCCTGTAGGATTCCTTTGAGTACTGAAAGGTTGCAACAAGGTCTCCCTGGAGCCTTCTCTTCTCCAGGCTGAATAACCCCAACTCTCTCAGCTTGTCCTCATAGTAGAGGTGATCCAGCCCTCGGATCATCTTCTTGGCCGTCTCTGGATACGCTCCGACAGGTCCATGTCTTTCCTGTGCTGGGGGCTCTAGAGCTGGACACAGTACTCCAGGTAGGGTCTCCTGTCGCGTTAAGAGGACTATAGTTTTGATATTTGTCTGTCAGAGTCCCAGGACATTCACTGATCTACTATTAGAGTCCCACCAAAGGGCCTTCACTGATCTACTATCAGAGTCCCACCAAAGGACTTTCACTGAATCACACTCACAAATATTCAAAATTAGTTATGTTATTGAGAGCGACAGTCGCAGATTCAAGATTGCCATTGATAAATTCACTAGCTACAATAGTGCTAATTAATTAAGGTTAATATTGCTAGCAAAAATAATGATAGTACAATAACCCGGGGTAACATTCACCAGAGGGTGAAAGGCGCAGCGCTTACCCAGAAAGGCGTCCCTGCCTGGGGTGGAGGAAGAGAACACAGCCCTTCGACTGGTCCATCAGGTATCAAGTTTCTTCTCTCCCCATTTAACAGTCATTCTCCCCATCCTTTTATCCCCAAAATTACGAGGTTTCCCTCCCCTAGGTGAGGTGTAGTATGATTTAGGTGGAGAGTATTATAGTAATATATGTTTAGCATGGCCTCTAAAATCTTCATTAGCATATACAGGGGTGTCAACTTTAATATGCATTTCACAGGTAATGAGGCAAAGGTCAATTACCGGGCATGGTAGCCTCTCAAGGAAACAGAGAGCCACACAAAGTCTCTGTTATCTTGATTTTACTGTCTCTGCTGACAAAAAGCAAGGCTGTCCTGGCTCCCCAAGACTACTCTGTTGTTTATGTATCCTGTGATAGCCAGGCAAGCCTTCACTCCACTGGGTTGCACAAGAGATAGCAAAGCCAGTCTTAATTGCTCTTTGAGCACAGAGACTTCACCTCATTATACAAATTACACAGACTCCCCAGAGCAGAGCAGAGGGACAAAATCACCTCCCTCGACCTGCTGGCCACACTTCTTTTGATGCAGCCCAGGATACAGTTGGTCTTCTGGGCTGCGAGTGCACATTGTCAGCTCATGTCCAGGTTTTCATCCACCAGTACCCCCAAGTCCTTCTCCTCAGGGCTATTCTCTACCACATCATCCCCCAGCCTGTATTGATACCGGGTGTTATCTCAACCCAGGTGCAGGACCCTGCAGCACACAAATGGTTGTTAAGCATACAAATGGTTGTGTACTTAACGTGGAAATATTTTAGAACAAGAAAGAGGTTAAAAAAAGAGGAAAACATATACAGTTTAGTCTTTATTTAGTACCACTTTCAGATTGAAAAAATAATAATAGAAAATGAGACTTTGCTATGCAACTATGCACACTTATTTATCCAAACTTTCCAATCTAAAATTTAAAGTTTGACAGCTTTGATACAAAGAGAAATGATAGACAACAAAGACATTTACTGTACATAAAAAATGTTTTCACACACAGAACCCAAGGCAAGTTACCATGCGCTTTCTTAAAAAATAGTTCCTCTGTGGATTTCTGTCAGTGATTTTCTACTGTTCATTTTTAAGATGCACATAAACATCCACCCCACAAAAAGAAAACCCCAAACCTGCTAAGAAATAGCCATTCTGATATCTTAGATTTATACTTTTCTGGGAAATTGCTCTCCAAGCTCCTAAGCTTCTTTTCTTATTTTGAAAGAGATATACAGGGACTCACACATAGTTGCTTACAAGCTCTGACTTAGAAGTGAAATAAAAGTTCATTTTCGAGCTATAAAAGTATACTCGGATCTTACAACAGCAGCATTGACTTAATTACACTGGTTGCTCTGTTTTTTGGTCTTTTCTTCAGTTTTATGGCCCTGTTAATGCTATCAGGTCAATAAAGTAAACAGCTTTAACTGAAAAATTGGCAGTGAATGTTTTCAAGCTTCATTGCTCAGATAGGATAATTATTGTGATGTGTAGATTTTTCTTTCTTGAAAGTAAACACTTATATCACACGAATAAGCAGGCCATTGCTTTAGTTGTTAAATCTGTCAGATGGGCAAGTTGTTTTTTTCTCTATACAGTGTGTAAATGGAAGGGGAATTGTACATATGAGCAAAACCAGGATTAGGAATCCTAAATTGCTCCAAAAAAACCCCCCACCTCAGACATGGGAGAAGTCAGAGAGGTATTTTTAGTAGCTTCAAGGGCTTTATGATTCAAACCAACAGGAATTTACAACATATAGTACAATAAAATATATAATTAACAAATCAGGACTGGTCATACGGATTGGCTTTTGCTGCTCAAAAATTTTGAAGTTTTAGCACCTTTTTACTAAGATTTTCAATGATGTTCACAAAATGCTGTACATTTTTCCCCACAGTTCTAATATGTGGCACTAGCAACTTCAAGGCAAAATTCAACCGAATGTGAATAAAACTACTTTCAAACTTTGAAAGCATTTAATATATATTTCTCATCTTATTTTCTTTTCTGGGGTTTCTCAGTGGCAGGTTTCCTTTAAAAGAGGTAGTCAACGTGATTAAAAAATAAGGAGAAAATCTGTTCACATGCCTCTGCTATTCTGATTTCATTAAAGTCAAATTTTTCCTTATTTTTGGAATGATCAGTTCCGTATTAGTGAAAAAGTGGCATTATTCTTAGGACTTCTCTGAAGTCTTAGAGAACTGAGAAACTATTGGAAGGTAGAACCTGTCAGAGGGGCTTTCTGAGCAGAGGCAGACTTTAAGAATATCATCCTAATTTTCCATTAAGAAAATTGCAGATGATTTCTCTCTGGCTGCCCCTTGAAGTCAGCAACCTGAAGATTAAGCTATTGATTCTTGCTAAAGCAGATTTTTTCAAGAACTGTCAGAAATGTTGGCATTTATTAGAAGATAAAATTAAAAACCAGACAACCCTCAACAATGTCCACCGCGTAGAAATTTCCCGCTTGCCTCGTAGCTTACCTAGCCTCTTTGTCCGTTCGTTACGAAGTGTGAAACGCCATCTTTTGACATCTCTGTGTTGCTTGATGTGGCACCACATAAAGGGACGTGCATCGTATCACAATAATTGCAGTTTCTGGAAGCATTACCCAGGCACTGGGCTTAGTGCAATTAGGTTTGCTTCTTAACTTTTCTATTTAGCCAAAGTGCAGCTAAAATGTGTTTGCTGTAGGAGCTGTCTGGGGCAGGTTTTTGGGGATTTTTCATCTCTTCATATTGCAAAGTGCAGACATTCGACTTTGATTCTTTCCTGTCTCCAGCCAGTCATGCTCTGCTCATGATCCTGTCAGACTACAGTCCAGCCTGCTGAAATATTTTGATACCATCGGCCTGATTCTCTGTTGCTTTGCACACAAGTTGTCGTTGCCTTGTCAGGTGATGATCTGACCTGTGCAACATAGATGTAATTTACTATAAAGCAGAGTGGTTAGTTGTCATTTCCAGTAAACTTTTTTATGAGGATCCTAGAGTGGATGCAAATGTATTTTAAACTCATCTTAAGACTCTTAACAGTACTGTGTTGGGGTGAATGCCGTCTTGCTCTTTGTAGTAATTCAGCTAAGGATATTTTATTTTTTCTTTCAACTCACATAATGACACTTGAGTTCTGCCTATATGACAGAATTCTATATCAAACATCCTCACAAAAAGGAAAATTTTCCTTTTATGTCTTCTTAAGCAAATGAAAATCCCATGCCCTGGAGCACTGTGTCTGCCGAAAGACCCAGTCCAAGCACTGCAAATTCACCCATGCCACTTACTCTGCTCAAATCTGTCAACCTGGAAT
Source organism: Rhinoptilus africanus (assembly GCA_013400135.1). Taxonomy (NCBI): domain Eukaryota; kingdom Metazoa; phylum Chordata; class Aves; order Charadriiformes; family Glareolidae; genus Rhinoptilus; species Rhinoptilus africanus. The sequence continues at coordinate 29,288 of VXBO01007687.1, read as the reverse complement.
ATGTTTAGTCGCTATTACTTTTGTTATTGATTATTGCCTGTTACTCAGCAATTATAGAATTTCCCATCCCTGCACACAGGATACTCATGAATTAATTAAATCACAGTAACTCTATTACTAATTTGCAGTTTCCTGAGGCCCCAGTTCAGAGTGCTGAACTGGCACTGAACAAAGATACAGTAAAAGACAAGCTCTGAAAAACACTAATGTAGTTTAAGGTGAAGACAGGTAAAGAGAGAAGATCACCATCAGTTTGTGTCATGCAGAATTTACCCACTTGTCTCAGTTCAATCCTGAATACCAAACAGCTGAGTTTACTTGCTTATAGCCTTATCAACCAAAAAAGATAGGAGAAAATTGTTCATTGTCATTTAGCAGATGGTGAAGAGAGGCACAAAACATTAACATCAGATTTTAAAAGCCATTTAGAACCCTAAAGAGGCAGATGAAGATGAAATGTTATTTCTGAGGTTAAAGTTTGTGCCTTTGTGCATCATGAAATGTCTACCCCCTTTTAGATGTACATCTTTAAGAAATTTGCCCAAGGTCATTGAGAAAGTCTGTCAGAGAGTGTGTGGTAGGACAAGTTTCTATGCATGACCTGTGAGCACCAGAATATCTTTGCTGCCTTGAAAACAAAATACCTATTGTTCTGCAGAAGTCCAGTAGTGGTTCTCCATCCTCACTTCATCATTGCAGACAGATCTGAATCAGTGCTGTCTCTCTGCCCTGGGGAGAGTTTCTTCTATTTTTCTCATATGGCAAAGAGATGGGTTGCCACAGGTAAGTTATGCTTTAAAACCATGTTTATTTGATTAGCATATCTGTCCACCAGCAGTGGAAATGAAATCTCTCCTAAAGTTTTGTTTCAGCAATGAATAGAGCCATTACAGTGATAAAATAGGTAAAATTCATAAGGAAGCAGACTTTTGGGAAAAAAGCCCAATATTGTTTAAGCACTTTCAATATCTACAAATCCTGCTGTAGTGGGATCATAAAAGGAGACAAGCCAGACGATAATTCCACTGTTCCCATGACTAGGTGTGCATTCCTGCTCATAAAGACACCAGAAATTATTTCAAAGAGGCCTAAAAATTCCAGAGAGAGTACAGCATCATCCATGTCATTGAGCCCATAACCCACTCATCTCAAGCAATGGGGATATTTTGCCTCACATTTTCTGCAGTGAAAGCACATCTGGAGTCTGATAAAAGAAACCAAGAGAAGACTTTAAGGTGGGGGTTGGTGAAGAATTTAAGTTTTACTGAAGTATATAAGCCGATTTTTGTGATTCAGATGTCTCTGAGTAGACTATGTTGTGAGAGCTGGCATAGCACGCTTTGAATTCCTGCGTAAGGGAATATGTAAAGGAATCTCATTTGCTGCCTTTTTGTGATTCTTTTTATTATTATTTGAATCAATAAGATTGCTAGTTATGCAATATGATGCGACTAAAGTACAAACTTAGAATACTGTCTATATGAGACTCTGAGCCTTAAACTTGTTGGAAATTTAACACCTAAGCTGTTGTTTCCTCTGCTCTTGCTCTGATTTTTTGAGCCAGGCATGTCCCAGAAATGTCAATGGATATAAAGGAAGTGCACAAAACTCATGTTTTGCCAAGTCGAGTGTAACATTCTCATGTTAATCAGAAAGTGTTGAGAAAGATACTGGTTTACAGGAGGAAGAGTATTATAAAAAGATCTGTCATGATAAATGTTAGTCCTGGTGCAACACATGTCACTCGGTGGGGTTGAAGTAACACCAGGACAGGTGCAGTGTAGGGGTCTCTGCGTTAGACTGGACTCGGCTGCTCTTTCACGGTGTTACCCAAGGATACAAAATGTGCAAAAGAGAGAGTTTTGAATTCAGTTTGAAACAAAGTCCTTCCTCGGAGTTGAAGCCTGATTCAAATCCATTCAGCTCAAGGTTAAGGTACCTCTCATGAGCGATTATTTTATCACCTATGATGCAAACCCAGTAAAACAATAATTTGAATTAATAATTTTTAAAAAACATGAAAACAAGTCACTTAATCACACTAGAAGTGCCTGATCGTCCTGTTTCAATTCCAGCATGGTCTGTGAAGCTGATATCTGGTGTTTCTGTAGTACCAAGCTGAGGTTTCATAGTCCTCATATGACTTGTGAGCCTATTATTGACCAATATTTTCATATTTTACTACTCTAACGGTACTAAATACCTCAGTAGATGTGCAGGGCTTCTTCACAAGCAATTGAGTGTCATTCCAGTGGTAAGCTCGAAACGGTGTTTTTTGTGCTAACATTTCACAGGACCACATCTTTTATGACCTAGAGTACTAAATTTCTGTGGGTTGTGCTAGACACCCTGAATATGTTGCATTCTGTGTAACAAAAGTATTGCTAAATGAGGACAGAATGGACTGAGCAGGCATTAGAGGTGAGACTAATCTCATCTCATTTGGATACATACAATACCAATTTATCACCTTTTGAAGTAGGCTCTCTATTTCAGTAGTCAGGGGTGAGAAACAGGTGACTTTTAGGCATGATTAATTTGACCTGCTTCAGACACTGATTTAAGATGGAACAAGTCATACTGTAAAAGTATCTTTTTCCTTTCCTCTTCTTTATGTAGAATGATTCTTGAACATGACTAGATATAAGCATGGAAGGGTGAGGTTCAGTGAAGTGCATCCCATCCTAACAGACTATGAACAGCATAAGAAGCCCTATGTTACACATGCTTAAGTTGTCTTAACTTATTCTATCTATGTTTCTATTGTAGTTCAGATTAACATTATTTTTTTTTATGTTGAACTAGATGATCTTAACTAATGCTGTTGATCCATGCAAAATACTTAATTAAAAGAAGTGGCTGCTCAGAATTTGCCATGATGTCTCTGAATAAGCAGTCTTCAAAAAGCAATGCAGATAAAAACTGTTGTGCTGCTGTATAAGATTTCTCCAACAGTCATGAACAAGAGTTAGAAACACTGAGCTATATTTATAGTTGTGGTGGGCTAATCTTGGCTAAGGGCCCCAGTCCCACCCCACTACTCGCTCATTCCCCATCCTTCAGCAGGGACTACAGAGGATGAAAACACTCATGGGTCAACATAAAGACAGGGAGACTGAGAACCAGTTACTGTCATAGGCAAACCAGACTTGACTTGAGGAATATTCATTTAATGTACTGCCAATTAAAATAGATTTGGGTAGTAGGAAACAAAGACAAAAAATAAAACAATATTTCCGCCGCCCCTTTTTCCTAGGCTGAACTTTGTTCTTTCACTCCTGACTCCTCCGACACCCCCAGACCCCGTGGTGCAGGGGGATGGGGAACAGGGGTTATCATCAGAATTTAACCGCCCCTCTCTACTGCTCCTTCCTCCTCGCACTGTTCCTCTGCTCCTGCATGGGCTCTCCACAAGCTGAAATTAGTTCAGGAAATATCCAGCTCCTCTGGTGTGGTGTCCTCCACAGGCTGTGGTGTGGATATCTGCTCCACCATGGCCTCGTCCACAGGCTGCAGGGCAACACCTACTCCGGCACCTGGAGCACCTCCTCACCATCCTCCTCCTCCTCTTCCTCTTATCTTGGTGCTCACACTGCTGTATCTCACTTTTTTTTTTCCTTCTTTCTCCTTACTCCTCTGCTCTTTCAGCTTATTGCCCTTTCTTCACTGTTTTCACAGGGGCACCAATGACTGTCTGATGAGCTCAGCTCTGGCTGCGGTTGCCTCATCAGGGCAAAACCATGCCAGCTGTAAGTTAACATTAAAGTTAACAGCAATTTAATAGCAAAACGGTGAACACTGCTGCTTTGCTGTGTGGTCTTGTATATCCTTCTTGATCCTGGAGGCCCAAGAAAGAGGAGAGAAGGAATCCACTTGTGCTTCTACTTGAACTGGTTAGAAAAGATAAGAAGCTGTAGGAGTTGCAAGAGGAAAAGGATGTGCTGTGAGGTGGGAAAAGCAAGTGCTGTGGGATCAGATAAGTCCATAAAGGGATCCTGAGCATGGGCTGACTGAGGAATCAGTTTAATTTTATGTTGTGACCTGAGTAAAAGAGCTGGAGATATCCTTCTGTGGCCAGGTGAAACTGCAGTACAGGAGGCAAAAGCAGCTTGCAGGGTGGGCTCAGGAGAGCAATACACTATATAATAAAGTGACTAAGCAGGGATTAAAAGGAGCAGGCACTACCTTTCTTGCAGAGCAGTTCTTAATTTTGTGCTTTTGGATCTAGTCTTATGCTGATGACAATGACTACCATTTTTCTAAAGTATGGAGCTGGTAATATTGAGTGGGTGGAGAAGATCAAAGGTGTTGGCTGCCCTGAATGGATCCATGTATAGATGGAGATGTTTTAGATGTTTCTTTGGCTGCCTGATTGATCAGATTTTTCAGAGCAAGAGTGGAATTTGATATAAATGGCAGGGAAGTTTGGTACTCAGAAGAGCCCTAGAAGAGCCCATTTCCCTCAGAAAGTAAAGTACCCTGTAAAAAATCCTCATTCTGACTAGATTGAGGTGCTCTAGTTATTGGCTAATCTGGTCTGAACTTTTCTCTCCTAAACTCCTTCAGGGCTTGTAAACAAATGAAATATTCACTGTGAAAGAAAGTGGCAGTCTTCATAAAACAGTCCTGCAAACCTATCCAGTCATATTTAAAACCACGCTCTTCAGCAGGCATAGAAAAGTAATGAACTTCGCATATGTATTGCTTGAACAGATTACTAAACAACTGTGCAATCAACTCTTTTAAAACAAGTTGTTCTCTTTCTCACAAATTGTTGTAGTCCTACATTCTGAAGACTCCTATTTTCACAAATTGGAAATTTGGGGATCTTTCCAGCCCTGAATTCTGGAAACATTTATTCTTTTCTCCCAGCCGAATAATTTAATGCTTTTTTATCAAAGTGGTGATGGTCCTGGAATGACAGTAATACAGTAGGGGCAAAATGGCTCATCTCTGTAATTGATAAATTCCTAAACAAAAAGCTGTATGTAACAAGCAAAGACTTTCATTGAGGTCACGATCTCAGACTTTCCTAAGTCAAATGGAAGCTGACATCAGAGCTGTTCAGGTTTGGTTATATTATTATTCTTGTCACATGCATAAACTAATTTAGACTAACAGTGCTCTGAGGTTCAATGATGCTATTGTTTTTTATATTCACTTCTGTTTTATCTTCATCTAAAAATTAGCGATAAAACAAGTCTCCATCCCCCAACAAATATGTTCCATATGTACAGAGAGTCTTAAATAGCATCTACACAAATTAAAACACTTTCTAAATAAAAACTTACTGTTTTGTAGATCAGGAACAAAAGATCTATGTTATCCCATGATTGGTGGCAGACAATGAGTCATTTACTTACAGATATAATTATATTCAGTTGGTAGCTCAAGAAAATAATGAGGTACATTAGAAAATGAAATAAGAATGTTATTGTTGAAGCTATCTCAGAAAGGCAGTTAAATAACAGAGGAAATCCAATTCCTGCACCAGAATCAGGTACTACCCTCTTCTTGAAAGATGGCTGAAGAGAGAAGACCTTAATTGTCCGAGACAGAATACCATTGGGTTAAATTCTTCCAACAGCTGATGATTCTTACTTTGAGATTATTGCTTGTTAAATGAGGAGCTTTAGACTGGGAATTCGACAAATGTTCTCCCCTGCAAGCTCTTTAAATTGTACTTACTCACACTCTCCCCGCTATTGTACTTTTCCTGTAGGGTCACAGCTGAAAATTCTTTGTATAACTTCTGACTTTGAAAAGAATAGTCCCAGAGGCAAGTCTGGAAGCCTTGTGACCTTTTTTGGTTCAGGTTAGCAAAGTTAGAAAATCTGAGACAGTAATTACAATCTTCTTTAAAGTATTCCAACTCACCTGTAATCTTAATCTCCCTTCCTTTTTTCCTTTCTTTTTTTTTTTTTTTTTGTATTTTGTTTTCTCTTATCCTCTAGTGTTAGTTGATACAACATGATGAAAATGTTTGGATGATTGTAAGCAGCAAAACAAAGTGATTTTTATGTTAAATCTGAAGAAACTACCATGTGGTGCCAGTCTGCCATCAGCTCTGCTGGGTTTGAATTCAGGTATTGCCAGAGAAGAAGTAAGAGAAGCTCAGACTTCCCAGTGTTTCTGCATTCAGGAAATGGTTTTGATTTAACTTGATCTTTCCAGGCTCCTAATTTCACAGGCATCACATCACAGATTTGTTTGGTAACTTCTGAACTTTACTTGCAGATATTGACTTTTGGTTTATAAAGCTCAGTTTCAGTTGTGTCCTAGAGCGTAAGAATTGAAGCATGAAAGCTGAATGAAATTACAAAGAAATCCATTAGTGGTTTAAGCGTGCAATAGAACAACAAGTTCTGCTTAAACTGGAATAAACTTTAGATCAAGTGGCATTACATACCTGAGATGCTCTGTACCAAGAGGTATTTTGACCAAGTTCAACAACAGTAGAAAGACCAAAGATCCAGTAAGCTTAGTGATCTCCATGACACTATTATAAATAAGAAGGAGGAAGTGGAAGTAATCTTCTATATAAGGCCTTAGTGATCAAATCCAGAAACTGAGGTAAAGCAGATTCAGAGAGTGACAATGGAGAAAGTTCCCAGAATTCTCCTTTTAAAGGCTAAAGAAAAAGACAAGTATATTGAACAATATCCACTGTGCCAAGAAATACAAGTTTGGTTATGCATGACTATCAGGAATCTAAAATCAAAAATTACATGTACTTGACCACTTGAACATATGACACCGGATTTATATCTGATGGCAGTCATTGGAATAATACTGGGAATAATGAATTTGGCTCACACTCTGGATGAGACATTGTTCAAAATGACAGTGTCACCCACATTTCTTTAGCTTTTATAGTTCTTATTGAAAATAAGAATCATGCTATGATGAACTACATCCCAAGGTATTTAAACTCTGTTGCTCAAGTTAAGTTCAATTTCACAGTGTAATACCAGAAAAATCCCTCTGGGAGTTATTTAATTTTTTATACAGGTTCAACATGTATGAGAACACTTATGCAGCCATTTAAAATCCATCTAGTGAATACAGTGCTCATCGGAGGTGAGCAATTTGCATTCCACATGTCTGAGCTTTCACTTCCTTTCATGGGTTTTATACAACTAACTCTGTGGTGATGTTTCAGATTTACAGTGGGATACGTCACTGGAAGAGTTGAGTGAATGGTTCATCATTTCCATCATCTGAATTCAAACCTGATGTGAAAAGTTACATATCCCATTTGAGCATTTATTAAAATCCCTGGTAGTGGAAATCATGTATCTTAATCCCTTTTCAGGTGAGACCCAAACATCACATTTATTTCTGCATCTTGCCTGTTCCATTTTCATGAGACGTGTTGTGGGATAAAGATCATGTAAAGAAAACTCGCATGATACGAAAACTGGCAAGAGAGAGATATGTGCCTCCACAGGTCAGATACTGAGCAAAGTGCATAGTTGTTGGAAGGGTGGGAAAATGAGAATTAGGCTTTGCTTCAGCATTACTCATAAGTAAATGGGCTGTACAGTTGCTAAGCAAGTAGTGTTTGTCATTCTGTACCTTCAGCTCAACTCTGCTGTCAGTTCCAACAACAGACTCCGGGGAAGTTACTGTGATGGTAAGGCAGTGCAATGTTATTTCGCAGTCACAGATGGATTTCAGCTCCCCCCAAACTAAAATATTTGCTTTATTCCTCTCCAGACTAGGAAAACATAGAACAAATCATAATGTGAAAATTGAGCTTCTGAAATCTCTGTTCCCAATATTTAGGCTATGACTTTGAAATTTAAAAAAAAAAATATGACAGCTGTCTTCACTCTGCACATGTGTTTACGCATGCATTAGTTTAAACATATGAATAATAACAGTAGTTAGGGGGATTATATGCTTATTGTTAAATGTGTTAAATCTTGCAGGAGCGGGCTCATCAGCCTGTAATGCCGGATACCATGTGATTGTTGAAATTAGTTGAAATGATACCAACAGTAAAAGATGCTAATTTTTCTTAGGCTAGTGGTTCTGATACATACTTAAAGTGTCTGACATACCCACATGGGTCAAAACCAAATGTTGTTTTGAGTTCTATAGAAAATCTCTTCTCTCACTCCTACCCATACAATACTGTGGAAACTGAATACGTGGAAATGTAAACAGAACAGATGATTCCTAATGCAGGATGCAGTAATTGAGAAAAAATTACTTATTCAGTCAAACAGCTGAAAACATTGTCTGACTAGAAATATATCTCGTGGACAGCTTTCACTGTTTCTTTTCCTGAAAAATATGCCTATTTATATGACTAGTCCCTTGGACTATTTTTAGCTTAGTGCTAATGGACTGTAGGTGCCTCTGAGAATTTATTGCTCTATATCTTGTGAAGAACGCTCAAGCAATTTTAACGTCAAAATGTAAACTCACAACCCCTGATGAGGTTTTCCCCTTCGTCTTTGCACATTTTTTGTCCACTTGCACTTCATTTTGATAACAGTGATTGCATCCATTTTCTTTCCATTTGTAAAATCCAAGGCATTTTCAGTCTACTTTTTTCAATAAGATGGTAGTTCCCAAGGTTTTGAGGTCATAAGTGCTGCGGTTTGGGCTTTCAACTTGGCATCCATTTACACCTCAGGGCTTGTCCTCTCCATCCTTTGATGTCTGTGACTGCCTGTTTGACAGCTTTGGGCACAGTGAAAAATAAAAGGTAGGAAAGAGCAATCAAATTGAGACAAGGAAAAAAGATTCCATGTGAGTTAGAATAGAATCATATCATAGAATTGTCTAGGCTGGAAGAGAACCTTCAGATCATAAAGTCCCACCATCAACCTAACACTGACAAAACCACCACTAAATCATGTCCCTGAGCACCTTGTCTACCTGTCTTTTACATACCCCCAAGGATGGGAATTCCACCACTTCCCTGGGCAGCCTATTCGAATATTTGATAACCCTTTCAGTGTAGAATTTTTTCCTAATATCCAATCTAAACCCACGCAGCCGCAACTTGAGGTCATTTCCTTTTGTTCTATCTCTTGTTACTTGGGAGAAGAGACTGTCCCCAACCTCTCTACAACCTCCTTTCAGGTAGTTGTAGAGAGTGATGAGGTCTCCCCTCAACCTCCTTTTCTCCAGGCTAAACAACCCCAGTTCCATCAGCTGCTCCTCATAAGACTCCTCTAGACCTCTCACCAGCTTCATTGCCCTTCTCTGGACTCCCTCCGGAATCTCAATGTCTTTCTTGTAGTGAGATCATCTATCTCTTCCATTGCAGGTCACAAAGACTGAACAAGATGGTAGGTGTTGATACAAATAGCTGTTTTGCAAGCCCTTGGAGCATTGTGTGTGGTGCTGTTCCCCCCATCTTGAAGGGGGATAGGAACGAGCTGAGAGAAAGGCAACGAGGGTTAAAATATATACAAGGCTTTTCTAGAGGTAGCAGCTGAGTAGGTGAGGATTTCTTAGTCCTCAAAGCAGAAAACTTCAGAGGAAATATGATAAGCTTCTATAAAATTTTGTGTGTCATGGAAAGCGTAGATATGACTTAATTATTTGTCATTGTCTTTAAAGACACTATGGATCCCCAAATAATGGTATTAGAAGTTATTTTCAAACAAACAAAAAACCAGTGTTTTTACACAGAACATGTGCTAGCACTATGGATGTTTCTATGAAAGAATGTTGTGCGCAGCCAAAATTTACATTGGTTTAAGAGTTGACTAGACAAGCACATGGAAATTAAATTCTTGAAAGATTATAAAATACACAGAACGACATCCAGTTCAGAAACTCCTCTGAGCTGAAAATAGTTGGAAGATGAGACAATATTAGAGTAGCAATCAGATACACATGCTATTTTCTTACAGATCTCTAGACATTCATTTAGGGTCATTGCTCCTTCTGGTTATCTTCTTTTGGAAAGGCATGACCTTCTCCCAAACAAAATCAAAATAAAGGAGCTACAGAAAAGAATCTGAGCAAAACAAAATTATTCTCAGGAACAGTGAATCGTGGTGGTGAAGGTCATAGGATCAAAAGTGGAAAAAAAACCCAGTTGGAGGACACAAAGAGGGGGATGACCTGACACTATCTCCTTCTCTCTGAAGGCACCCAAGGAGCTGGTACAAGTTCCCTGGTCATGTTCTGCCTGCCAACATGGCAAGACACCAGAACAGAACTGTACCTTATGCCTGGATCACCCTCTCAACCTTCCTTTTCCTTGAGCAATGGATGTCTGGCTTGAATAAGGGCAGGAGGGGTGGGCTGAGAAGAGCCAGATATTAAAACGAGATTTTGATGAAAGATGAGAGGAAAAGCACAGCCAAAACCTGAAAACATTTTGGTGAAACAGAAAAGTGGACTGTAGCCCGTCAAACTCAATGTACATGTGTGCAGGGTTGTCTCTTGCTACAGGAAAGAGAAGTAAGGGAATCCCATGGCCTGTTCCACAAGCATTCCCCTGCACACTGCTCCATGGAGACAGTAATCCATTATGAGCACAGCTGATGAATTCTTGATATGAGCCAGTGCAGCTGCCTTTATGTTGTTAATGGGGAATATGCAGAAATACACAGTTAAGAATTTCAAAAATAGCAAGTGATTTTTGAAGTTATCTTTGTATGTCTTTATTTTGCAGTGTTGAATTTTTAGCACCTTATAGTACTGAATCTTCTATAAGGATGCCACATATCATGAGTGCTTTTTGCACATATGAAGCCTTATCATGGTATGTGACCAGATATGCAATATGTCAATGGAAATGAGTTTGAGACATGTCACCTTCATTTACTCCACAAGAAGCTTTTCTTTGAATCTAGATGAAATACAGTGGTGTGAGATGTGATTAAAACTAAAATTTTTTGAGAACTTGTATGGGACAATGTCAGATTACTTTTACTCTGCTAACATGTCAATTTCTTGCTTTCTCCTAGTCTCCATTGTGATTACTAGGACTGGTTTGCTTTGTGGGCTTTTTCTTTGCATCTTTCTTCATCTTGGAGGTATGAAAAATGGATTTGGGAATTTAAGTATCCCTGTAAATAGGAGAAATTCCCACTGTGGCTTACAAAATAAAAGTAGCAGTTACTGCAATGTAAGCAACATGGTGATAGTTTTGTATGGCCTCGTTTACATCGCCTTTGAAGATACACTGAGCATGATGCAGGTTTCGGACAGAGAGGAGGCACCATGATTTCATAGGACACCTTCAAAAAATGCATGTGAAGACTACTGCAGCAAATAGTGCACAACTGTAAGTCTCATTGATCTGGATTTTTTAACATTCAGGCCACTGCAATTAGCTCAAGATAGCAACAGATTCCCGGTGGCAATTCAAAATGCAGCTTTCAAACAGAGGAATGTTTGCCTGTTGGTGTTGAGGCTTTACCACCATGCCAATTTCCCCACTCACCACATAACTGTAGATTAAAAGTTCAGTGAAGCAACATCTCCAGCTTTAGATTGCTTCAAAATCTGCTGGACCTCAGCACATTTGGTTTCTGATCTATCACATAATGGAGCTGTCTCTATACGGGCAGGCACTGGCAACACAGTGAAAGAAATATCGATCCAACAATATACTCAGGGGACACATTGTGACAAATCACATGGAGGTGAGGCTGTACTCAATGTAAAGAGCATACCAACAAATAAGATCTCTTAGACCAGTGGGTTGTACATCCCTTGGGTGCAGGCTAAAAGATGTTTCTGTGTTTCTTTCATGGTAGATAAGGTCAGGGAATAACTACATCACTGGACTGATGTGACCTCTCACCCAAGATGTAGAAAGATACCAGGGGGTCAGCTGCGTGGGCCAGCAACCAGTGTTGGCATTTGATGGACCTGCTGGCTACTAACGTAGAAATAAACATTCTTTGCCCATGAGTTTTAAGCAATTTAATTAGTCTGTGAGAGATTATTTGCTTTGGAGAAAAATGGTGGCAATAAATAAAGCATTCAGCATTTTTGTTGTTATTGTGTCTTGAGTAAGAAAAAAATATCTTCTCCTTCACCTGGAATTTTAAAAGAATAAGAAAAAGTGACTCAGTCAAATGTACACAGAATGCACAGTTGTCCTTCTTTAAATATCCAGATCCTCTTGTATAGGGACACTATTTTTACTTAACAAAGAAAAGAGTGGTGTGGGTTGGAAGAGGCTTTGCAAAATAGCAGAAAACTAAGGATATGAGAAGGAATGTGTTTCAGAGAGCACCCTTTAACTGAAGAAACTCTAGGCCATGCAGGATGTGTTCATTCAATTCCTAAAATTTCTTTTTTGCACCAATTTATGCCGGTTTAGCCCTAATGCAAATCCGTACTGTAGCTCAGTAAATCCTTAAAGCTGACATAACAGCTTGTTGTCATGGCTGAGGAGAAGGAGACCTGTTCCTCTCACAGTTACCATCTCTACTGTTGCTTCTGATCATGATTATATTGCACTGGCTCTGCCACTTGTCAGGTCTTCAGAAAGTCAACAGAATATGAACACAGCCCAAAATGGATGACTATTCTTCCTGGATGGAGGAGTTAAACTGGCTTTCAGAAAAGTACCAGGGTGACTGTAGGGAAAGGGAAAGACTGCATGAGGAGCAGAACTGGAAAGAGATGTGAGAGAGGAACAAAAGTAAAGGGGGAGAAACAAGAGTTAGCATATTTGATAGCAGGGTTATGGACTGCACCTCAAGGAATCCATAATTTCACACTGAAGCCAATCCCTATTAAATGTAATTTAAAAGTAAGTATTCAGATATACAAATACACTTCAGCAAAGACCAGTAATCTCTCTATTACTGTCCATGATCAGTGGGGTGTAATTTCAAAATCCTACACCTAATTTGGCTCTGGATACAGGATAATCTTTACTGTAGCACTGCACTTGCAGAAAGGCTAAAGATATGCCAGTGTTGTCAACAGAGACCAACCTCAGTTTGTACCAATGGTCAATAGAAGATCCAGTATTCTCATCTCTTTTGTTTCTGAAACTTTTAGTTATAATCCTACAGAGAGGACTATAACAAACTGAGAACAGCCAGGTGACTAATACTTGCAGAATAAACCCAGTTGAAATGAGAGGCCTCAGCTAAAGCAAGTCATCAAGGCCTGTGAAATGAGTTTCAACTATGCAAATACACTCATCTTCAATATTTGTTTCCAAAATTTAAGAAAAAGCTTTAAATTTAAAGTGAGACTAGCCCTTATTCCAGGTTTATTTCTTGGTTGGATACATCTATTTTTAACTTATATCCTAACTGCAATAGATTCAACCCTTCTATTTTTCTTTTTCAAAGTCTTACTCAAATGCTGACCTTTAAAAGTTCTAACTATACTTTTGCAAGGCCTGCACTTTCAGGAAACAAAGCTCACTCTGTTCTCTGCTGGAAATATCAGATCCAGGCCTAATATCAGCAACCCAGTTCCTTTTCTTATAAGCTTTAACTCTACCATTAACCGCAGATAGGTGTCCAATACCTACTGAAAAATCTCGTGTAAATTATGGGCCTCAGCAGAAATCAATTTACAGTCTAGTCTAGTGGGCTGCTCAGTATCCAAGAAAAACAAAACAAGCCCAGAACATGTTGGCAGGTAAGCCCTTCGTTATATTTTATACCACCTACAGGTAACTACAGAATCAATACAAGGTATTTTCACTTGCGATGAGCTGGACTTATGATGACACTTCAGAAGTGACCAGTAAAAGATGCAGATCCTTGTTTTCCCATCTCTAACTCTGTTCTTAATCACAAAATTATCAGTAGTCAAAGGAATATTGTGCAGACATGAGTTGTTGTCTCTTGGAAAACATATCCCCCATCCTTGCCTTCTGAGCTATACATGAGACTGCTAAAAATTTAGCTTCTTAATAAAATGACTTACTCTCCTGTTTTCAGCTAGGACAGAGTTAATTTTCTTACTAGCAGCTGGTACAGTGATATGGTTTGGGTTTAGGATGCGAATGGTGTTGATAACACACTGAAGTTCTTTGTTGTTGCTAAGCAGTCAAGGACTTTTTCAGATGAAGGAGCTGAGAAGGAGCATAGACGGGACAACCGACCCAAACTGGCCAAAGAAATATTCCATACCATAGGCATCATGCTCAGTACATAAACAGGGGTTGTCCAAGGGGCAGGGATTCAGCAATCACTGCTTGGGACAGGCTGGGTAATCAATCACCAGGCAGTGAGCATTACATCACTCATGTATATTCTTTTACCATTATTTTTTTTTCTTCCATTACTGTTCTATTAAACTGTTTTTATCTCAACCCACAAAGTTTTTTTTCTCCCTTCTGTCCCTATCCCACAGGGCGGGGTGGTGAGTGAACGACTGTGTGGTCCTAGTTACCAGATGAGGTTAAAACATGACACTTGCCTACACTTGGCTCATAATCTTTCAAGAAGTGCCAGTGTCCCCCCTGACCCGACCCACTGCGCACACACTTTTAGAGCAGATTTAGGTCCTGTACTTCAGTTCTGTCATGTCAAGCTCTGTCCTTTAGTTGCTCTTCAAACTTGCATATCAGGGGTGGAGGTAGATGGAGTAGCCTTACTTTGCAAGAATGTGCAACTGCCACAGGGCACAAGAAAAAAAATCCTTGAGGTTTTGAAGAGGTAATATGGATATCCAGATTTCAGTCACTCCTACCTTGTGCTCAGAAAATTACAATGGCTTTTCATGACCTCTGTCCTGGGCTAATGCTATAACAGCGGTGGCTTATCCACACCCCAGTTTGTTGGGACATTTATGGTCTGGAGGGTTGGTCTGCCAAAAGATGATTCTACAGGTTCTGAGAAAGGGACTCAGTGCTGTATTGGAAGGGCTTCCTGCTAGTTTGCTTTTTCTTGTTGGAGAGAGAAAAAAATCTAAGTTGGGAGATGTCTTCTCGTGCTGACATTTAAATGTTCTAATGGGCTTGGTTTCCTGTCTGTCTTCAAGGCAAGGATTAGATACAAGGAGTGCTAAAAGAAAAATTTTCTTTTTTTTAACCTAGATGATGCATCTGATAAATTTAATTCTTCACACTGCTTTGTCAGTTCCCCCAAACTCTCCATAAACTTAGCCATAATTAACCATAGCCATCAAGCCAGTAACACCGTTAATTATCCAGTTGTGATGTCTCTGCACCATGATATCTGTAAGTAAATGCCTGCAATCTAGATAATCCTACAAGAGATAACTGACAATTAATTGCGTGTTGTGTCTTTCACCCTTTACTACAGGTCTGACTGTGAAGGAATCACAGAGGCACTGCAGGATCAAAATAAGTAGGTTTACAAAAGATTTGTGATCCTCATTCCAGAATTATCCTTTAAATTACATGTTCCTTTCCTTTCCCAATGCTTATTCCTCTCACAATACCCAAACATTATACGTAAAGGCTCTCATTTTTTAAGTAGAGTTATGTTTTGCTTCTATTTGCTTTTATGAAAGTCTTAAGAGTTCTTATGTTACTATAAAAAAAAAAAAAAGAGGATTTAGAATAGTTTACCACAGTGAGAGGCTGAAATCAATATTGTTTATACGGGCATGAATGTTATTGACTGTATATTTACAATAACCTCCAGAAAGTAACTCTTAAACCATTAAACCTCCTAGCAAAGTATCCGCTCCCATAAATCTGGATAAACATTTTACAATAATAATTAAATTAATTACTAGGTGAAAACAACACATTTGATGGATTTTATCCTTAGGAAAAAATGAGACATTTCACTATTGACTTAATTCAAAGGGCCTGTTTTCTCCAGTCTGGTATTTGCAACTGGAGAAATACCTTTTCTTTGGAACAAAAGACTTCACAATGAAGCATAACCCAAACAGGATTAGTCTGAAGACAATTGGTTTAACTTGCACAGAGTATTGTTTACAATGTTGTTGATAAAGGGCAGCTCAGAAAAATGCACCCAGATGTCATTGTTTGGATGTAGAACATTTATATGTGACTAAGTAATTAATTACTCCGTCCCCTTTAAACCAAGGTTCACCGGGAAATTTGGGATGAAAACGAGTACTCATGAACTTCCAGCAAAAAAGATAACTGAGGAGCACTTTTCATTAGTTCATTATGTTACACATAAGTGCCCACTAGAGATCATTGTCTGCATACATAAGCCATTTTCAGTAGATCACTGCTGCAGGCAGTTTTCAGTTTTATATAGAAGACAGACTAATAATAATGAAAAACAAGTTCAGGGACATGAGGTCAAAATTCTGAAGATTCACAGTTTGTCAGTGGCAGAATTGGGGACCAGAAGTCAGATCTGCTGAGTCCTTACTCCCATGTCTTAAAGAGAATACATTCCAGTCCTACATTTCGTATGAGAGTTGTTTCAGCAGAAAATCATCATTAGAAGAAACCTAAATCTGTGAGAACTCTATTGAATTCTTTTGAGTTTGGGTTATTTATGAAATATGAAAGAATTAAATGATTTCATGGCCACCTAAGAATTGAGAAGATTGCTTTGGTGCCACTTTGCAACTGAATTCTGTTTCCCTTAAACCACAGAGTTCCCATGGTCTTCTCTGGCCAGATCCCATCTGCTAACGTTCAATGGACCTATGGATTTTCATGATGCGAGATGACTGGAAAAGAAAAGAGACCATGGAGGTTCGTGGTAACCTGACTTTTTTGATGAATAGCTTCCTTCCCTTTCTTTTTATTTTTTCTGCAACCAACTCTACAACCAACAAAGTAATGAGAAAGATTAATTCAGCAGCAATATTTTGGAACTGGGAGCTGTAACGCTACAGGTCATGAAGCTAAAATAAGGCACAAGCAGAATTTTGGTATTATCAGTAGAGAAAAATTATGGTTTTGGGAAGTATTATACAGAGAACTGCAAGCAGCTTTATCTTAGGTTAGTAGGGCAAAAGACTCAGCCAAATTAAAGATTATCCTAAAAATGAGTCTGTAGCTGAGCCCTGATCTCATTTTAGTACTTAATCCACAGATATGTTTTCCTTGTGTCTTACCCAGTCTCTCTCATTTTATCTTTTCTGATGTTACACTGGGCAGGTTAATGTTATTTCCCTCCAGACCCATCACCTGCAGCTGTAGCTTCACCCTTCCTCCTTCATCCTTTTAACTTTTTGTACTTGACACTAAATCAGAAAAATACTATAATCCAGATTCATAAGGGAAAACTGATAGGAAGACTAGAGCCTAACTTAAGGTAGTGAGAAGTTCCTAGCATTCGTGCTCTCTAAAGACACACAGACTTCTAGACATCTTGTCTGGAGTAACGTGAGAGGCAACAAAGTACTCCACAGTGTTAAGATGAAGAATTCCTGGAATTCAGGCTGTGTGAATCTTGACCAAACAAAATACAAACATGACAGGGCAAGAATATCTTGAAAACAATAATTTTACTAAATGGCAAAGAGAAGGAATATGTAATCTTCCAGTAATGTCAAAGTTTTTAATTAGCAAGACTGTGGATAAATGTGGAATATATAATTTATCACGGTGTTGATCTGATGCAGTTTTGATCCCAAGAGTTTATATTGTTAAACATCCTTCTCTTGCATTGTTGGAAAGCTGCGCATCCTCTATGCTTTCCATTTACAATTTTACTGTCCTGCTGAATCACCCAGTGTTCACCTTCACATTCTTGGCAGGCTTTAATGTGTTTGCTTACGGTATAATTAAATGCTCTGTATTCATTACTTCCCAGCTCTGACTTACGTTTAGTCTCTTCAATGTAATTACTCCACCGTGTACATTCAGTCAAATGCGCTATTCTGTGCTTGTCCAAATTTTATTAAACAAGGGTAAATGTGTGGTCAATTACACTGTTACACATACAATTGTATCTGTCCTTAAGAGAAGCTCTTGAGCCTCTAGAGTGCTTTCAATGACATGAATTACAGGCATATAAATCCCCTTTCACACTCCTTTCTATCAGTTCTTGTGTTCTGCCTGCTATTAGTGGCAAATTAATTGACTATGGGAAAAAAATAAACAAGCTCTGGGTTAAATCAATGATTTCAGATGGTGATAAAAGTAATAGAGAGAGGATCTGTAGGCTTCCTGAGTTGGCTGGATTGCCAGGGTTAATTATCCAATGCAACCTCACTTTCTCATTATTCTGTGCTGTAATATTCCAGCAAAACAAAAGAGAAAGACTGGGTGAATCCCCCAACATCTAGCTACTAGAAATATTGTGGTTCAAAGCTGTTATCCTGTCAATCCCACATGTTAATCCTATTGAAAATCTTCTTTTGAAAATCAAGCTCCAGAGAGCAAAACCAAATTAACTGTAAGACTAACTTAGAAATTAACTGTAAGACTAACTTAGAAATCTTGAGGCTTTTTAAAAGATACTTTCATTTGCTTTCTAAAATAAATTAACTGTAAGACTGACTTTGAAATCTTGAGAGTCTTTTTAAAGGTCTTCTCATTTGATTTCTAGTGTCTGAGCTTTGCAATCACATGCGTGCCACTTAAAGTAGAGATCATTTTCTTTCTCTTCCAGATGAATTTCATGTTTCTGAGCTAATCTCCAACTGCTGCAGACTTCAAGTTCAGGGGAAAAAATAAATAAATTAACAATTGCATTAATCTCACTTGACTTTAGTTAAGTGTGGAGTCTAAACTGCTTGTTTAGGCACGCAGTGGAGAGCAACAGACACTTCTAGCAGTCAGTACAGCCACTCCCGAAAAATCCCAACATTTAAGGCAGGGCCAGCCAGCATCACTAGGAGGTACATACCCCTCTCTCTGTCTTAAAGGAAGGGAGTCTAATGCTTAGCTGTGTAGAAGTTATAGTCCTCGTCTAAAACTAGATATAATGCATCCAACCTCCAAACATGTGTATTCAAAGATAATCAGACTTAATACAAGGATTCGTGTTGAACTGAACAAAGAATAGGTTGGAATAACTTTGCATTTGATACCATATTCTCAGAGAACGAATGAGCATTTATGCCATTTCTTGCTGTTTCTTAAACTTGCTTTGCAGAGTATCCTTTGCTGCAGCATGACAGAAGACAGACTTGACTTTCTTGTCTTGCTCTAAATGAATAGCTTTTAGACTAGCTATCCATATTAAAGCAAAATTTTCTAAAATAAGCAATAAAACACAAAGAGATAAAACCTAATTTATAAATAGTTCATATCAGGTTGAAATAGCATCTAATGAGTTTCATCCTGAAGTAAATTCATATTGTCAGGTTTAACAGCCTTTCATAAACTGGATTTACACTCAGTGGGCTAAATTCCCCTTTCAATTAGTTTTCATGAATGAAGTTTGCTGTGGTGTAAATGAGAATATGTCTCCAAATGCCTAGAGGCCTTTATTGGGAGTTTGCTGATGATGCATACAAGGATATTAAACCAATGTTATCTTCATCTAAGCATAGCCTTAAAATTAAATAGCAGTTAAGTTATGTCTCTTTTATTCTGCTGATTTGGAAAATGGAATACATTTATTGGAAGAAAGGATGCAGATTAAAAGTCAATGAGATTTTATTGCATCATGGATAATTATTTCCCTTTGTTTTACCACCATTTCTTCATTTAGGAAAAGACGACAATTCAAATCATTTTATCGGCTCAGTGGCTTTATGTTCCACATATAATGCAAGAAATTGAAGTAAATANATATATATATAGGAATATAGTATGTATTTATATCTTTAGTAATGGTGTATATATATATTTCAATATAAATATGTCTTTCATAGGCCTCACTGTTGATATCATGGCAGTACATGAAAGCTGTTTGAAAGTTAGTTTGAAAGTTGTAGGAAGAAATTTGCCTTGTATAGGTCTGATTTATCTTCATATTCAAGGTACCTGAAATAGACATCGGCTCAGGGTAAAAGACGGGAGACAAGTATTAATGTTGTCTACTATGTTATGTCCTACGTTATAGTAAGACCCCAAACTTCATTCCACCCTGAGGCTTTTAGTCATCTACAAGTGATTATGAAAAGCTTTAATGATATTAATAAATATTTCCTTCTACCTTCCTGAGCTCCCATAAGCTTCTGACGAGAAAAAAAAATCCTATCTGTATTTCCCTAATTAAGCTACATCCATCGCAACTCATATTATAATTGTTCTTCTCTAGAGGTGCAAGTAATATTTCCTAATATATAAATCAATGCACATCAACCCAAAAGAAAATCCTTGATTTGTGACTGCCCCAGTTTTCTGCACTTATTTATTTCAAAAGCTTTTTCTCATTATAATCTTTTTTACCCTCTCCAACTTCATATCTATGTCTATAGCAAGTGACCATCCGTGCCTATATACATTTCTTTTTCTGGTGCCAGAAGGCAGTCTTTAAATGAAAT
Source organism: Rhinoptilus africanus (assembly GCA_013400135.1). Classification (NCBI taxonomy): domain Eukaryota; kingdom Metazoa; phylum Chordata; class Aves; order Charadriiformes; family Glareolidae; genus Rhinoptilus; species Rhinoptilus africanus. The sequence goes on along the minus strand of VXBO01007687.1, from coordinate 8,981 downwards.
TAAACTGTTAGAGAAGCTCTATTTTGCGGTATTTAACTCTTCCGTAGAATAAAAAAAGGCTTGCAAAAACCTAGGAAGACAGTTAGGCATTATCCGTTTTGCAACAAAGAATGCAGAAAAAAATTATAATTAACTTTTTGTTTCCACAATGTTATTTAACTTCTAATTTTCTTAGTAATAGCTCGGAATACCGATAATACTTTTGCAGTGGGACCAGTAGGAGAGCATCAGATTTCCGCACCCCTCCCACCCATGCCAAGATCAATGCCACAGCTACAATGATTTCTGTTAAACACATTAATTTCTTAAAGTTTTGCTGAAGCTAAGTTATATACCACTTACAAACATTTTATTTCAAATAGCCTGGCAAATAAGGCTACTTTTAGTAAGCAACAGTTTACAGATAAAAGATCAAAAGGTGCACAGCCCAATTCAGCTTAACAACATAGCCACAACAGCATGGCATTTCATACCACTTGATTTCCTTCCTTCATGACTCGAGTGTTTCCTTCTTGGCACTCTTGGCTCACAAAACTCAAGAGATGGAAAATTATTTCTCCGGTGACAAATAACGTATGCAACATCAGGAACAATTCTATTCTAGATAGAATAGTTCCATTCTAGAATGTCTGATGAGCTTTTCCTTTCAGCTTTCCTGTTTTCCAACATTATGTGCATCTGAAAAAATGGTAAGAACACAGAAAAAAAACCCCAGGATTCCGCTTGCTTTGGATCAATATCTATGCACGCACTGGTATGCGTGACTAGTAATGTTAAAGAATCGTAGAATGATTTGGGCTGGAAGGGACTTTAAAGATCATCCAGTTCCAATCCCCTGCCATGAGCAGGGACACCTCCCACTAGACCAGTTTGCTCAGGGCCCCATCCAGCCTGGCCTTGAACCCCTCCAGGGATGGGGCACCCACAGATCCTCTGGGCAACCTGAGCCACTGTCCCACCACCCTCATATTACTGCATTGACCTTCAGAGAAGGATGTCCAAGCACTTTTGAAAAGCCTTTGAGAAAACATTTGCTATGTTTCTCCTGGAGACAGACAGTCTGCCGTGCTCAACTCCGTGTGCAAGGGCTGCCAGCTTGGTTCCATCCCTCCATGTCCTAGTGAAATACTAGGGGAATTGGCTAACCTTAATGTAGCTTTCTTAGTGTTAGCATATGACCCAGGGTAGTTTGCATCCACAGTGTGAGGAGAGTAGAGGGTCCTTCCAGTGAGTAATTCACCCTGAGTAAGAAAAGTGCTTCAAGACATGGTTTCACAGCTCTCTCATCTTATTTTGTCTCCAAAAGGTCTCAGTACCAGATCCAGTACTTGCCATTTGTTTCCAGTTTAATGAAAAAAATAAAGATCAGTTTAAGCACAAGACCAGTGCCAAGAAAAAGGCACAACCACATGTCTGGGATGGGGATGAAAAGCAACGGGAACATGGGCTTTCCTCAGCAGCCAACTGCTCATCACGTCTTGTACAATCATGCCCTTAAATGGAAGGGTCTACGACAGCAAAGCGTCTCTCTCACTTCTGTGTCAACAAAGATTAGGTGTCTAGCTCAGGACACTGCATCGGGTGGTCTGGAATTAGCTGAGATAATTTTTATCTCATATGTTTATTGCACAGTACACCACACATCAGATGCACTGCAGAATGGGGCTGGCTGGTAACAGGACAGTTAAGTGCCCATTCATCAGAACAGTAGCAGGAGCTTCTCAGAGGTCTCTGGATTTATCTTTGCGCAAGTCTGCAGGTTTTGTTTAGTAGGAGTTCTCAGAACCCCAACATCCATGTAGATGAGAGTTCTAAAGAATCCCAGTTTTCCCTTTTCTGAATTTCACTTCAGGTAAAATGAGCCTGTCAGAGAAGGAAATGCCTTGCATTTTCTGTTTGTTCTTGGTCACAAGGGTCTGTCTCAAAAAAGCATCTTGAAAGAGCTGCTTCCAAAAGTTTTGAGGCATCAATATAGAACTTCATCATTAAAGGCATGAGTTAAGACTGTCCTTCCTGATGTGTCACTCCATGACTGCAAAAGGACTGGGATGACATTAAGGACTCCTACAGATTTGTTGGTACTGTAAGTGACGTGTGGGTCTGAGTAGGTTCTGAAGTCTGCCTCTGAAAAACATCCATGCTATGTATGAGCAGAGACATAAACAGGACTAGACTTTGAGCTGTGAAACTCCTGGCAGGGAAAAGTCTGAATATACAGGACAAATTCTTGTTCATATAATGTGGGTGGAACTTTTCATGGAGAGGCCTGAGTGTCCTACAACTTTGCACACAAGCAGGAAACCAAAATTCAGCTTTCCTCAGCTGAAGCACTGGTAATAGAAAACTCATCAGGGACTGGGTAAGACAAGTCTACAGTAGGATCTCACTCCTTATCCCAAGTGTTGCTACTGATAGAAGTTCTAGGCCTAGCAGGGAAGGACTCTGCCGATGTAGGCAGCTCTAACTTCCTTAAAAATGTGTTTTGATGTGGATGGTACCACAGGACAGCCTTAAATTATACTACTCTGCAACTTAGAAGTGATATGCTGAAAGATGGCCTGGAGCCACTACAGCATTCTCAGCTGCGAGATTTGTGTTATGCCTCTAAGACATCTCAGCTGTGATATTTAAGAAAAAGCTTATAGAAAAGGACAGAACTTTTCCCTTTTTTTTTTGTTAGACTTTTTCTGCAATAAACTGGGAGATAACACAAAGCCAATGTGTCCTCACTGATCACCCTCAATTTGGCCCATAGATCATTCAAACACCTCATGTCGTATGCCAGGTATGCACTGGCTCAAGTGTACATTACATTATCTGGAAAATTAATCACTCTTTTTTCCCCCCAAACACTGTGTGTCACACTGAATTGATTTGCGTTCTAGCACCAAAATTATTTTTATCACACCATTATTTATCTATAACAAAACCGTGAAATAAATAACTAGTACTTTTTGCTGTTTTACAGAGCTGGGGTATTGTGCTTGACTGTGATTTCAGCTCAGATAATTTGAACTAGAGCTAAGTGTTTTGAAGGCCATGGTGGTTTAAATCGACATTTACCACAGTGCAGGTCACAAACCTAGATATAATTCTGTTGTGTCAGGGGATTGTAATCCAGCCTCAAGTTATGTCCTTGTTAGATGGTACGTATTACGTCTGATCTGCTCACCTACGCACTTTCTTCATTTTCGCCTCTCCCTCTTTGGAGCTTTATGCACTACTGAGGTCTGCTGTGAAAAGGGACCCGATTACAAATA
>VXBO01007683.1:27784-49852 GCA_013400135.1 Rhinoptilus africanus | reverse complement strand
CACCACTGAGAAGAGTCTGACTTTGTCTTCTTTACACCGACTCAGCAAGTATATATACTCATTGACAAAATTCTACTGAGCCTTCTCTTCTCCAGGCTGAACAGTCTCAGGTCTCTCAGACTCTCCTCATGACAGACCCTTCTGTCCCTCACAGTACAGTGAAAGTGTAGTACATTACAGAACAGCACAGGTCCTTCTCCTAGCATTCAGTGGGGTGTATGTTATTCACTGGATCAAAATTATTCTTCTTTTAAGATATTCGTCCTATGCATTTAACTAAGGTGACACACTTTTACAGAAAAACAAGTCCATGGGGTTACAGCCAGTGCGTGTGCAGATTTTGGTCATACAAAATAGGTCTATGATATTTATGAGTTATTTTTACAAAGAATGACATCATTTGTTCTTGCAGCATCAAAGTAGAAAATAGGGGGAAAAAAAACCCCAAAATCACTAAAATTTATTAAATCTGTTCTTTTTATCTGTATCTTTTATACCTTGATAACGATACATAGACAATTGTATTTTAATGTTGCAGAATACTTGTAGATCAAGAAACAAACTGTAAATCCTCAAATCCATTTGAGGTTCTCAAATAATCACAGTCAGACCTGTTTCTGAAATGCACAACTGACTGTGATGTTCAATTATTTGGAAGCTTTTCCCAGAATCCTTTCAGAGGGGCAGTCCTGTCTCAGCAACTGTGTAGCTGCCTCTGCTTTATAGCTAAGAAAAAGACCTTTAAAAGCCAAAGAAATGTTTGTGGTGCTATTTAATTCAACTCTTCATCTCTACCACAGAATTTGTATAATTTTGTTAATTGCTTTTTCAAAGTCACCTGAAATATCAGAGGCAGATCTAGAAATGGGAAGTTTAACAAAGATCTCCTGAATTCAATCAGTGTCCTACTCACTTGAACTTCTCTCTCATCATAAGATTACCTTCATGAATAGCACTTACAAGGATGAGAGAACGTATTTTCATGAAAAATGTCACTGTGGAAGTGGAGTGCAATTTTGCTAGTTAGTTGACTGGGAATCATTCTGCCTATTCACCTTAAATAATAACTAAAATTGGTGAAGTCATCGTTTTTTCATCAAGACTTACATGGACATATATCTGTAATAACATTTAAGGCTGTTTATACCTGCTCAGGAAGTGAAGAGTTAATTTTTTTTTCCTTACTAACTACCATATATTATTAATGGCAGTACATGTAACACAAGGAATTGTAGCATTAGCCAAACAGAATCCTTTCCATTATCATGTACAGTATGTTCATTATAGCCTTTTACATATAAGAGCTGGGATAATAATCTACTTCTTGCTGTAATTTCAGGTTACTACACAAGTATTCCTGGAAGCTGTAACTTTGAAACACAAGATCAAGAATGGACTACTATATGTGGATTAACACAAGACCCGAGCGATGATTTCGACTGGGATATTAGCAACAACACAGTCACTGGGCAAATGGGTCCTGATACTGACCATACACCAGGTATTGGCACGTGTCCTACATCACTTTGGGGAAAATGAAATGTTCACTGAATTTGAAAACGTAAATCTGTAAATTAGTGCCAAGATAAAAGCAAATCTCCATTGAGCTTGCTGTATATGCGGACATATCATAGTGAGCAATTAGCACAGTTCACAAAGCACTTTCAACAAGTATTTAAAATTTTTCCTTTTTATAGTAAAGCGACAATAGAGGGTATGTATCATGAAAAAGCCATACAAAAATACATTCAATATTTTAACACATTAGACCTTGTAATTTATATGTTCTGGTAACTTCTAGATCTGTCTGAACACAAAACCAAACAGCCTGGCATAGTAGCCTATTACCAACCTTTTTAATCATTGCTTCAGCAGCGCTGTAATTTTATAGATTGCTCTTTTCAGAGTTGTCCTGATTATATTATTCCTTATACTCCAATTCAGCTTGATGCATTTGTTTAGTAATTTCCTAGACAATGAGCTGCTAAATATAATGTGAAGATACTAATTAATCATCGCATCTGGGACACAACAGACCTCTTTCTAAAAGAGTTCAGTATGCCTGTGCAAATGCAGTAACTGTCTCGAAGTCTGCAATCATGAATCACGAAGGTAATCTGTCAGGTGTCACTCAGAAATGCTGCGACAGTGAATCCATCCACTGTGGAATGGCTGAACACCTTTGGATAAACAAAGGTGCAAATAATAGTCCAGCCATCCATTTCTCTTATATCGTCCGAGCCCACAGCAGACTTTGTATTACGTAGCACCTTGGCTGAGACCAGCTGATGACCCTGACTGTGATGTAGTCAACCTCTGGAGGACTGTGTTGCACTGTAGGCATTTTTATCGGCAGCTCAATGGAAGTATCAGCTTTGTGTTTCCAATATCAGCTTGCACCTGGACAAAGCAACATCAGGACGTCTTGCTGACCTCCAACTAACTCATGTTCAAAAACCAGTGTTTCTGAGAACCTAGCTTAATCTGTTGTTATCTTTCCCCCTCCATATCACCAGCTCTGCATTTTTCTCACCTTTCACTAGTATTTTGTTCACTTCTTATAGAAGTCATTGCATTCAAATGAAATCTCTGTATGAAACCTCGTGTGTCAAGTCCCAATACTGATGGCGTTACTGTAACTGCAGTATGAACGACAAATTTCTGCTATACAAAGTCTGACTTTAAAAGCTGAATTCTCTGAAACTGTAACTGGTTACAATAGCACTCCTCTCCTTGTCAACATTTTGAATAATCTGCTTTTCCTGGAGTGTGGTACCATCCTATGAATTCTAGAAAAACATGGAGTCATACACTAGTCCTTAAAGAATGGCTGAGGATCAGTGTGTGTGGATGCACATGATTAATTTCCTACCTAAGACCTTGGTTTAACTTATCTCCCTGAAATTGGCTTCCTGGAAACAGTATAGAAGTGTTTCCCTGGATGTCCCTTCAAGGTGTTGCTGACAGACTACTACCAGAATGCTTACTGATTGTTAGGAGAATGAAATTTATTGATAGGCAATTACGATTATCTGTGTTATGTAGATAGCAAGCTACAATTATGTACAATTATATAAATATACAGTTGAATAATAAATGACATATAGTCTATAATATAGTACAATAAACCTGGATAGAATATTAATTTCTATCATAAATGTACCAGTCTCTGATTTCTTAGCTTCCCTTTCCAGAAGCTTTAAAGATTAGAAACCCTATTTTAATTCCCATCTAATCAGCAAAGAATACTTAGTATTCAATGCGGAAGTATCACAATCCCTAGAGTTTTTCACTTGAATTTGTAAGCAGTATGATCTCCAGGTTTTGACTCTTTTTTGGTGTTTTACGTTTCCAAATCAGCAGAGACACCTTATCAGCGTGTGGCTGTAGCCATTTCTGTCCTACTCATTTATCTTGCCTTTTCCTTTAGAGGATTCTATACCTGCTGCAGGAACTGCTCACCTGATCATGGGGGAACTGTTTATCTGCCACAAATCACAGTTTTTCATTTTAGAGGAAGCAGACATCCATACTAGTTTGTGTAGTATCACAATCCCTAGAGTTTTTGAAGTTCATTCCTCTTGGAAAGGGATGGAACAGACAGGTAGAGGAAGGAACTATTGAAGTGGTCCCAGGCAAACTGTTCCTTGCAAATCAGTAGTCTGACTTGCGTTCTTGCTGTTTCTTTGATGCCGCGTGATGACAAAACAAGCACTTATTGTTGACTCTTCAAGGAGATTTTGTGTGCTTTTCTGTTTCAGTTTCTCTTGTTTAATTGATTCTTCTTTGCTTCTGTGAAATTACCCAGGAATTGTAAGAAAAACAAAGTTAATAAAAAGCAAAGCAAAAGGAAAACAAAATTAGAGCAAATGTGTTTGCAAAATTACCCAGATTTGTAATTTACTTGTAAATTAAGTGGGCAAGAAATATTCACATTAGCTATAGAGAAAAGGAATCACTTGTCAGAATTGCCAACAGCCCAGATACTGATGACCTGTAATGTCCAAAGTATCTGTCAGCCCATTCCTGACACAAATCCAACTCCTTCCGGTTACAAACTCATTTCCTGTAGTTCCTAAGCATATACATTGATTGATTGGACCATACATGGCATTATAGCAATATAAAGAAGCCTGTGATATTGTACTAACTTTTTATTAAGCATATCGGTACAATTTTGTGAGGAGGATTCTCATACTGGTTTAAATGTGTTCTATATTGCTTCATCTGGCACAACTTAAATTGACACTACAGTTTGCAGATGGATAGAAACATTCATTTGAAAATATTACAACAGTACAAAACTAACGTATTGCATTGGTACAGAAGATACGCCCTGTGATTTGAAAACAAAGACTTTTAGCGGTAAATAACAACTGTTTTACTTTTTTAACATTCTGCAATCTGACCAGTGTTTACCTTATGCAGGTCTGAAATTTAAAAATATTCCTTTCGATACATTTTCTTCTCAAATTGTTATTTCTTGCTTAAAACCAGGACACTTTCAACCTGTTGACGCTGCATCCATGAGCGATTTAAGTATTCATAGGATGCAGCTGGTCAAATGCAAAACATTTCACCCTCAAAAACTTCAGCAAAATGCCAAAACAAGCTTGTTTAACTTTTTATATATATATATATATATAATTTTACCATATATCATATATCAAGGAACCAGGCACATTGGTCTTCCAGTTTGCTGGTCAGTATGCAACTGTATGGGAACATTCTATTTACGAAGAATATAGTCTATCCTTGTCATTATAATCTTTTAAATATTTTTTTCTCTCCTGAAAAATTTTAAGTGTTTTTGAAAAAGCTTGAGGCGTAACATGAAACCCAGATAATCTCATCTGAAAACATCATCTCAAATAAGATTGCTTCAAACTGTTTGGACTATTTGTAAAATGCAATGGCTGTCAAGGAAATGTTGAGCTATCAGCAGAGGTTCAAATCAGCTCCTGACTCCTGCAATGTCAACCTTCAAACTGATCTTTGAGTCATTGTTTGTGTTTGCAACATGTTTTACATTGCTTATCAAATACAAATCAAATATTTACACAAGGATAAAACCAAACCAAAAGAAAACAATAGTGAGGGCTGAGGAAGGTTATACTAATATTGTATGTAAAAACCAGAAACACAAAGTATCAACATGGAAGATCTCTGTAAAACCAATGTAGGGTATATGTGTATGTGGTAAAAGATATCAGTATCTGTATGTGTAAAAATGCTCTGCAGCATCAAGTAGTATTGAAAAACTATAAATGTTTTCTATCTTTTTATTAAGGTAAAGGACAGCATTTTTTGTATGTAAATTCATCTTCCCAGAAGGAAGGAAACAGAGCAAGGATAATCACTACCAACCTGTTCCCAGCTAGCCTTGGAATCTGTAGGGTTCGGTTCTGGTTCTGGATGTTTGCTTCTGGGCAAACAGGAGTCTTAAAGGTAAGAGAAATAGCACTTCTACTACATCATGGCATAGTAATATTTGCTTTAGTAGTATTCGCATTTCTGTGTCTGCATAGAGCAAAATCTCAGCTTATATTAGCAGTACTTCAGCACAACTTCGCTGCGGTTACACCTATATACAAAATTTTTGACAACAAGACCAAGTGACTAGTCTGCACAATTCTCTGCACAATTCACTTTTTAACATAAAACAGAGGCAGTTTCCAGTGTTTAGGACAAAAATAAGATGTGTTTTAAAAGAAAAGTTTTAAACATATTAATGTCACCAAGCACAGAGGATGTTTGATTAAAATTACTGGAAATAAAGCATTTAACTTTATTAACATTTATAACCCCAGCTTTCATGAAAGTATCTTCTTGCTGTTCCCCAAGCACCCTTAACTGGTCACACTTTTAGTAGTTAAGTACCCCATTAAAAGTACAAACAGCGATGTGAGCCCTTGGCAAACAACTCATTTCATGTGGCTCACTGAATAAATATCTTACATACTGCCATTTTTAGAGGTCTGAGAAACACTTCTATCTGTGGCAGTTTGTTAAATTTTGAAAATACACATTATATCAGTTTTACTATGTGTGACAGAATACAAAAATTTGCATATACTATCAAACTCCTAAACTAAATTAATTTATGTTAAAAATGAGCAAGAATATTTTTGTGGTCTTGGACCTGGAATTAAGTCAGGAAGTTTGGACCACTGGTTTTACACTTATTCTGATCCTCTTTGTTCTGATTCTCCACTGTAAAGGACAATCATAGCACAGTTCCATGGGACTGTAGTGCAATTCAGGCTGGAAGGGCCTCAGGAGGTCTCTTGTCCAACCTGTTGCTTCAAGCATGGTCATCTACGAGATGACACGAGGTGACTCAGGAATTTCCCCAGTCAAGTCTTGAAAACTTTCGTAAATGGAGACAGACCCTCTTGGGAAACGCTGGCACTGCCAAACAGTCCAGCATGACAAGGTTTCTCCATATATCCAGACAAAGGATAATGTTACCTTTCATTTAATCTTTTGTCTATCTTTCTTTAAGCAATTTTTTTCAGGATGGGATTTGCATCTCAGTTTTATCTCTAGCACCTAATTCGTGGAGACTTTGAATATCACTATAAATTTAATTAAAAATAACAAAGAAAAATAAAATGTATTACACGAAATTAGTATAAGCAGCAAATACTTCTGCTTCTCAAACGGATTTTAAATGAGTTTCAAACTAAGTTATTTTTAACATTTCTTTCTGTTCAGTGAATAAAATATTCATAATGTGTTCTTCCCAAAGATACTTCAGTTATTCAAGATGAATTTTTAAGAAGTGTTTGCAATCTTGTAATTTTATTATCTGAATATAGCTTTTAAAATACCCCACCATGTCTTCAAGACCATTCTTTCCAGTTGACACTATTTACCCTTCCTCATACACAAACTAGATTAAGGACATAAAAAAGTAGATAAAGGTTGAGAGCAGCTCCAGATTAAATTGAAGTAAAAAGCAAACAGCAATTGCTTTTTGAATCTGTTGGTAATTTCAATTCTGTGAGATTATCTATGATTTCTTTAAATTCAAGTATCCTGGACTTTACAGCATGAAAGAGTGCAGACAAGATTGTTTTGAAGGAGCTTCTGAAGTTTTTCAAGCATCACAGAACACTTAGAATTAGTAAATAAGCAGATGTGTGTGGCCTATATGTGAGTTAGTAGGCAGACAGCCAAACTGAGCCTGCTTTTTAATTATTTAACTTTTTTTGCATTTCAAACAGGCTAGTTTAATTAACTCTTATTACCTTCATTTTCATAAAGAGATCCATAAAGAAATGTCTTACTCCCACATACAAATAAGGTTCCCTGTTTATGGCTTTGCAACATGTACTCTTTATGTAGAAACATATAACAATATTTATAATGGACTGAAGTACTCAGCAAGGAATTGTTGTCCTATCACAGACCCAATTTACCCTTATGGATGTTTTTCTCTTTTCTATCAAACTAATAATCTATTTCAACATCAACTGTTGCTTTTATAAAATCAAGAATATAAAGTGAAAAAAAGCCTAAAGGAACAAATGAGGAAAAAGCAAAACCAACATTACAAAACTTCAAAAGCAGCAGCTCAGTGAGATTTTTGTTCAGGTTGCACTAGAGATGAAAAAAGTCAAACTGTAAAAGGAAGTCTGAATAATGTGTTAGAATATAATAGCATCAGTACAAAATCTGATGTTTATAGCTATTATCTGAAACACAGCTATCTCTGAATTTTGAAAAAAAAAAGTCTGCAGAGGTAGAACATACTGAGATGTGTGGTTAAAATGACATACAGGGAATCTGTAAAACAGAGAGATAAAAATGCAGAATGTCTTGATATAGGAAGTAGATGTGGTAGAGCTACACAAAATAATGTGAAGTTATGGAAGTAATCCTATTTTTAGCCAGAAAAGGGACTATTCACTGAGGATACATAAAAAGGAACTAAAAGTGCTTCTCAAATCTCTTCACAATGCACATTTATGCACATTTCAATTGCAGAATTCTATTGTCATAAACTCTGTAATTTGTTCATAGGGAAGCCAAGAGCATAGGCTATTACTACTCTTTTTAAAAAGGACACGATGTTTACAGCAACTCTTGCATTAACATAGAATGGATGTTATTTAAAAGACATCTGAATACTAATGCTTCAGGACATCAGTCAACTATTAACCAACAGGAAAAAAAAAGTTACTCCATAACGACTAAGTATAAAACCACTCAGCTTTATTTAGGAGTATATGGTAACGGCCTTTGAGAGATGAGTTATTCAGCACTACATACATGACTGGTCAAATACATCAATTAATATGCTCTGAACAAGAACAGCTATTAATATAAACAATTTTTACTGCATTGTTCTGGAAATGTAAATTTTAAAAATGCACTTCTCTTTACATTTTTATGACTATTTAGTTGTATTTAATGAAGCAGGAGAGAAGTTTCGGTAAGAAATGGAGGTTGTTTTCACATCTGTGTTATTCCAGTGGGGATCCTATTGGTCACATGTCAGAGAGACAGAAAATATTCATCTTTCATTAAGCTTCAACATTCTGCTTTTGTCTGTTTACTTCAGGAGTTTGTCATACAAATGACAATTAAAACCAAAATTAATTCCCAACGTGATAGTGTTATTCCAGTATATCAGATTTCTGCCTTGGTATTTGGTGATACTAACAGAACTGAGGTGTAGTACATTTTGGTATAGGACAGGTAGAAAACAAGCAGAAAACTTTTAAAAGTGCTGTTCTATTGTGATAATGAATTGTGATACAATTTTGCTAATCTAATTTGTGAGCCTTACAGAAACAATTTCTGTCTGCCTTTGGTGTAGTTTCAGTCCCAGGAAGATGTGCAGTGATGGCTGCCAAGGAATGTGGGGAGTTCAAAGGCATGATCTTAAGGATGTGGAGCAGAGAATATAGTATCAATATTCACTGGAGTCAGTGGGAAGTTTCCTCAGACACAAGTCTCTGGTGCCTAGTTAAGTGAAAATACAGGTTGACTTTCACAAGATTTTCCTGCTCCCTTGGCTAGTGATTAAAGACTATATGTTGGGAATTAGGGAGAACACAACTCTTATTATGCACCCTTCACATCTGCATTGGCTTCTTGGTTGTTAGTCCGTTAATTAACCCTCCAGATGGAACATAGTACATTCCAGCATGCCAACTGCTAGAGTCAGGCAAGATCAAGAAGATAATACATTATCTTGAAAAGTCAGCATGAGGGTACAGGAGAGTTGTAACTGATGATGACTAGGTAGAAAATGGCAATTTAAATTTCATGACCTTCAAAAGCACATGCACTTTCCCCATCTCTAAAATGAAATAGAAGTTGAAAAAAGAACGCAGGAGTTTCTAACACACAGGACATGCTGTGGAGAATTAGAACGCAGTCATGATTTTAAGGCAGGGAGGTAGGATTTGCTAAAGAATGCTGTTCACATATGGATTACAAATGAAGCAGCTGGCAAAGGCACCTTGGAGAAAGACCAAGAAGCAAGTATAAAAGCTTCACTCACACATCCGTCTCATGCAGATTATCTTGCTAAATGCTTCTTAAAATCACGGTGAAGTGTGTATTGGGTATCTTCACTCCTGAGTTTTTCACCCTGAAGTAAATGAAGTGATAGCTCTGTTTCTGTTTGTTTCTATTCTTTGTGATTTACATTGTGTGCGCGATCTGGAAACGGTGCCAGCACAGAATGAGGAATAGTCAGATAGAGTGACTAGTTAGTACAATAGTTAGTACAATACATGCTTGTTACTTTTAAATTAAAATGATGGGATTTAGCCCACAACTACATCCTCATCAGCTGGAGCACAATCTCCCTGGACAGATAGATACAGAGTTGTTCAATGGGACTTTGCTACAGGTTTGTTTGTTGTGTTTTGGGTTTTTTTTCCATTATGTGCCATGTAGTCGTATTCATCTTGCGGGCTTTTTCCTCTTAATCCTCTGTTAAATTGTTTCCACTATGAGGCTAACTTGTACACAGTTCATAGGATGCTGTATAGGGAGGTGCTGGAGTTTCTTGAGGCACTAAGCACCACACAACTGTAGCTCTCCAGGGCTAGAGGGAGCTCATATCCATGAGAATTTGCTCTACCTTTCATGTGCCATGTGTGATTACACAGGCCAGCAGAAATCTTGTACATGCTAAATGAACTTCCTGACACAGAAGAGGCTTCAAACTCTCAGTGAGGCGGGTAACCTCAGGGGAGAATACAGTACTGCATCTTACAATTGTATCTCAACTTTCTGTGGGCACAATCTCTGAGAGAGTAAGATCTGTATCCTCATCTAAAGGAACAGACCTCTTGGGCTTGTCATTTTTCTGAACTCCATTTGATTTAGCATGTATTTGAAATAATGTATTATTCTTTTAGAAATTTCAGATAAATTTTTTTGAAAACGCAGAAGAATGCAGACAGTTTCCTGGCATAGTTATGGATAGGTAAAGACTTGGAGAAGTTAAGTGAAGGTATTCAGGAGTACTTTGGCAGAAAGTAGGATTGAAGGATTTCCACAGGAGTGTACATGAGAACTGGAGCAGAACTGAGAGCTCATCTGAGATTTCCTATGTACCAGTTTAGAAATTTACACTAAATGCTGCCAGTTGCCACAGGTTACCTATGTGCTTGTTGCAGCAAACCATACACCAGGTTTAAACTTTAGTCAAACCTAACTGAGGACAAAGCCACATAAATTAAAACATTAACTTATCCATAGTAATTACATCTCTGCATGCCCTTACTCTAAGGTAAATATGAATTAAATCTCAAAGAAAAGGAAGACAATGCATATAAAATTTTCTTACATATATGAGAATAGAAGCTGATGTCATCAAAATGTTGCATTTTAGACCCAGTTTGACTTGCTGCCACCCCAGACCAATTGGCCAGTGTACATACAGCAGGTTTCGTAATGGATTCACTGTTTGTACTGAGCCTGAGCTGCAAGGCTGATCTGTAAGTACACAGAATGATTCCATGCTCCGAGACCAGGCTCAGTATGGACATGATGCAATTTCTCTGTGCACAGACAGAACTGCTCAAGCAGGCAGCATGCTTTGAATTTTTTACTATGAAGAACTTCTCCTACCAACACAACAAAAAAGAATGGGAAAACAAAATCTGAGTCACAAAAACAATGAGTCAATCTTTAACTGTCTTGCTAAAAGAGACATTAGTACTGTCTTCAAATGTTCTCTATTCTTCCCCCTTTCCTAACAGAGTTAGTTACTTGTGTGTCTGTGAGACTTTTCAATTAGAAATATTGAAAGTTATATCATTTCAATACTAATCTTCTAAATGTAGAAAATAAACATGAAATATATTTAAACACGAAGCATGAAATAGTAACGGCTAAAACCACACTAACACCAGTATGTGCTGTAAAATTCTAGATCACTGAGATTGGTATATTTTGTGATTGGTAAAACAGTAAACGGTTCCAGTGGCATATACAGGTGTCCTAAACTCACATGTAGAGTTATTCTAATTAAGGGTTTCAACTTGTTAAGCCCTTAGAGCATGATAACGTGATTACACAGAGTTTTTAAATTTTTTTACAGGTTGATTAAGTTATTTCTTCTCAATACCTGTCCTTTTAGTCCTGAAAGATGCATGCTTTTAAGAAGACACTGACACTAAATATTGCTGTTACATGGTCCTGTAACCAAATGGGCTTAACAAAATTAGATCCTGATTTGGATTATTGTATGTCAATCTTCTTGATGGTTGTTTCCTCCAAAAACGAAATAACTTGCAAGAGTGTTCAGGCCTCAGAGATATTTTAATCAGTGCACTAACTTCTATAAAGTACATGTTACGTGGTACCATTTGGGTTTTGAGCTTATTTGACCCACTAGATTGCCTGGGAGAGGCAAAGGTGTGTAGTTATACAGATCATTAGTAAGGGTTTAAATTTGTAACTTTCTCTTCAGGTTTCGTGTTCCATTGTTAAACTGAGGCACTCAAGTGGAAACATGAACCAATGGGTCACTGGAACATTAGTCTATAGGCTTAAAAGAAGAATGCTGTTGAAAGTGATGAGGAGAGGATAATGATTAAAATATTCATTTCCTTGAATAGGCTTACTTTCATTACTCCAGTTATTTTTCATTATTTCTGACCTGGTTTAGATTGTGTAAGGATTTTGAACACCTGAGTGGGAACAGCAACTACTTGCATAATCTCCAGATTTTCCTATGCTTGGTATTAATTAATCAGTTGTTGATTAATTTTGAATTCATTCATTGTCATTCTTACTGCTTTCACTATTTGATGATTTTTAACTTTTTTATTATTTATGGCTTTGCTAAATAAGCTTGAGTTAATTTACTGTGGCTGCCCAAAACATCGTACTATTAATTGCTTGTACCAGATGACAGTCCATAGATGCTAAATCTTTAATTTATGTCTCTAAAAATCTTAATTCAGTCTAATGACTATAAGAAGATCACCTTTTAGAGATGAGAAGATAACTCAAGATCTTTTTCAGTGTTGTCTTCAATGTTTAGATGAATTTAGGGTTAAGTCTTTATCATTAGCTTCTATGTGTCAGGTCGAGACTGTCTGTAGGTTTTCCAGATGGTATTAGCAGTTCTTTTAATTTAATTTTTTTTCTAGAGTAGCTTTTTATTTGCAGCTGAACAAGCATTAGCAGAAGCATTCAGTAACATTTGATCATCAATAAGGTGTGGGTTTGAATCATATCTAAAAGAGACATTATTACCACCCAGGCAGGCAGTTGGACTACTGGCCTTGGGCTATGCTACTCTGTAGCACTTCTCCATCGCTTAAAGCTGACTCAGTTGCATCTCTTGGGTTTCATTGTCAACAGGTATACACAGCTGAAGAACATGGAATGAATATTCTTATGTGGTCTTCTAGTAGAAATGAAGAAAACAAATGGATGTATGCAAATGTAGTCCTCTCCAGTAACAGCCCTTTCAGAGTTGCCTTCGAAGCTGAAGTGGGGTGGAGTGAACCCACAGAATTTGCTCTTGATGATATTTCTTTCACCCCAGAATGCATTGAAGGAGGTATGTTATTTCCCAAATCTATACAATACATGTTTTCTTTTCAGAGGGCAGAGGAAAATTGTGACATTTCATATTTCAATGTATATCACAGTAAGAAAACTTGAATTTTTTTCTTTTGAAAGTATTGCAGTCCTTTTATGCTTTTACTTCATTCCAAAAAATGTAGAAAAGACATGGATGCAGCACAATCATACAAAGAAGGATGAGTTTTTCAAGAGAAAGAAAAATGTATAAAAAAAAGAAAGA
Source organism: Rhinoptilus africanus (assembly GCA_013400135.1). Classification (NCBI taxonomy): domain Eukaryota; kingdom Metazoa; phylum Chordata; class Aves; order Charadriiformes; family Glareolidae; genus Rhinoptilus; species Rhinoptilus africanus. The sequence continues at coordinate 36,561 of VXBO01007683.1, read as the reverse complement.
TCAAATTTATCATATATGACCGTCATGGCAAATTTTTAGCTAGCACATTTTTCCCTAAAGGAAAGGAGCCACTATATCTGTCAGAGGGACTCCTGTCTGGTTGTTGGTTGAGTGCAGAATCTGAATCAAGATTTGCCTATGGATTGTGGAAGACGGTTTTGTGTTATAACTAGCAGTTGAACATATGAGTAATTATAACAACTCAGAATATTACAGTCATTGAAGGCCTGTTATTGTTTTCATGAACCATACTTGAGAGCAATCTATCGTCTCTCANACCAAAGAAATACAAGTCTTTCTGTGTAGATCTTCATTCATAAGGAACAACTAGGAATGACTATGGTTAAATAAATGCCAATACAGATCTTATAAAAATGTTCTTGAGCAACATTTCTTTCTATTTCTACAGCTCTTATTGTTCAGATAGGATAGATCATGTAAGAATTAGTTGTCACGCAGTTCAAGATACTGTTTTGTGTTTGTTTGGAGTTTTTTTGTTTTGGTTTGTTTTTTAATTTGTGATGATTAATCAGCTCCTTGGAGAATTAACCACATGCTGATTAAGACTTAAAGTGAAATAATATTTTTACACAGGTGGCATCTGCTTAATCTCAAGATGAACGAATTTTTTGTTTATTTTCTCTGCATAATACCACCAATAGGTTCAGACAAATACTATTTTGGAATGTTCGTCAATAAGCTGCAGACTGTACATAAACAGGTGTTTGTTCTACCTTTATTATGTTAATCATCTTTTTTAACCATACATTAAGAATTACTTAGGCAGTTTCATGCATAATTTCGCATAATACAAAGGGAAATTTTCAAATTATATATTGTAAGTACCTGTAATTAACTGGAATACCTAGGTCTATCTTCCAACAATGTATGTAAATCAATTTTTTAATTTTAATGGAGCTTATACTTTGGTAATTTATTATGAACAAGTGTGAATTCAGAGTATGGAAAAAAATCTTCCAAGGAAAATATATGAGATATCCTGAAATAATCATAACTATAGAAATAAGGTAATTTTTATGGAACAACATTTCATAATTACTTTATTTTTCTCCAGAGATTTGCCAGTTGTGGAGTACTTCAAATTATCTAACTTGTATCACACTCTGTCTTAGAAATATGGTATGTCATAAGGAATGCGTTAAGAAAAATTGTTAGAATTATATTAGTTACTTACGGTTTTTTGTGTAAGTCAAAAACTCATACCATATCTACATGTAACCACCTATAAATAAATCAGACAGTTTTAGATGGTCATCTAGGCTCTTTGTGTAGCTGCAGAAGCTTATATTCGTCTGTACGGTAAACTGGCAGTCAGCCTGGAATTAGTTCATACAAGCTGGAATATTTACATGACGGAAGTAGTAGTTTATCTTGCTCTGTTTTGTATTATATCATTATTGTCTCATCTGAAAAAGAAACAAACTTTTCCTTAGACAGTTGACAGGTTTAACTCAATTGCAGGATTCTTCTCTTTGTATTCACTTGTATGGTCCAGACAATTTCAATATATTTTTATGGTGATTTCTAGAGGTATAGGGAGAATCTGTGCATGATTTTTTTAGAAAACATCTTTCTTTATGTCTATTCTTTACGCTTTTGGGAGAGTGGCATAGTTTATATTACCCTAAGAGCAGTCTAGGCAAGTCTTCTGGTATGGCTAATAATGGATACTTAAAGAAGTGTATTAGAATGAAAGAAGAACAAAATTCCACCCTCCCCAAATTTTTCCCAATCTGTGTTAATCTGCTTCAGAGACTTTCTGAAGCTCTAAAGTTATGCTTTCTGATAACTCTCATCTGATTTTTCATCTCTGAGTTAGGCAGTTCTTTCTGAATATGCACAAACTTTTAGTTATTATCCGAAAATCATTTATCATTTAGTTGTTATTGCAAAAACATTAGCTGGCAAACCTTGGTTGCAGGAGGCCTTTTTCATGTTTTTCAGTTCCTGTTACATTGCATCCTTCTCCCATGCTCTGCTGTAGATCATCTTCCACTCGCCTAAATCCATTACTGGGAATTCGAGTACAGAGTATTCTCTCTTTACGACTTTTTTTTTTCTTTATACCCACATTCATCACATTTAGCTTGCATTAAATGTGTCGTCCTAGATCTATCCTCCTCAATCCCGATGCTTCCACATTTCTAGATTCTGTTAATCCACCCCACATATTTTTTGTCTCCACCAACCACATCACAGTTCTATGTGCACCTTAAAAATTCTGCCAGTTTCTTCTATCATCCATCCCCCTACCCCAGTTTTATAGTCACTCTTACCGTTGTCCCAGGTGTGTATTTCTCAAAAAAAATTTGTCTGGTGGAAGGCAATCTCTTAATGAGCTTGTGACGATATATAATCTCCTTTCTAGACAAAAAATTTTATCTAGATGCTGTTACTTAAGAGTGCACTGTCATTCTTGTTTTTCATGGTTTTGTACTGTCCTAGGAAGTGTCCTATGATGATAATCCCTGCTCGCCAGGTAGGCCAAATCTGTGCTCGTGAAAAGGCAAGAGAACTAAACCAAATCTGTATAAGAAAATAAACCACAACAGTTTAGGAGGAAGAACCTATCTCTGACTTTTTAATATTGTTTCTGACAAAGAGCAGCTACTTAGGAGGACATGTTGTTTCATTGCTCATAATTGTGTCTGAGTAACCACTTAAAAATTCAGACAGTAAAATTTGCAGGTATTACCTGCAAGTAATTTAAAATCACTGCCCTGTAGATATATGACCAAGAACCTTTTCCTTTAACAAAAATGGTGGGAAAGTTTACCTACTCCACTGCTAGTCCTGCTTTGAGTTTTGCTCATTGTGTTTATTCAAAGACTTAGCTCAAAGAAAAGTGCATTACCTGCAGTACAGGTTTTGTGTAATGTTTTCCCTTTCAGATGATAGCTTTGTTGCTGCATATCTTTTTCTTCTCTCTGCATTATTATTTTTCAGCTTGTCTTTAATTACTTTGGGTTTCCTGAGGCAACGTGTTCTAAATAGAAGCGATCACAATTTAGCTAGTTGGGAGCTCTAAGCAATAAAGCATTACCAGAATCTCTAATTCAGATGAGGTTTTTATTTGTTAAGTAGTCAGCCCTCATTAGCCATGAGAGTTTCTACAGATTCAAGAGTATTTCTGAACTTTTAAACAGAGTATGGTCAAGCTACCCCTTGGCCTGCTGCAGAAGGAACTTCTAGCTGATGCCCAAGCATGGAGAGAGCTGTAATGCCAGCTGTCAGTGGCACAGGATCTAGATTAGTTCAGAATCAACTGCTAAATGATATGCATTCTTACCACTTTTGAAGGTCCTTTGTTTTCTGCTGATAAAGTTGTGTGAATTAGTGTATCCTAGAGACCAAAGAATTTATTTGTTAGTTAGTTATAACCATCTTCTTAAAACTTTTAAGTAATACTTTGATTTTTTAATGACTTTATTTGTGTTTAATATCTTATATTTTAAAAAATAAAAGTTAAAAAACCTTTCCATGTATAATTTCAGATGGACCAAGAATACGGAAGTATTGAATTAGATTTTGTATTCACTAATGCCTGTCTCATAGTATTTTCTAGTTCAGCTGAAACAGGAGGCACCACATAAATTCTTAAAATTTTTGCTTCTACTTAATTTAAATTCCAGCATTAACCTAAAGATGCCTAACATCCAAACTTTATTCTGTTTGTGTAAATCAGAATGCTATGTTTCATCACTCACTAATTACCGGAGAATTAAACTGAATGGACAAAGTCTGTGTAATTTAAATAATGAGGTACTAGTTACACAGCACTGCTATGTATTAGGAGAGTATTCTCAAAAAAACAAACAAATAGTAAAAGTATTTTGTGATCTCTTCCAGAGATCACCCAAGCAAAATATTTTTGCTTATGGAGATCTTCTGCTGGAATAAGGTAAATCTCAGTAGAAAGTCAGCACTGACTGCTGCTCCAGCCCTTTCAGGCAGTGAAGTTACCCGCTAGCCCCTCTTTAGCAAAAGCTCTTTGTGAACATATGCTTCTAAACAGCACTGCTTTAAGTAATTGCTTTATGTTTTGGGTTATTCAGAAAGAATAGTTTTGACACTTTGAGATGAATATTTGGGCTGCATCTCCTATAAACAGGAGTGCAAACAGCATGCAGTGCCCTAGGCTCTAGAGTGTTTGAAAAACCAGTGTATGGTTTTCCACCATCAGTCATGATTTCAGTGTTTATCACTGGTTCAGTATTAACATAGCTTAATAAAATAATTAACGATTCAAAGAAATTAAACTTCCTTATCAGTCTTTATTTTGTCATTTCTTTTTTTAGCCTGTTTGCTTTCATACTTTACTTCCTGCAGCTGCTCAGTGCTATCTGAAGTATTTTCCTTCTGTTCTGCGAACTACTTTTAAATCATCCTTCATCATTTTATTTCAAAGCTTTTTCTACTCCTGTGCTTCTCTTTTTCATCCATTCCTTTCTTCTTTCTTTACTTTCTCTACTTTCTTTTCTTCAAAGCATTTTTGAAAAGCAGTCTTTTTAGCCTATCAACGCATGAGAAAGGGCTGCCAGTGTTACAAATCCCGCCCCCCCTGCATTTCATTTTCACCTGGAAAATTTGTCTGCAGTAGAAAATACCATTGTGTAAGGATACATTGAAGATAAAAGGGCAACTCAAATAATGCAAAATACTCAGCACAGATAGGACATTGTCTCTAACTCTGTTTCATCAAAACATGGTGGAATTGCTCAAAAAACCAATGCTATTTCCCAGAATGCTGTGGGATTTTTCTTTTCTAATGTTGTCATCGTTCTTGACTTCACTGCACAGGTTACCAAAAAAGCATCAGATTTGCCACTTAGGTACTGAGCTACAGTAAAATCTTCAGTGTTTTTGCTTTCACTTAGGTGAAAACTTTGCTTTGACATGCCATAACTCATCCAAGTCTTCCCATTGCTCTGCAGCAAAACACAAACTAGACCTGTTGTAAGGGCTTTAAATAATCCTTTGAGCAAACTTTCACTTGTTGTGAAGAAACAAATAGACGAAGCAAATCCGAATCTGTGAATTACAAGACTGGATTTGGCTCTACATTCAAGCCCAAGCTACATAGTACTTAAAGGGTTGGGGCCTTTTTAAATGCAAAGGCCTTCCACTACTTTAAAACCCAATACCATCTAGAAATTGAAACTTCAGGGTTTTTTGAGCAACTGTAAGATAGTCATGAGAGATAACCAGATCCATTCCTATAGATCATCTTTCCTAACTTTCTAGGAGAGATGATATTGCAAAGAAATGCTAGGATGAAGGAAATTATGTTTCAATCACAAAATTTAGGATAGATATACTCAGAACTTTAGATCAGCCATAGTAAGTAAGGAAAAGATGCAGCTAGCAATATAACCTGGCTCCAAAAATTATGGATGCCTGGTAAAGAGGCAAAAAACCAAGCAGCCTAGAAATATCCAGATAACTGTATATGCTCTCTGGCACTTTTTCTAGATCCTATTTCACTAGATCTTTGAAGAAAAGCATAACTGATACTTCTATCTACTTAAAAGACAGCAACCCAAAAAGTACAGTGGATGTTTATGTGTTGTTTGTGAAAAAAGTAGTTTTGCTGAAGGGTGTATGTGAGTGTGTGTGTGTTGGGGGTGGGGAAGCAATAGTGAAAAAATTCTGCAGCAGAACAGAAATCATCTGACAAAGACTTAGATGAAGTCAATGATCCATCTAGGAAACACCCAGAGCCCAAATGTAGGAGATAGTGTAAGGGTTAACTGCCTGAGTTGCTGATACTACGGTTTTAGATCACCGGCAAAAACTCTGTAGAGGAGACTTAACTTCTGATTTCTTTAAGTTGCAGAGCCAGGGGAATCACTGTAAGCTTGTCTGCTCATGCTTGTAGTCAAGCAGAAATCTCTCTCAGGTTGAGAGCTCAGGGATCTTCTTTCCTCAAGGGCAAGAGATAATTCAGGGGGTGCTGCTGGGGGAGGCTGCCTGTGAAAACAAAGGAGGGGAAGAGGAAAGCAAGGTTAGTGGTGATGGAGGACTGAAGATTCTGAGGATATTTGTGAATAGTTTCTCTAGTTAATTAGTTTCTCCCTGAAATTAATCAGAATATGGTTTAGTTCCTTATTGCTTAGCAGAGATGGGGCATTTCTGCATTTTTAAAGAGTGAAAATTATGATCCAGGGCACAGTACCTTGGAGAGATTCTTCATCCTATTTCAGTATCTTCCAGCGCACAGAGAGAGCTGGTGGTGAAACCACAATTTTTTATGGCTTTCACAGGAAGAGAAACTGGGAACAATTTTAGGATAAGATAGTTACACTTAATTAACTAGCATAATTACTGGCAAGTAACAAACGCAATTGTGTAATGTGTGTTTAATAGATATAAATATTTGTCCAAATCTTTCAGTTTTTCTCTGCTGCCTCATACCTGTACAGAATAATGAAATAATCTGATTCAAGCTAGATACCTTTTGGGAAATTAAAAATCTTTGGATTGATTAATAGTCTATTAAAATAATTTCATTAATATTGAGCCTCCAAAACCCATCTGTTTACACCAAAAAAACACAAGAAAACCTCAAAGCACAGAGATGATATTTTGCCTTGCTAAGTTTGTTCGTAAAATTCAACATATTTCCTCGGAGGGATAGAAAGAAATCATCTTTGGAATGTAATAATTTCTTGATACTATCTTGGAGAGAAGAAAATTCTCAGATTCTTCATTATGTAAAACTTACCTGTCTCTTCAATAAAGAGTAAATCTCAAGCTCAGATTTATCTCAGAAATTATACAGAATTTACTACAGTTTTCTTCAGGGCTCTTCTCAGTTGATGATAAATTTGTACCTGTAAAGGCTAACTTTCTTTAGAAGCTGAGAAATAAAAGACTTAGCATAGTGATGTGCTCCCAGCCCACCTGTGAGAACGTGCTGATTCCAGGAAGCTGCTCTTTTCTCCACTCTAACCCTATTCTGTAGTCCAGCCCACCTCATTTTGTTGGAAACTAAAGCTTCACAGCTTCTCCAATTCTTCATTGCTCATAATAAATAAACAAATAAATAAATCCTTCACAATAGCAGACATAGCTAGCAATTCCTGGGCTGTTCTTAGGGGCGATATGGCAAATACTGTCCAATTTCTCTCACAGGTAGTTACTGTGTTTCAGCCAGAAGCAGTAGTTCTCTGAGTGAAAACTATAAATCACAGCTTGATTTTACTGGCAATAAATCTGTCTCTTTTACATTATGTTCCTATGTTAACAAACTGTGATCATTTAAAATAAATTCTGCACAGACATATAAAACTCTGAAGTTATTTGGCCAAGTTCTGTTTTCGTTAATTCTGCCTTTGTCTGGGATCCTTTTCAGGGTCTCTGGGATCCTTTACAGCACCTTTTCAGCACCGTCCTTCTGTGTTCTCCCAAGGGAAAGAGATTTAAAGATTCAATTGGCCAGACTCAATTTCCTCTTTTTTTTGGTCTTTTTACAAGCCTTGAAATTAACATTTTATTTTTGAAGTGAAGCTTTATTGACACTGATAAAGATTAACAGACAGATTTTTAAAATATTTGAACAACTTTGGCCTGGTAATTTTTTTTAGAAGGTTATTTCCTTGCAGACACCTTGAATGGGCTGATTTCACGCCCCATTCCAACACTTACTGAAGTGAAAGTGAAGACTGAGACTTATTTCGACTTAGTTAATGCATTGGTTTGGACCTGTAATTATTTTATACTCTTACATAATGAAAACTGTTGGAGGGCATTATTTTGTGTGTAATGGTAACAGGTCCACTCTTTTTATTAGATTTAGTAGGCAAATTACTTACGCAAATATGTCAGACAGGTTCTTAGTTTTCAAAAGTCTGATGCAAGGCCCATTAAAATCAATATGAGTCCTCCCATTTACCTAAATGGGCTTTAGAGAAAGCTCTTATACAACTGAGTTAGTGCTTCGTAATAGCATGGGCTAACTTTATTTCATGCTTCCTAGTGCTGATTTTAATTCCAATGTCTACTAGTCTTAATTAGAATTCACTGTTACAGGTGTTATATAAACATAAATGGAGACCTACTCTGCACCAGAAATCTTGGTGCCTGAACAAGAAAGGCAGAAAAGACAAGTATAGCACGGAGGTGGTGTTTCATTCAAATTATGCATGTTTGTGTGTTTCTGGCAATGCTAATAACTATGTAATACAAACATTTATTTTATATTAGCACTTGGGTAACAGCAGTTCTGTAGTTTCCTGTTACTGAATTCCTGTGATTTGTGGGCAAAACGTCTACAGTGCTGACCTATGAAGTTCAGCATACAGTAAGGAACCAGGATCAGTACACTCCTGATGACAGAGAGTAGAACAACAAAGCATATCTGTACAGAAAGTGGTCATCAAACAACAGTAAGCCTTTAACAAATCCCTATCCCACAAATCCCATCATTCACGGTGAGCATTTATTGACTTAAGCTTTTCATAATGTAAAGACTCCTCAGTCCCAAATCATCAGCTGACGAGCTCTTTTTAGTGTAATGGATGTTTTGATGGTTACTGCATTGAAATAAAAACATACCCAAAAGCATGCATTTTATATGACAACAATGAAATACAGGTATATGCAGCTGTGGTTATTGCATTTTGTGAAGCAGTGCATACCAAATGTGGTTTGCTTTACACACTATTCTGATTTTTGCTTTTTGTCTATCTACCTCAACTACCTAATTTCTCTTCAAAGTGGGAGGATGCTTGTAGGGGAGCACTTCTCACTCCTTG
>VXBO01007683.1:0-27766 GCA_013400135.1 Rhinoptilus africanus | reverse complement strand
GGTCATAACTCACCCAGCACAGCTGCATGAGTAGGTTTCACAATGGATTACGACTGAACTAAAATGTCAATTTTTTAGGACCTAATTAAAATGTCTTTTTAATTATGTATAAGTAGATTTTATACGCACATTTTAAAACCCTCTCTTTAATTTTAGTTATTTGCCTTATGCGAGGTAAAATAAACCACCGAGTACATCGTAAAATAAAGACATGTCATAATTATTCCTTTAGCTATAATGGAACACCAACAATTGGCTGCTGGTTTTCATGCAGATCTAAATTCAGATTCAGTGTTCTGCAGAGCAGAGGTTATTTTCTCTGAAATAGTTTTTTATTAGTTTGCTTTTAATCTGTGTGAAAATACTGAATGTATTCCTAAGGATCTCCAGTCCTGTTTTTCAGTGATCACGCAGCCTAAATACAGGAAGCTTTTATCCTGTGTTCCTTAGAACACATCGTTTTCAGTAGATTTATGTCCAAATCCTTAAACACCTTCAAATAGATACTGCTTTTTAAAAAAGTAACCTGTACAATATCTCCTCCACTCCTGAATACGGACTGAAAATAAGAGCCACATGACCCTTGGGAGATGAGTGCTGGGTGGGAAACATCTTTACTGCATTTGGCAGAAGGTGAGGGAAACATTTTTTAGGCATGCCAGTATTAGGTGACTGTTGAATCTAACGATTTTAAGTGACTGAAAGGGCCCGTGGGCTACAAACAGGTAGTGGAATTTGCATTGAAAAAAGACTCTTCAGCTTCTGCAGTTTACATAGCCTTCATATATATCTACAAGACTGGATATAGTATCCATGCATATGCACAAACTTAAAATTAGTTTCTGCAGCTGAGTGGTGTGTGTATACCACTGTATAACTCAGCATGATGGAGGCTGTTTATGATGAGCCTCTCATTAGTGCAAGCTCATTTTTCACTGCAAACCAAGCTGCAGAGTTAATGTTTTAGTACAATTCTTCCCAGTGCCAAGAAAACAGAATAAATACTGCCACTCTTTAGAATGAAACATGCCAGTAGCAAATACTGCAATGATGAGCTTAATACAAATCATTACATAGATAGTAGCTTTGAATGCAAGTAATTAGTTTTGCATTAACATGTTGCTTGAGATTTTTTTTCAGTTGAAATTAGTTAATGATTTTCTCGATTTGCATATTCCTAATTAGTCAGTTTAAAATGTTAGCTGTATACAAATTAATGTTTTATAAATTTTCAAATTTTTTACCAGGCACATTTAATTATAATTAAGAAACACATTTATAACCTACTTTATGTAAAGAAAATAGATTGAACTTGGGTGTACAGTCTTGGCAGATCACAGCAATCATAATATTTTATAGAATGTCATCCAGATTTTCTTATTGCATCTGAAAGCAAACAGATGTGAACTAATTAATAGATAATGTGAGTTAATATGGAAGGTGATATTCTTATGATCTTTGAGGTATATTCTCATCTTATTTATTGTTCTGATCTAAAATGAGTTTGCTCATTTCAGGGTATTGCTTTGGATTTTTATTAGTGTACTGAAAACAAAACAGACCACAGCAAGAACCCTGGTTAACCTTACCCCTAATTTAACCTCTAGCATGAGTTGGCGACCTTTTCACTGCTCTTGGTAAATATTGCATGCTCTAAAAAAATTGGTACGCTGGTCAGGAAGAACTTATTTCTACGCATTATTTTCTAACAACAATAGGGAATCATGATAGAAAATAATAACAATTTAAAAATGAGTTCCCCATTCAATAAAACATTCAAACATTTGCCTAACTACTGAATTTAGTATGGGATTATTTACATGAATAAGTGCTTTATATGGTTGGGAACATAAGGCTAAGTTGATCAGCACTATAAAAGCCCAAAAACAGTTTAACACTCAAGACCAGTTTCATAACAAGCAGCAAAATCAAGTATTATTGAATTTAAAAGGGGATTTCCATTTTCAGAACAAAGTTGGGCAGCAATCTGTTAGCAAATATATTACAAACAGGACAGGTATAGAGAATTAAGTGAGTCAAAAATGCTTACAAATATACTATCAATGCAATCTTTCCTGCAACATAACCAGGTGACCATAGGAAAGTCAACCGTGTTGGAACTGTATGGGGTTAATTTCCACTGTATCAGGACAAACACAGGAATATTAAAACTAGACTAATCAATGACAAAAGTGCATGCCTAAGTGGAACTAACTGCAGCTTAAATAATTTTCACTGCCTAAATGCCCCCTAGGCACTGTGAGGAAAAGTGTCAGATGTAACAGAAAGGGAAAAAAAAAGCTATCTAATATAATCATACCATTTTTTTTTCCAGAGCAAGTACAAACTAAAAATATAAAAGAATTCATTTTTTAAAAAGTCCATTGCGTAAGATTTGTTCTGTGTTTAACAATACCAGTTTCGTGTCAATAAAGAGAGAAATATTTTCTCCTAATGACTTTCCATACATTTCATGGGTATCTTTGCAGAATCATGGCTTCATATACAAATTCTTGATGATGAACCCAATTCTAACATCTTTATGTGCTACTGCTGTTAATAATCTGCTAAAATATGGGACAAAATAGAAAAAAACTGCAAAATCTAAAATACTTTTCTTTCAAAGATATACTCACCATGTGATTTAAATGTCTGTCATTACCAATCTGAAGAAAACTTTCATAAGCCTTTTGAATTAATGTAAGTGAAAATAATTTTTAGACTAATGTATTTATAAAACACATATAATAAAAGCACAATCCTTTCAATCCTATTTAAAAATATAAGTTTTTGAGGGATTTATGATGTGATTTTGAATACAAACAAGCAGAAAGATCAGTAGGTTACTATTTGTGTCAAAATCCATTATTCCTGCTTTCTATTTAGATTATGTCCTGTGTACAAAATAAATTTTTCTAGTAGAATGATAGAATTTAACAACACTAGCTGTATGAAATGATGTCAGGAATATTCTATTGTATGAAGCTTTTCAATTATGAATTTCTGACATGAAGTCTACATGAAAATCCAAAATTTCTAAGCTAGCAAGGGTCAATGTTAGAGTGCAGCTCTTTTTCCTTATAACTGTCTCACAACCAACCAGATGGTAAAATATTACTAACATTCTGTTTATCTGAATGCATTAGCAGTTCCTTTTTTGTCCAAAATACTATTGTTATTCATGGTGCAGGTATTTTAGAAACTGGACATGTTTCAACCAAGTTCTCCTGCTGTAAAAACCCAGCCTGGTATCACAGAATACATAAACATACTGCTATGCCCAGTGGAATAAAAGTAGTAAAAAAAATGCTAAACGCCATGTATCCCCTTCCAGTGTTTCATGCCTTAGTGCAGCAGTAACATTTGCCTTCTGAGGTCAGAGAGCAATGCTTGCACCATTTCAAAAGGCAGGCTAAAACCCACCCACAAACTTTTGCACTTGAGCTGCTCTGCTTCAGCCCAAGTCAACAGCAAAACTCCCCTGTCTTTTACAGAAGCGTGACATTAACTCATCCTTTCTTGTCTCTAAAAATCATAATATTATATTCTTTACACACCTGCTGCAAATTGAAGTAGAAAACATAGAGTTAAATTCTGGAGCTTTTTCTCTTTCCTCTGCACATAAAACAAAAATTACAGGAATCCATTACTTTGCTCCCATGGGAGAAGCTGTTGGTGTAAAGGACGCAGTGTTAGCACAGCTGGCTTCTTAAATTCAGTTTCCACAAAGAGTTCTGATGTTTCTGCTGGTAAAATTCAGTTGCAATGATTTTCGTAGGAAGAAAGAGGGACTTGAGTGTCTGAGACAAATTTAATTGTATAAATGATCATAGAACGTTTTTTCCAGTATTTTTTCCAGCAATGCAAGTAAGCATTGGATACTTCTTTTGGCGGCTGTCTGAACTACTTAAGTCTGGAATTTAAAAATGCATATTTTTTTTCAGTTGTACCCTGGAAACTTTTGTCTAGGGTTTTCTTTGATTTAGTTCTCTATCACATCAAGCTAAAGTACAGAATCAGAGTGATAATGAACTATGTCAGTAAAATTTTTTGTTATTACTTTATGAAAGTTTTTTTCTAGCTCTACTGAGGGTTCAGACCTTACCATGGATAATAGCTTTCCATTAAATAAGTTCCTTGTAAATCCAGACTTACATAGTCTTTCTTTGATTCTTGTTCACCTATTCAATATAGAAGTAGAGGAAGTTTGTAACTGGAGGGCTGTCAAGAATGGTTTTTTTACCCTTTCCTGAAAGGTAAGTTTTATTAATACTTTGGTATTAACCTTTCCGTACATACATGGAACAAGTAAAAATAGGATCAAAACAAACACTGAAAATGAGACTTAGGGTTCTTAATAGTGTGTTCTGTACTTAGGATCTGTGGCTTTATACAAATGGGGTTTTAATTTTTTCAGAGTTTAGTAATCAAAATCAGCTGCCTTCCCAGCAGTCCCTATGCACATCTCAAAGGCAGTATAGATGACTACTGAAACAAGAGAATGAATGTTCCCTTTTTTTCTTGTAGGATCAGCTGCTCCACACCCTCCAACTTGCAATAGTGACCAGTTCCCATGTGCTTATGTGAAGCAGTGTTTGCCCCTCACTGTGAAATGCAATGGGGCTGAAGATTGCATGGATGGGAGCGATGAAATGAACTGTCCCACGGAGAGGCCTACCACCATGTCCCCAGGCTCCTGCAAGCAAACAGAGTTCCTGTGTCCTTCCAAAGGCTGTATCCCATCCCTCCTGAAATGTGACGGTGTGTCTGACTGCCACCTTAATGAAGATGAAGCTGGCTGCCGTAAGTTACTTTCATTGCTATACTTAAGGTCATGCTAACTTACTTTCCTAAAAGTGATTTAAAAAAAACCCAATATAATGAAGTATACTGTAAAATTCACTATTCCCTCTTCCAAAAAACTATTAATTTATCATGTTACCTGGAGAGACACTTTATGTTTGCAAATAATCTTGCTTATGCATTTTTGTTCCCTAGCTACCAATTTTGATAAGTGCTTAAAATTGTTTATATAGTATTTTTGTTAATAATTGGAAGCACTTCCACTTTTTTCATAGATCAGTCGGCTACATTGACATTGCCTCATCTCTAATTACAATATGACAGCTAGAAAGAATTTTGCAGTTCTGCAATTCAATAGCATTCAAGGCAATCCTGATCTTTCAAGGATTTTGAAATCAAGTCTGTTCCTGTAGTAATAGCAATCTCTGCCCCAACCAAGGGAAAAGGCCCACAAGCAAAATGCAAAGACAACAGGTTTTGAACTCTGTAACTGCAATGAGATACCATGAAGTTTCAGATAGACACAAAAGTGAGTGTCTGCCCATTTCAAAATATTTCATTATTCATAATATTTCATTATGAATTGAGACCAGAAGTTTCATTCCAGGAAGGTAAAAATAATTAACTGCATAGAAAAAAAAATAAACCAGAGTGAGACTATTTACACATTAAAATATTTCTTCCTAAACTTTTCATTGTGCAAAAGTTTTTTAAAATTTTATTTTTCATCCTGATTATAACCAAAATAATTAGTAAAATATCACTTTCCAGTGGTCTAGAAATTCAAATTCTGTATCAGAACTACTGAATATACATGCAGGCCACTTCACATGCCATTTCTTTTAAAAAATTACCTTCACAACAGGCATGGACTTTGCAGACTATTTGTACATGCCTTTCTAGGCACTTTTGCACTTTTATTCCAAAAGGCATGATTTTGGGGATATCTCTTAGCTTAAGTTCTAGATGCCCCTAAATTCAAATAGACACCTCTTCCTTAATTTCATTGACTCCTGCCTCCTGCTCAATTTTTTCTCTAGTAGAGACCTCTCTGCTCTATCCTAGTATGTGTACATCCCAACCCCAGACCACAGCAGCTAATGTGTTCTTCTAAAATCCCCAAATCCTCAGGCCACAAGATTTCTATAAGTATCAATATTCCCAGAACAACTGAGATTTTGTTTCAGTGACTTTGACTTCTAAGCAGTGCCCAAAGAATGAGGGGAAATCAAGTCCTAGTCTATTCAAAGAACAAAAATTCTCCAAAGGTGTTGCACGCCTTGGGGTTCTGAGTTGTGTGGAAACAGTCAAATCTGTAATCACATTATTACTCCAAAATTCAGTTTTGACTATACAAACATGTAATTCTTTACAATGCAAAACAGAAGCAGCAACTCATATTTGTTTGCTGAAGAAGGTACTGGTTGAAGGCCAAAGCAAAAAGTAAGCGGTTAGTGGTAGTTTGGAAAAGAATCAGTGAAAAGTTGATTACTGTCCCAGTTCATTCTCCCATCAAAACGTATATGCCATGAGAGTTCAGCTTGTCATCTCTAGCTGCCTACTTTTAACATGTGAAAGGCCATGTAAGTTTGCCAGCAGAGAAAATTCAGAGAGGGAAAAAGTAAGTATCTCACAAATTTTGTTTATTTTATTGAATTATTTTCATAATCTATAAAATCAATTGCTGGGGTAGTAGCTCCAGCATATGTGTACTGCAATAATAACACAGATTGGGAGTGAAGTTTTTTTGCAGATTTTAGACTGAAATTGAATGTTTTTACAGAGTAATATTTAAGTAACAAAGTTTTATGGGTGGGTTTGTGGGTTTTTTTTTTTGGTGCATATCAGTTCTTCCTGCTGATTTTGGAAAATTTTAGTTTGGGAATTACTGGCACCTTCCATTTTGTGTGTGTCACGTCCCTTAGCAATTTAATTCTTTTAAATGTAACTGTAGATGGACAAAAATGTTATGGTTTCTGAAACCAGGAATTTATCTGAGAAAGTTTTCTTCTGGGATGAAGACTAGTTGTCAAAATGCATCTTGCAGAGATTAAGTACAAAACCCAAAAGAAGGCCAGACAAAGAAAAACAAACAAAATACATTAGTCAGATGTCTACTACAAACACAGCTTCTACCACAGAAATGCTTTTCTGCATGATTTCCAGGTTTATGGAGGCAGAATTTCCCATAGAGTTCACTCAGAAGTTAGATCATACAGTATTATGTTAATACTGTTTTATACGTACTAATGTGGTGGATTTTGTTACTTGATGCTTTTAACAAGAAAATCTTGGAATTGTTTTCAGTTATAGATGTAGTTGACCAGCACTCTTCTTGCTGTCAATTTTAGTGAAGGGTACTTTATTTCACCTACTTAATCTAATTTTTAATTATTTTTTTTAAAAAATGCCTGATTACAGTGTTACGGGCATAAAATAAATATATTAGTACCATCAGGCGTATACATTACTCTTCCACAGGCCTGTTAATAGCAATGAGTAAAAATCAATTGTTCTCTCTAGTGCACCAAAAAGTACCTGTTGTAGTCCTGGCAAATTTTAAATACCTAGTATATATTAAAAATTGTATACTTTCAAAGGGGCTGTTATATTTTTAGCCTTTCTACAGATTCATTTGGACCTGGAAAATGAAATATAGGCAAAAAGCTGGTATTTTCACTTTCATATCTTCACTTTGTTAACGCCTCCATTTAATATCTTTGTCCCAAAAACACTCGAAGGCCCTCCGTGAAAGTAAAAAATAACTAGTTGGAGAAATAGGAAGCTACCTGTAAGTGTGTTAACAGTAAGAAATATTAATTTTATTTTCAATAAAATAAGAGAAATAACATTATTTTTTAAATGTGCTTTTAACATTCTTTACATGAGCACAATAACTTAGTATTATCGTCCTTTCTGTCTTAAATGCTGGACCTGTACAAAGTGTTCAGTAATCAGATCCACTGCTGTGAGCATTCCATCTGTCAGTAGTATAAAAATTGCAGAACAATAAGCCTGTTCAAGGTAAAGAGACATGTCAAAACCACCTTGATGATCAACAGATACAAATGGAACAAAAATAATTAGCAACTCTTCTTTCTTATCCTCAGGTATGAGTCCAGCAGCCAGTCCAGAAGTAATAATAATAAAGTAATAATAAAGGCTGAAATGACACTTTCTTTTCTTAACATAGCCCTCAATGCAAGTTAGAGCTCAGGAACCAAATCTCTGTTGTGGTCACAATATGTATGACAAACTATAAGTAGTACTCTATATCCACATAGATACAGCATCTTCGAAATATATGTGCAGGCAAAAAAAAGATCTAAAGCACATAGGAAGAATATATGTAAGTCAAATTTCCAACTTCATTTCTGTTGAAGTTAGAGTCTGAACATGTAGTTATGTTTACAGACTGGGTATTTTTGTGCAAATGACCACTTATAAAACTGATTCAAATACCATTGGGACATCATCCTCCAAATTGCAAAGGGTATCCAGGATTTGGATCTGATTGCACACAAAATAAGTATGAGATTATTATTTGGTTAGGAAAGTGCAGCAGAGGGCATGAGACCATCAGTTACTTTCTGGAAAGCCGATGATCATAAGAGATAGATGGAAGGATATGCTACAAATATGCAGCGATGCTGTAATCTGCTGGGTTTTTTCAGTCAGCCACAACCTGTTCTGCCAGACTGAGTGGTCAAGGGAATAGAAAGCAGAAAAGGAAATCTTTGTTCTTCTGTTTCTTTTACCCTGCTGTCACTACCAGCAAATTCCCTGTTCAATATCAAGACTTCTCCAATCAATTGAAGAGACTTTGATATAAACACATATGCAGAACAGTATAGTGATAGTTTAGAATCAGCTAGAACTTTTAAGTCCTCATAAAAGTGAATTGAAATTGGAAACAAAAGCAAGCTCCTCTATAGTTCCTAGTATTCTCCTACAGATTTGTCTGCAGACTTTAGTAAATGGTCAGTGTATGTAATTAAAAGGTTTAATACCACAAACCCTTACTCACATGAGTAATTTCATAGATCTGTAAGAATATCAAAACTGGCAAGATCAAAACTGGCAAGATTTTCCTCTGTTATTGTGGTCTAAATTAAACTGCAGTGTTTTAAATTTAGCACACTCTGGTAGTCTATATAGGCCGATTATTTAAATTATATCTGAGTGGAACAAATCCTACAGCTGCCAGGCCATCCAGCCTGGGAAGGTTATTGCCATGTAGACTGGCTCTTGAACCCAGGAGCAGGAAAGTATTATGAAATTTAAATGTGGCAGTGGGGTATTTTTAATATTCCCAGGTTCTTTCTCCCACTCTAAACTCACAGGCTAATGTGAATATATCTAACCCTGATGGAATCAGAACAGTTCCCTTTGATTTGCCTAAGTGTCATGGTGACAGCATTTATCTTAAATTACCTAAACAAAAATCTTAAAAAACAGTAGTTTAAGGCAGCATAACAGAACATTGAGTGAAATAAAATGACAAAATGCTATTATAGTTCACAGAAGTCTGCAGGACCATCAGGTACATTCTGTAGATCAGTGATTTAAGAATAATTCAGTACCTGAAGGCTTATGTGATTCCAGCAAGATTTACCCCTTTAATTCTTCTGGACAAACATCGAAAATATAACTGAATGCCCAAGAATAAAAAAGGTGTGCAAGTTTAGATTTTTCAGTATAGTGTTTCTCTACTTTCTATATGCTGCCTCTTATTATTTGGTTTCCTGCAATAGAAGAAAACTATATAATGTCATATTTTTTTTGTATTTAAAAATTAATTCCATCGTTTTAAAACTAGGTTATAAATGGGAGTTGATTATGTTTTGTGATATCTTTTTATGGGTTTTTGTTGGGGTTTTGCAGCTTACTCTTCCACTGTTTTAAGTAAATATGCCTTTATCTCCTTCACAAGTGTAACATGGGAAAATCCAGCTTCTGGAACATCTGTGCCCTGTTTGTTTACTTATTTATTTATTCAATAGTAAAGTTGTATGTCTTTGAAGATGAAAGCTTGTAGAGGTCACACAGACCCAACTTTATATACTACAGTACAAATCAAGTTTTCTAGTAGTTTTTTACCAGCGAGAAAAAGAAATATCGGTGATAATAACTGTCATGTTTCTTTTCCTTCCAGCCATTAAAGACTGTTTCAATGGTTCTTTGTTATGTGCGTCAACTAATCAATGTATAGCAATCTCCCAGCGTTGTGATGGCATTGCAGACTGCATTGATTTCAGCCTTGATGAGTCCAGCTGTTCAGGTACTTAGTTTTGCATAAAAATATGATTTGAAACAAAAACATGTAGTCATTTCTTACTGAATCTTTAGACAGTTCTCAAACAGACCAAATTCTCTCTGCTAAAAATTAGATTACATCAGGAATTATTTTTCCTGATGAAAGTATGACACAGCTAAAATGATGAGAAAAAGATGGAAAGTAATATGCTTAGTTAATATCTTCACAAGGGGTGTTTCTTAAGGTATAAACACATCGGGGTTTTTTTTTAAAAAAAAGCCTCTGTAGTACCCTATTAAAACACTCTCTTGATTTTAGCCAATGGATTAACCCACTTCAGTGAGCTCAATGTTTCTAAGTTAATAAGATTTGTTGTTTGTTTGGTGTTTTTTTAATGGTAACAGAAATCCAGATTGGAAAATAAAATTAAAAAAAAACCATATAGCATTTGCTTTAGCATTGTGCATTCCCCACAAAATTCAAGGTTTTTTTGCAGTAGGGAAAGTTTGGAGAAAGATACAAACACCGTAACATACATCCAATCTGAATCAGATTTTTATTAACAAAATATAACAAAAACATAAATAAGTATTTAGTTTTAGATTTAAAACATCTCACTCAGTAACAGAAAATTAGTGCTGTTCTTCCTCAAGCCAATTGCTAACCTTGGGCCAGTTCCACATTAACAGTACAGTCANCAGTACTCCAGGTGGGATCTCGCTCACCTGTGAGGAATTGTTTCCCACAACTGCTTCTGAAAACTGGATGTGTCCATGCTGAATAGCACTGTTTATGTGTCTCAGCAAATTATTTTATGGGGCGTATACACAAATGTTAAAGAATTAAACCTAATTCATTAGGTCTAATTCGCATTTTACCAGTTATTTTCCATCTTTCCTCTTTTCAAGACTGATTTCTTTAGTTCTTACGAGACTGTGATTCTAAGTGTTAAAATCTGGGACATCCTTAGTAAGAAGGTTGGTGACACAGGGGTAACTGTGTGTTCATCAACCCTACAGAAAAGCTATTAATGATAAAGTAGACTTAGGGTACTACTTTAAAAGTTCAGGGGGTTTTGGCTCATGTTTTTGGTTCATGTATTTTCCTGTTTGTTTGAAAATCAAGTAAGTGCCAAAAGCTTGAAACTCTGACTTGAGAAAAATTAAAAGCCTGGTCAAGTGAAGCTACAGGACTTCTATGAGTTCAAGATGAGCCCATTGACTTTAACATATTTATGACTTGGCGCTTGTATCACCAAGTTAAGGTCTAAAGGAACGGTTTTTGGAAGTGCTAAGTGCCCAAAATGACAGGTATGAATATTCCACCATTTTGAAAATCAGTCAATGACAAATATGAAAATGAAGGGGAAAATTTAAATTATATTTTTTACTTTTATATTTGCAGTTTGTCCTGAAGAATACTGCAAAAATGGAGGGAGATGCATCATCAAAGATGACATTCCGTTATGCCAGTAAGTTTCACTGGGGACTGATTTGTGCTTGAAGTGGGAAAAGGTGCTGTTTAAAGAGCTGTTTTGTTTCCCAGGTACTGAAATTACCTTCATTAGAAGTGTGGTTTTAAAAGTGTCTATGTGTCTACATTATTTTTGTTACAGTTGCTGACTTAAACCACATTTTGAGAAGAATATTATCTATCAGATAGAATTTTCTGTAACTTTCATCTATCATTACATAAGAAAACCTGCTTGCCTGACACCATAAGTTTTCTGTCTTTTATGTTTCACATCAACATTTAACAGTACATGGTCCTATGAAAAATGATGCCTTATATACAGCAGGTGTTGTGTAACTCAGACGAGATTTACAGCAAGCCATATTCTCATCTTTACCTGAATTTCTGATGTATTTCTGCTATAATGCTATTTTTTGCACATACTTGGAGAAAGAGGATAAAGGTTTTCCATTCATGCCAAACAAAGGGTTAAATGTAGGCTTGTATTTTTTCTGGAAATACTCTATCCTGAAAAACAAATAATGAATACTACTCTGATGTGGAATGTAGGAGTCACTAGAAAATGTCTCAGTATAGCTGAAGGTACTCATTTAAACAAGATATCACTCTCTTTCTCACCGGGATATTACAAGAGGTTTTTTAAAGTGCAAAGAAAACAATGGTATACATTATGCTACTTTTGTCCTTTACATGCTTCTCTAGATCCTGCCAAAACGTTTACCAAATTACTATGGAAGTGACTGTTTTATCAGAGTATCTATCTTAGTCAAGACCAGGCATTAAAGTTTGTCTCCTACTCTCTAGGAAACTCACATTAATAAGCATGCTGACAAAATTTCAGTTATTGCAGAATTTGTATCCTTCAAAATATATTTATCCTTTACTGGTTGAAGAAATGCAATAAATAAAATACTTAGAAAATGCAGGCACTTTTATATAGAGTACTTTGATCTAGCTCTCAGAAAACACTTTTAATTACTTGCAGATTTCCCAAAGAATCTTCTCTATTGCTGAATAGAGAATGTTCTCTGCAAGAAGCTTGGAATTTTATTAAAGTGGCTGTTTCAAAAGTTCTTGGGACACAGAAAGAGAGAATAGAGACAAAAAACATAGGGGAAGGTTGTAGATGAAATTAAATGAAATGAAATGGATAGCCAGCAGAAAACAAAGGGATTTGGAAAAGCCAGGGAGTTTACAGTTTGTAGATTAAACAATTGATCAACAAGAAAATTGCTTATAGAGTCAAGACACTGGGGGTGTAATTGAGATTTTAGTGATACAAGAGAATTATAAAGTTTTAATTTATGTTAGGACTTGCAAATGAAAGGAAACCAAATTAGCAAATGTTCTTTATCCACAGAAATGAAAGATAGCTGGAATAGTAAAATAGTAAATAGGATACTTTCCTTCAGCATTTAGTAAGAAACAAGATATTGAATTCTGATGCAATGCGTTGGTAATTGGAGCAAAGGCATAGAAATGAAAATTACTTACCTGATGGGCTATCATAACTCCAAGAACTGTGCGTGCTTCTGCTGGAGAAATGGGTCATTTCTNCCACAAGGGCACATTGCTGGCTCATGGTCATCCTGTTGTCCACCAGGACTCCCAGGTCCCTTTCCTCAGAGCTGCTCTCCAGCAGGTCAGCTCCCAACCTGTACTGGTGCACGGGGCTATTCCTCCTCAGGTGCACCCTACACTTGCTCTTATTGAATTTCATAAGATTCCTCTCCACCCAACTCTCCAGCCTGTCCAGGTCTCTCTGGATGGCGGCACAGCCTTCTGGTGTGAAGGATACTAGAAAAGCAGTACATGTAGCAATAATGGAAAGCTTTCTGAAAACTCTGCTGGTAAGAGCTGTGACTGGAGAATAGCAAATGGAGAAGAAAAGGAATAGCCAGATCAACAGTCTGATATCAGTGCCATTCAAGGCTTTATAACATTTTGAAGGAATTACTCATACATGTAATACCAGGGGAGTCAGCCATTTCTAAGATAAGCTTCTGCATGATATTTGAAAATCCCACATGTCAACATTGTGGAAAGAAAGAAGAAGAATTAAAATGTACCATAAATAATAAAAAATGTAGACATATCCTAGTTTTAATTTCATAGGTAAAAAAAAAAATAAATGCGGAAAGAAATTAATGTGGGAAAGACACTCTTTTTTTAGTTCTCAGTTCTTAACTTAAATTTCCTGAAAAAGAGATGCCAGATTTATGTGGAGATATCATCTTCTCTTGAGAACAACTGCTCTCCTAGACTTCAGGGGAGGTCAGGGGAAAAAAAAACAGTGCGTAAGAATGCAGGAAGCCTGTGGGACAGCAAGCAAACCCCTGAAAAGAGCAGAGTACAGATACTGCCCTGTCACGGAAGTGGCAGAGAAGGAGAGTCTTCCTGAATACCCAGAGGTAGCTGTGTGGAGATTACAGTCACCCTGAAAGTCACTGAGTTTGGCTAATACTCTTTAGTGACACAGTGGGCAAAGGGAAGAATTATTAACATACCCTTTTATTGCTATTTTTTTTCTTACACAATGGATTCCAACCTTCCTCCACTTGAGATGCTTGTGTTCAAGTTTCTATAAACCAAAATCTGAGTCTGTAGTTTAAAAGTCTCTTTGGCCTCTCTGACAATGTTTAACAAAAAAAGTCTGGACATGTCTCAAACCTTCATCTGATGCAAGGTTCCATCACGTTACTATAAAAACTGAAACTGCTGCTCGTCTTACCATAGTTTGAGGTATGTTGATAGAAAAGAATGCAGTCTCTGGAAAACATGTTTGTTGGTGGTAAGGGGTGAGTTTTTTCTGTGTTTTTAATGCAACATGGTTGACATTAGTTAACTGTATAGACTTCTCCAAGTAGTTTAATATGTCAGCCTGGGAACAGAGTGAATTTGCAGTAGCTGCTTAGGTAAAAGAAATCAACTATTTGAACAGATTGAAAGTTGTTAGTAGATTTCATGTATTTAGGACTTCTCAAGTCTCTTTGATGTTGTATGTTTTGTATGTGTGTAATATTGTTTCTTAGATATATAAAGTGGATACTTAGGCTGTCAACCTGACTTTCTTTCAGTAGTATGTAATTAAGAGGGATCAGTAGAAGGTGGAAGTTGAGCTCTAACATCCACTTATGAAGAAATATCTATAGAACCAGTGGAAAATATAACAAGTCTAAAAAAAGTTTCAGTGTAGATTGGCGTGGGTAACAGGGCCAGTATAGAAGGTTGCTGTCATTTCTGTTCATGCTACTGGAAAAAGCTTTTCTTACCTGGTCCATAACAATTGTATTAACATCAGTAAGACGCCACAGTGTTTGAGAATGTCACTATTGATATGGTGGTGGATGTTTGCAAGTAAATGCAAAGCCATGGTGCTTTGCAGGTGACAGTTAGCTTCCTCCTTGAATGAAACACAGCTTGATGACTGTCCTGATCCTCTCCGGTATTTGACTTCTGAGTTATGTTTGAAAGCCATTTACATTTGCTTCTCTTATTTGGTCAGGCAAGTGCTTGGGGTGCATATCAAATACATTTATCTTGCTCTTAATACTTCTTGAGTATCCTCTTTGGCTGACAGACTAGATCAAGATTTAGTCTGAAATGCTATGGTCATTTCACAAAATGTTACCCCTGTTTGTGGTGACTGAGTTCCCTTCTGTAGTGGATGTGCAGCCAAGTGGCTATTGCTGGCAATCAGCTACTGTAGCTGCACATGCAAATCATGATAATTGGAGCAATAATGGCTAGAATTTTTGCAATTTTAATAGTCTGATTTCAAAATCATTCCTTTGATTATATGCATACTTTTCCCAAGGCTTTTCTCCGATGTTTTCCCCCAATGTCTAGTGGGTTTTTATGTTTGTTTTTGTTGGTTTTTTTTTTAAGTGAGACCACAGACCTCTGGAAACATAGGAAAGGAAAAGTGATGAGAATAAGCAAGCTGGGAAAAGTGTGGTTTTTTGTAACACACTGAAGCGGAAGGGTGAGGCTTCAAAGATTGTACTAGTGCTGAAAAAAAATCCTGAGAACAGAAAAAAAATATTTTACTAGACTGAAAATACATAATTTTAATTCTCATACCAGCTAGAGAAGAGTAATACAATACATTCACCTTTAAAATGTACTAAAACTCACATACCATAAACATAATACAATGCTTGTCTTTCATTTTATTTTACACAAATGTTTTCTATGTAATATAACAAATTTCACAGCAGTTACACCGAGTAATACTGAAGATTATAAGATCTGAGCTGTAAGAAGACTCTGTTCTTAAGCCGAAAATGTAATTACATTCATTGGCCTGTAATTAAACAATCGTGTTATGAATTATGAATACATCTTCATTAAACAGTTTTTAAATTACATTTAATATGTACCATCTAGATAACTGAGCTGTGGAGATCAGAATTTCAAGGAGTTAATAGATAATTAATTAACGTTATCTTTGTAGTTGTGTATTTAAATGCTGATTTGGCCCAAAGTATAGAAACGGAATTATTTTGTTTGTTTGCTTTATATGATAGAAGTGAAAAAAATTACTTTCCCTTTTATGTTTTAGATAATAATTGATTTTACAGGGTAGTTATTCATTCAGGGGAGGGGATTTTTCCTTATTCTCCTTCGAAAAGCTGCAGATTATTTCATCCTCTATTTTTTACTTCTCACCTTCTCATGTTTAAAATGAGCTCATTATTACAACCATGGATGGTCTGTTTTAATGTGCAAATAAAGTATTTTATCTTCAGTGGTGCAATAACAAGTAGTATTCCACAAAAATATTTTTTTAAAATTACGATTTTTGGTAGTTGATACATTTTGTCACAATCTGATTTTGTATTCAAAATACCAACTTCTTGTAAGCACAATATGTTTTTGAGGAGAAGCCCTACAAGGTGAGGCTTCTCCTCAAAAACATCAGGAGGATGGGGCCAGGCTCTTTTCGGTGGTGCCCAGTGATAGGACAAGGGGTAATGGGCACAAACTTGAGCATAGGAAGTTCCACCTAAACATGAGGAGGAACTTCTTTACCTTGAGGGTGGCAGAGCACTGGAACAAGCTGCCCAGGGAGGTGGTGGAGTCTCCGTCTCTGGAGACATTCAAAACCCGCCTGGACGCGTTCCTGTGTAACCTGCTCTAAGGTGGCCCTGCTCTGGCAGGGGGGTTGGACTAGATGATCTACTAAGGTCCCGTCCAACCCTATGATTCTATGATTCTAAGGTGGCATGCAACTTTAAATAATGCCACAGTAGGCTTGTTCAATATCTTTTCCAATCAATGCTCATATGTGCCAAAGGATGGAAATTCCACATCCTCTCTAGGCAATGTCTTCCAGTGAGGAATGTAAGGCAGTTTTTCTAAATGTTTGCCTTTGTATGTACTCATATATACTGTTTTACTGGATTTTTGAGGAATGATGGTGGTAGTTATCTTTAAAAACTAAAAGTCAGGGGATTGTTTTAATATCACACAGTTTGACATGAAAATGGAGTGATAACAGTATTCCCACCTAAGAAAATAAAATGCTTGGAAGCATCTAGCCTGTGATTAGATGGAAATACAAAGCCTAGGGACTGACAAGACAGACACACCCAATTCATGAGTAAAGAGAGTTTTCAATGGGAGAAGATGGCAGTTTCCATTTCAGCTGTTTGTCTTGCCACTCTCAGAGACTCCAACCTCAGTTAGAGGGAAGATTGCTGATGTCGCAGCTGTTGAATCATTGCAGATTATTAACTGTTGAAGCAAAGCAAATTGGTAATGATTTTACTTCCTTACTAAGAATTTTCTTTTACACTTATTGAACAAGGGTAACCTGGGTACATCGATGAAGCTATATAGAGCCTATGTATCTACTCAAGATAGTGGTAGTCAAGCAAAAGCAATTGTAGATAGAGGAGGAATGGAACAAGGATTTTGATTTTGATGCTGATCAAAGGGCTTTCAGCAATAATTTCACAACATAAATGAACTGAAAAAAAAGTTGTAAAATCCATTGGATTCTTCATATACAAGAACTCAGGAAATATTGATCCTCTGTGAGGAAAGAAATATGCCAAATTTGTGTAACAATTTATTATTTTTTTATCTTTTCCCCATTTGTACCAAGTGATTTCAAAGTAAATATATTTTCCCAAATCAGTTTTACCTAGGGAGAACCTTTCCATTGAGCAAATTATCAACTATTTCTTTACCAATGGTAAAACATCTTTTTCTATTTAGAAGTGGTTACTTTCACCTTTGCTCTTTTTCCTTCTTTTTGCAGATAATAGTATAATCTTGAGGTCAGGATTATACTATTTTCTACTATGATCAGGATTATACTTATCACACCAGAGCCAGCTGCTTCACGCAGTTTGCAACTCCTAGAAATGATAAAAAAAACCCCAAACAACCTTTATCTCAGTCAAACCTAATCAAATATGTAGTGCAGTTTGCCACCATCTGTACTGAGGCAGCGACATCCTGTGAAGTTCACTTGTGAGTGGTCTGAATCAGTTGACTGCTGAATCTAATGATTTCTGAAAGAAATTCCAAAGGAATCTGTCTTTTTCAGTTTCTTTATTCTAAAATTGAAACAAGTAGTAACTTAAAGTTTGATTGCATGTAAACAAGGACAAGAGGACAAAAGGAAACCGGTTCAAGTTACGTCAGGGCAGGTTTAGATTAGATATCATGAAACATTTTTTCACTGAAAGGGTTATTAAACATTGGAATCGGCTGCCCAGGGAGGTGGTGGATTCACCATCCCTGGAGGTGTTTAAGAAAAGGGTAGATGTGGTAGTTAG
Organism: Rhinoptilus africanus; assembly: GCA_013400135.1. Classification (NCBI taxonomy): domain Eukaryota; kingdom Metazoa; phylum Chordata; class Aves; order Charadriiformes; family Glareolidae; genus Rhinoptilus; species Rhinoptilus africanus. Next base: position 9,442 of record VXBO01007683.1, on the reverse strand, counting down.
GGACATGGTTTAGAAGTGGTTTTTTGTCAAGGTAGGTGATCTTAATGATGATCTTAAATGTCCCTTCCAGGATGATCTTAAATGTCCCTTCCAACCTCACCGATCTATGATTCTATGAAAGCCAGATGTTTTACTCAGTTAAACAGATAGAGACTCAAAGCTTGGTTTCATAACAATGTTTCTTATCATGTTTTTGAGAAATCTCTGGCACCTGAATCAAATGTAAATCAGACTTTCACACTTAACTCTTGGGTTTTGATCTCTTTTTTTGAACTAAAGCTCAAGATATCTGTAAAAATGGAAATGAAAAAAGTAGCTTACAGTTTTTCTTTGCCTTCCGGAGGTGAAATATTACTCTAACAAATGGAAAAATTCCCTCTTGAATGGCCCATTGCTATAACGTGGATAGTACTTATAATGGAAGGACATAGTTTAGATATAGCCTATTGGTCCTGCTTGAAAGCGAACTGTGACCTAGGTATTTTCAAATTGTCTCTTTATGATATTTTTGCTGAGTAGGGAGTTTTTACTTGCATAGAAAATCAGTAAGAATTTCTGGGACAATTTCTAAATCAAAGAGTGTGTTGAACTTCATGTACAACCTTTTCTTGCAAGATTTTGGAGTTGAGGGCACCAAATGCTTAGCTTTGGGAATAAAATTAACTGCATGTTTCCTTTTAAAAGGTGAATTTAATACATTATCAACCTCACTGCAACTCTCAAGGTCAGAGTGAGAATTACATTTAGAGTGAGATCAAAGTATCAGTAACACTCAAGAGACTAAAACCATTCAACCTCTCTGATAAATATCCTACACTTCTATTTTGATTTTCAATTCACTCTTTAAAAAGAGTCACATCAAAATGAGGTAACCATGAGATGCAGGAAACACGGTGATATTTTTATTATTACTAAATGCAGTGGACCTTTACCTCAGAATGGCTTATACTCCAGAACTATAAGTGTTATTACATTTAAAGTTCAGGAGATAGGTTTGTCTACACTAGGTACAAGTTTAGGATCTGGTAAGTGTATCTGTAGGAGAGGATACTTGCTGAGTGATAGATAATATGAGGGATTTTCATATGGGAGAATGTGAATTAACGTTGGATATTGGATGTTTGCCAAAGTATGGAGGGTTCCCTGAAAGATTACTCTTACGAACTCCAGATGCTGAAGACAAGGAAACATAGAGGAAAAGCTTTAAATCACAACTTTTTTTGTTGTTTTGTTCAAAATGGGAAAGAATAGCTGTAAAATAATAAATACTTTTCAAAAGAGAGAAAAATAGAGAACAATTAAAGAATTACATACTGATGAAGGAAGCATAAACAAAAGAGTTGCAAAGGTTCTTGTGCTACAGTCACATTCATGTGGCTGCCTTTTGTCCACAGAAATTTAAAAACATCTTTGTCCACAGAAATTTAAAAACAGGCCAGGTTCAGATTGTCTTACTTAGCTTAAGTAACAGTCTTTCAGACTCTGTCTTCCTGGGTTTAAATGAAAATAAGAGAGTACTTTCTGTAAAAACCAGTATTCTCATACTCTAAGATTATATCTGCATGTCTGCATGTTGAAGCTTCATTGTTTAGAATCAGCTCACTACTAGAGTCCTATCCGTAGGAGGTAATTTGAGCTGTAAAAAAGTTGTAAGGGAGACTTTGGGAAAACATATATACCATCAAACACGCTGATAAGAGTTTTGAACTTTCACTACAGTGCGACAGATTATGATGTAGATAGGTCTGTGCTGAGGGTGGCAGGAAAGATGGGGATGGTGGAGATGTGTATTTGAGAATCTGTGTTATTGTGTAAGTTTTGTAGGAAAGACATATATCTTCTGTTCTGTACTAACTACATTCTGATATGTGGGCCTACTCAGTCTGACCCATAAGACACCCTGGTGTCACAATATCCTCAAGCTGTCTTGCAGGTTTGCAATTTTCCCTCTTGTTCAGCCAGTGTGAATTTAAGTCTCCAAGAATTATACCCTTTGTGCTGTTGCTAGGTGGCTAAGGGATTGCCTAAAAGCAGCAAATTCTACTAAATTAAGAACTTTTGAACTCTTCTTGACAGCTTTTGCAGTGTTGACTGATCTGGAAAGCTCCATGCATTTTAATTTTAAACACACGTACAAACATAGAGGATTTTTCTCAACGCTTGGAAGGATCTTTTCATGTTTGCTCTTACTCTAATCAGCTACTAGGCTACATCTCTAAGTGGGAAGTAGTAACTATGTGCTATTCCCACACAGACTTTAGTACGTCCTTTAGAGAAAAAAAGCACATATACATTTAAGATAAAATAATTTTGCCTGCATCTTGTCTGTAAGTCATATTTTCAATGTACAGAAATATTTTTAAGAAAAATGTATCACTTGTAAGATATATTTGAACTTTGAACTATCCTTTAAAGTCTGTCAAGTTAATGTGGTTCATGCAAGAGTTACAGTATTGATCTCAACACCAGAGTTACTGCATGAATAAATATCAGTCGTCAAGCTACACTTCAGAATTCAGTAAACTGCAGGAGTCTGAGATTTTGCTTGTTTGTTTTTAAAAGGTAGAGGTGTGAAAAGTTTGGATTTAGTGAATTATTTCCCTGTGGATGAGAAAACTAATTGGCCAGGATGCATGATATTTTATCTTAGTCTTTGTTTGCAGTGTGTGTGCTTTTGTATCAGCAGACTAGATAACAAAGCAGAACACACATAAATCATATGACAGATTTCTGGAAAGTTATCATATGGTTTCGCTGAACAAACCTGTGCTTTAACTCACCCTCCATGCAGCCACGTGGAAGCCAAAACTGTGGTGATTCTCTCTGTGGTCAGTGAGAAAGGATTGTTATGTTTTCTCCATTTTTATCTCTAGTTCTATATGCATTTAGAGCACTTTGGAAGTTGTACAAATTCCTTGGATGGATTTCAGGTATCAACTGTGTATTAACACATGCATTGCACTTAGGCTAATACTCGACAAATGTCTTCATTGGAAAAGAAAAGAAAACAGTACTGGAGCCAACAATAAGTAGCAATGGCTTCTTTAATATCAGTGGCAGTGAGATTATACAGTAAGGATTGTCTAAATTCTAACATTAAATGTGTTTAAGCTCTGTCTCATTAGCTTAGTATACTATAAAATTATTTGTAATGCTTTGTGAGTTTATTGTTTCCACTCAGAAATTTTCAGTTCTGTACTTTAATCCCTTTATCATTCTTCCTTATTAACTATTGTATTTTCCACTGATGAAACACCTGCTCAGCTGAATTTGGCAGCAAAAGTTGCACAGATAAAAAAATAAAAAAGAAAGAAAAAGAGCTTAGGTTTTTAAAATGAAGCTAACAACAAAATGACTACCTACAGTTAAATGGAGCCTGTATTATCCAGTCATTGCATGCTTGGGTTTCCCACACAAGTTACTGATAGTGCCGTTTTGCATGACTAGGAGCTAAACAAAATGCTTTTAAGCAATGTGACACAGAGTTGAATATTCTAGTGCTTGTTTTTCACAGAGCAGAATTCTAGTTTATAAATAGTTATTTCTCTTCTGATAATTTTATTTTGAGATTTTAGGTACTCTTTTGCAATCCATTGTTTTTTATGAGGTGAATTAAACTGCATAGCTTGATTTGTATTGTAGTTTATTTAAAAAATAAATTAAAAATAGGCCAGAGGGAGTTTTTTAACTGTCCATTACTAACAGCCTTCAATAAGTGGAAAACATTTTTATTTGCTTTGCTTTTCTTTATCCCTTCCGTACATTAATACTTTATTAATGTGAAATTTGTTTGGGAGTTAGGAAAATGGAAGAAAGATCTTCTAAAACTTGTTTAATATTTTAGTTTATGGAAAATTTTGTCTTTACGTAGTCATAGAAATCCACTGAGATTATCTTCCCATCACTTTTTCATCTAGAGGTGAAGGTGAGGCAATTTGGCAGAATATATTTTGAGGCTACACAGCAGCTATTCAATATTATGGTTCTACTGTTTTAATAGGTATGTCATCGACTTTCTCTTCATTTGTCAGAGCTTCCCTTATGCTATCTGTAAAGTTTATCATTATGGTTTTTGTAATAAAATAAGCAAAACCCCATAGACTGAGAATGTTTTATTTAAATTAAGTAGCTGAGATTTTTTTTTTTGGCAGAGAGGATTCTTCTGACCGTTGCTTTGACCATATTGTTGTTCTTTTTGCACCTCTGCTCCCTCTTTCTTATTGTATCAAATGTTAATTTACTGATCCTGCTTTCAAAGCCTTCATAATTTATTCCCACTCCATCTATCATTCCTCATTTAGCAAGTATAATTTGAATATATTTCAAATACTGGATGCTAATCCAGAGTGTAATATGGACAGTATAACCTGTTCCCTACCCAGCACACAACAATAGCAATATATTGTCTGTGTTTAAATATGTCTTTTCCCCCTTGTCAAAACTTAGAGCTTGATTTGACAAAACCCTTTATACTTACTGAACAGAAAGCAAATACCTCTTTCAAAATGGTTTCATTGTAAATGTGCATGAAACAAGGACTGAGCACAGGAAGGAATTAGACATATGCTTTCCCTATAAATACAGAGAATCAAAGCATAGTACAATAATCCTGCCTTTGACATTTGAGCTTCTTTTACAACTTTTTCTCCTTCAGTCTGTAGCCTTCTTTTTTAACGACCTATTTTGTTACGGTGGTATGAAGTCCTCACAGCTGGTATTGGCATGCAAAAACTGGAGAAAATATCTCAGTAGATTGTCAAGGCCATCTTTATTTCAATATATATTTTTATAATGGTGAAGAATGTACAAATATTCCTAAAAAATGTACAGCAGTGACCTGTAAAATTCTTTTTTAAAGGCAGGCTAGACTGCAACATTCAAAACTCTGCTGATGACATTTCAGAAGCACAGATGTGTTGCAATAGTAGCCAAAATGAAAACTTTCCCCTTTTTCCAAAAAAAAAAAAAGGCAAAAAAAAAACCCTTCCAAAATTTTGTCAATCCCATGGGGTAAACACATTCATTTGTATATTTTTCTTTTTAGTTCGAACAGGGAGAAGAGCAATTTGCATCCAATTTATAAGATACTAGGGATATAATATTATTTATTAAACACAGAGGCAGATTTTACTCTAATTCTGTAAATTTTATTTTGTTTAGACTTTGCTGAATGTTATTAAATGGAATTACAAGTTAGAAGATTGATCCCATTTTCTCCTTTTACTCCCCTCATCCAAAGACATGGTAATGAATAGATAATAGTATTATTCTTGCTCAAATTCTCAATACAAGGAATCATTTTTCACTAGAATAACAGACATTTTAAAGTTTTCTGATGAAAAGCAGAAATTTGAACAAAATAATCTGCAAAAAGCTGTCTAGTCAGAAAAGTGCCTACAAAGTTATTTTTGAGGGACAATCTGGTTAAGTCAAAATCTCTGGTATATTTAGAACAAAAGAATACTTCTCTTCATTCTTAGATTAATTGCAATTTTCTGGAGGTTTTTTAGTTATAAATTTTAAGGAAGTATCCAGTCGAGATACATTATTCTCAGTACAAGCCTGGGCTATTACTGTAGAAACACAACAGGAACATGTATATGTTTCATGATGGAGGGAAGTGGTTATCAGGAGTTGTAGTACTTTTTCAACATCTCGAAAACAATTTTCCTTCCTGTTAATGAAGTGTGTCCTCTTTACAAAGCATTTCCACCCAGCATCCAAAAAAAGTCTCCCTTCTAATGTCACCAAAATACAAAAGTTGTCAGAAGACTCTTTTATCTGTCGCTCATGGCTGGTGTAGCATCAGTGAAACAGGAAGCACAGAAAAATTGTAAAACATTTTTTTTAGTAGTTTAAAAAATTATCAAAGTTAAGTGTTCGGGGCAGTGCCAGTGTGTGCATTCCTCGTGACTAATTTCACTCTTCTGCAACAAAGAACCCACATGGAAAATCTTTTTTGCTGTTGTTACTTTTAGGGCAGTTCAAGCAGTTTCAGTTACAGATTTATGAAGCCTTGCAGGAAGGATGGCTGAACCTTTAAAATCTCAAGTTTTTGAAGGAAAAATTCTATGTCAAGCATAGACAAAAGTGCTTGAGCCCTTGAGCACTTAACGTGCACATCCATACATTCTGTTTCTGCGAGGGTATAAAACCAGTCCTTTAAGTCTGGAATTAAGGATTTTTGAGCTCAGCATGTGCAGCTCCCCTAATACAAGGTCTTCCAAAGCACGCAAGCAATTTAAAAGGCCATATCCTACCAACTTTCAAGAGTCTTTTTGACACAATATCACTTAAGTATTAATAAAGCTCACCCTTTTCCTCTCTGTGACTTACTTTTTCAACAGGAATGAGCTTATAACAGTGTTTCCTCTCCTCCAACACTTTTTGGTGTCTTTGTTTCAAGCTCTTCAAGAAAGGAAACTCTTTGGCATTTTGTTTGCCCTAATGAAATGGGACCCAGCTATAATAACAAACACAGGGACTGAAATAGTAAATTTTAAGTACATAAACAAATGTTAAGATTCTACATGCACAATACTATTGTAAAATGTGGAAGTATAATATGAGTCCTTGGATTTTCTGATGTTCTTATTTTAAAAAGTTGAAAACCAAATTAATAAACAGCACACTTTGGTATTTAATGCTACTGAGGCTTATGGAAGACTAGTCTCAGAGTAAGGCAATGACAGATGTACATAATAGTTTGATGAATAAACTCTGCTGGAAGTTAGTGATGAAGTACCAGAGTCTAGTTAAAAATATTCAGTAAATATTCTTTTCAGTAATGTACTCAAGCAAAACTAGAATGGCTTATTCTACCTGGAATCTGCTCACCTTTCACTGGACCTTTTTACTTTTGTTTTCATTAATGTGACATAGTATATGCAGAAGTAAATCAGGCTAAACATCAATCAGTATCTGTAAATCTTTAATTTCTACTCACTTCTTTTATGCAAATGTTGATTTATATACCCATTTCTCAGGGCTTTCTTAGGCTGGCTGTGAACTAAATTCCTTGTAGGGAAGTATCAATGATATTAATAGAAATTCCACATCTGCATCTAGGATAGATCTTGTATATCTGTATTTTTGAAAGAATTCAAAGGTAAGAAAGGAATTGATACAGATATGTTACATCTCTAAGCAGTGACAATCTCTCCACATAATTAGCCTGAGCTTCCAGCCAGTTAGGCAGACCACAATTCTATGCAGATCACAAGGGATGGAAGGATTATTGGCGTTTCCATCCACATTCATTTTGAAACCCTGTGTTTATGAAATGTCATGAGAAAAATACTGCATTTGTTAACCTTCCTTATGATTAACTAAGATGGGGCTCAGGGGCCAGAGAACGGCTCTCTTCCACTGCATGGTTACCACAAAATAAGCACATCTGCTGTAACTTTAAAAGTGTGGATCCAGTAATGCTTTCCTAATCACCACAGATATGGCACACAGGACATTTCTCCAATTCTTGGCTCTAGATTCCCAGTGAAGTCACCACCCACAAAGTATTGTCTGTGCAAGTCAGACTTCTGGCAGCAGGCTTAAGAGCAAAGGCTCAGACCCAAACCATAAGAGATATGTCAGCAAACAGTTTAACTTCCTTTTTGCTGTGTGGGTGACCAGAGCAACAGGAAGGATGTTTTTATTGAAACCTCATGGAAAGTAAGTTCTCAAAGTTTCTTTCTTGAGGAAGAAGTAATAGAAGAGCAAGAACGGAACTGCTTAGGGACAAGCACCAAAGCAGCATAATTAACCTCAAAAGTAAATACTCTCACTTAAAGGGTTTTTCACAAGAACACCGAGTTCATGTTCATCTCATGTTAAGCCTTAACCCTTCAAGAAAAGACTGAGGGTAATCAGAGATACTAGTGACAATTCAATGATGAAATGGAAAACAAAATTCAGCACTCAGTTTACAAAACTGAATAGATCCTTCAGTTTGCACTGATGTCCATACAAGTTCTACAATTTGCACATGCCTGCAACAAATCCTGTTTCAATTCTTGTTAATACTTTGGCCCCAAAGGTTTGGATTTCTAGCTTCATTCTTGAGCACTAAAAGAAGCTCATACCAGTAAGTAACACCACAGTAATAATTGAACCAATTCTTCAGCTGATGCAAAATTTCTTATCTCCATCTAGAATTGTAAAGTGAAAAAGCCATACAACCTTACACCAACATTCACTCTATAAATTGGGCAGGATTTTGTTCGTGTCTTACCAAAAGGAATTATCCTGAAATAGAATGTTGTTTTGACTGACTTAGCATTAGCAGATGTTGTCTTTAATGAAACTCTGGACTTCATTTTTCCATTTGATTTTGAACTTGTTGCTGAACAGTCTTTCAGAGAATTAAAGTTTTAGGTGACCAGAAATAAGATTCTGGTCTGCTGAACAATGAAACAATTCTGTCATGGTATTGAACTGTATAAACTATTTAAATACAGAAGCTGACCTTGATTTTTTTCATCCTCTGATGTGAAGTTTGTGACAAAGCCCAGTCCTTCAAGTACACATTCTGTGTTTGACTGGCAGTTGTCATTTTTGAATATTCAAAGAATAATTTTCATAATCCTTATGAAAGGGTTTCCCAAATTTATAATTCCAGGGGTTTTCTCATTACCATTAACATAGCTGATTTGGTTTAATTCTTTGTTATAGTCTTACTTTGTTGTAGTCTTAATTTCTTGATACTGAGGTTTCTTCAGATCCAGCATGAAATGTATTTTTTCTGAAGTAATAACAATCAAGGGTATATTACATGAAGCTAGTGACACAGGTGTTATTTTTCATTTGTATTTAGAACAACTCATTATCTTGGTTTTTGTTGGTAAGTTTACTTTGCTTCCTCACTTCTTTTTCCTAGAAAGATTCTCTGTAGAATATCCTATAAACTAGTCATTGGTGTTTGCCACCTGTCTAAAATATAAAATATCAGGAAAGGTACCTTTTCATTGGAATTCTAAACCAAATGAAGCAAAGAGGCTCAGAAAAGATTATAATCTGCAGCCTGTTATGGGTGGGCAGTGTTATTATTCTTCTATCTTCAGAAATCCTATCTGCTCCAACGTTTGTGATTATATCCCCATCTAAATGCTGACCTTCAAAGTAAGTCTGAACATAAAAGAGGATTATAAACATTCCCTTTTCTCCTGAATATTTGAGCAAAAGATCCTGAATTGAATTCTTTGTAATAGAAATCTGCCGTAACTTTAACTGCTTAAAGGAGAAAATCTTTATGTCCATATAGTATTACAAATATATTTATGAATCAAAGTTAGCGAATTGCTGTACAGCATCCCAAAATGTAGTTTCTTAAGTACTGCCATTTAAAATTCTTACTTATTATAAGCAGGCGAGAAATAAATGACTAGACATTTCATATTTTAATGTGTGTAGGATTAGAGTTCAGTTTTTGTCTTTCTGTTCTTTC
>VXBO01007682.1:161522-192362 GCA_013400135.1 Rhinoptilus africanus | reverse complement strand
TTTGTTTGGTTGATTTTTTTTAAGAAGTTTTTTTTTTCTGAAAGTGATCATATTAATCACATGCTAGACACTTTCGCCATGTCTCCAACTGTCTTTGTGTAGCTCAGACATCCTAAAATACCCAAGTGAAGAGATTAGCACCTAAAATTTACCAAACAAGAAAAGTTTTATGGAAAACTGTGAAAGATTGCTGTCTCAAGTGTTATCCCATTTGCCTGAAATACTGCATGTGGTACAACAAGCTCATATTACTCTGTGGTTGAAAACATGATTTTTTTTTTTTTTAAAGTATATGTAGCATTTCTTGATAAAAGCAGATTTTTGTGAATCGTTTTGATTCCGTCAAAGTCTGTGGTTTTTTACTGTGACAAAAATTTTGTAAGAACTTGTTAATCGTTAATGTTATAATGAACTATTATTGAGAGACTATCTAGTAAGATACCGCATCAATAATGTCCCATCCGTTACCTCAACAGCAGATTTTTGTAGGCAGAAATGCTTGCTAAGTTGAGCAACGGGAATGATGGATCTGCAGGCTTAAGGGGGTTAATGTTGACAATGAGCAATTATTATTTTTGACAAGAATACCAAAAGGTTTCAAGATGACTCTTCTAAATGAAAGCAGATTATGACTTGAGTTTTATTACTAACTGTCAAGCATAGCTGTCAAGCATATAAAAGTGTGATATAAAGGAAGATCATTTTATTATAGTGAGAGACAAAGCAGAGATCGAATGATGACCTTTTTTGTGGTTTTTTTTTTCAATTACCCACAGGAAGAGGGAGGCAGAGTCCTCAGCATCTTAAAAAGCGAAATGCGGGGAGAAAACATCCGGGAGAGGACACTTTCCTACAGATAAAAAACCTAACAGCAAAAGGCACAATATGATTTTAATGAAGTCAGCATATGTGGATGTCTGTGGGTACTGGTGTGTGACTTCCGTGTCTTTCTTGTAGTTATAATGTAATAGTATGGGAGTGGGATAGTGCCCCTCAACAACCTTCCAGGGAGCAGTTCTCTGTCTGACTGATAATCACAGCTACAAGTGATTTTTTGTTTGGTCTTTAGCCGAGATATTTTCCCCTCTGGCCTGTTCATATGTGTTGTAATCTTGATCTTAGAGATGCTGCTCTTTGTCAGAGCTATTATTCAGACCACACTTCTCTGATGAAAGACAAAAAATATTTACTAGAGGCAGCTCCACCTCTAATTTGGTTTATATGTGGCTGTGACAACAGCTGGTAAATTTTGTTTCTGCTGAGAAGTAACAACTTTTCTCTTGACCAGGGCTCAAGTGTTTCTTTGGCTCCTGATTTATCACGTTCGCTAAAACACCAAAGGCAGTTCTAATCAAAACACTTGAACTGAAATAACCCAGAACTTCATGAAAGTTTTAATCTAGAACCAAATTTCATTGCTGACCTTAGCTGTAGAATGAGGGGGAAGGGAGGGCAAGTAGAATCCCTTGTTAAAACCGCTTTTGCAGCTATTGCAAGGCAAAGACTAACTTCATTGCTTTGCTACTTGCTCAGCTTATCTTTACAGAGAAAGGGAGTCATCTGCACTCTTCTGTGGGTGAATTTGACCAAGATAAAGGAAGACAGGGACTTAGAGCATAACATAAAAGAGTGTTAGAACTTCTTTGAATGGATACAATGATTACATTTGTTGTGCCAGAGATTGTGCTGATACCTTTTGATTCTGTTCCATTACTGTACTGGAGATCTCTTCTTTCTTGGTGGTGTTTTGACGTTTTGTTTTTTTTTTCTGCAAAGAAGTGGAAAAAACAGTCTATAAAAATTCTTTTCTCATAATTATTGTTTTTCTGACATTTAAAGAGGGATTTCCTAATTATGAAAAATAAAACTAAATCGGCAAAGCAAGCTGAGAAAACAAAGATGGTGTCTTATACCCACAAACATTTATACCAAATCTGAGTTTTTAAAAATTGTGAGAGTTAGTATAATGTGTACTGAAGATGTCAGGGTCTCCATGAATGCTTTTTGGAGAAAATCAGAGCATTTTCACATTAGTAGAATTTATGATTGAAGTAGAGCCGGTATACTGCGGTAAAGAGCAACATGCCCAAATTTAATTTATTTACTGCTATAATTTTCAGATAATCTACAGATGCATAGTACCTCAGACTTCCCACCGTTGCTCTTTCAGTTATGTTATGTAGGAGCTGATCATAGTAGGATCCTTTAAACCCATACATACACTATACATAAACCTGTTTGTTCAGTCTAGGCCCAGAAGAGCTTGGGGGATCTGCAGAGCCACTTTCTTCTCCTTTATTCTGAGTAGTAAGGTCAGTTCAACTTCTACCGTAAGTTACAGCAACACTGGATAATTCTCATTAGGACCATTACATTTGCCTCTATGAGACCTCTGTCTCCCAGAAACTGTAGCTGCCAAGAACATAAATGAAACCAGTTGCTCCAGGGTTCCTACAAGATTCAAAAATTTCAATGTGAGAGGGATGCCAGGAAGTGCATTGTCTGGTATTAGTGTGATTATGTTTGAAAGCGTTCATGAACAGTGAAAAAAAATATCTGCTTTTACAACACTGTTAGCTAATAAATGTCTGTTACGTTCCTTGTATGCTGATTTCTACATGTAGTCCTTCCTTGCAAAGGATGCTCAGCACTGTCCTCTTGCAACCTTTGCCTCGTCTTTAGTTTGCTTATCCATCTTGTCTTGTAACTCAATGAAAGTATGCTATGCAGTCTAGAATGTGTAGTACAACCATATTTTCAACTGCCGGATGACGTTTAAAAATCCATTTCAGAAGGGTTCAGCATTTTTCAGAGAGTTACATGATTTCCCAACAGGAAAGCTACAGGTAAGAAGCTGTCTGTTGCTCATTGACCTGCAGTGAAGAAAAGTGCTCTGGGCTTTCAGTATGGAAGATGGTCGAACATCTTTAATGCTTCCTAGATACTGTAGTGTGTCAAAGGTGTAAGTCTCAAAGACATCAGTGATATCTATTCGGAAGTTTCTGGTTGAAACATGAAACTTAAATAATATTTTTAATTTTTTCCATCTCTTGTCATGTGGATAATGTACTTGCTATGCAGAACTGGCTTCAGATGTCTCAGTGTCATCTTTCTCATTTTTTTAGGACTGGGCAGAGGGCTGTTNGGGGGATTTTAGGGAAGGCACCACTGAGAACAAGTTGAGGGGAACTCCATCATAGACTACCTCTGACTCCTGGGACCAGTCGACAGGCTGAGCCTTTCTTCCCCCCCATAGGGACGCCTTTGGGTAAGACTTAGTCTGAACTTAGAAGCTTCTCCAGAGAATCTCTTTTCCACCTTTGTAGCCAGGCTATATTGATTACAGCTCTGTCGTGCACTTTCTGTAACTAACATTACCTTTATTTGCGCATGCTTTGCTAACAGTGTAGTTCTCACCGACAATCCAAAGAACCTGTATTGCTGTTGTTTAAATCAACTGCATTGCTTCGGTAGCTAGCCGCTTTGAGTTCTCACCGGACGTGGCCACAGGTTCGAGTGTGGCAGTGCGGGTTTAGGAGCACGGCTGGACTGACGGTGCAGTCTGCTATCAACGAATCCAAATCGTGAGAGTTTAACACGGGTTAAACGAGACTGGACTGGTAGTGTCAAATTGGGCATCAATCAGAACTTAAACCTATCCGCACCTAGCCTCCCACTTGGGTGAGGAGTGTTGGAACGCAAGGGGGTTTATTTTCTGCCAAAACCACCTCGTCCCTTTCATGCAACAGGCTCTCAACAGGCTTCAGTTGTGCACAGAGGAAAACAGCAATAAACAGACTGCTGGGGTTCAGAAGAGTATGGTCTCACAGTAGATGAAGGCAGGATCGTGGGATGGTCTGTCTCTACCTCATGCAAGTTAAATGGAGGAAGAATGAACTTTTGCTGCAGTTCCTGGGTAAGATGACATATTTTATTCTTGGATAAATAAATTGGATAGTGAAAGGTATATAAGTGGATTGGTTGGATAGTGAAAGGTATATAAGGCTTACAGACCAGACAGGCTCTGGAGAGTCTTATTGTAGGGGATTCTGAATTCCTGGTTATGCTAAAGAGCCTTTCAAGAAGACACTCCACTTGGTAAAACTAAATGGAAGAAATTGCCCAACTCTGAACTCTGTGATCTTTTTTACCTTTGCCCAATAGTACACTTCATGAAAATGTGGTAGAACATAAGATGCATTCCTTAGATTTTGATACAGTAACGTTTCCTGTCTCTTTCTTTCAGCATACATCCATGTGCGTGTGTGCACGCACACACACAGACACATATACATATCTATCTGTCTATATATAATCTTTGGCGGAAGCTCATGTATAGGGGAAATTCTGGGAATAATTATGAAAAGGATACTGCATGCTCCAGCAGACGGAATACATCTTTTTCATTTAAAGCAGTTTTTTTTTTTTTTTTCTTTACCACCAACTTGCTGCAATTAGGAGGTTGTTGGAGAGATATCAATTGAGATTTGGGAACTGTTTTCTGGAAATGTTTTGAATTAAAATCTAATTGGTAGCTTTCTTTGATAACTATTTTATTGTTGGGTGCAGCTAAATGGAAATCAACCACAAAGGGAACTCAATTTTGTTTGTCATTAATTTTAACTTGATTTCACAAATGATTTACATATACAATAGTTTCCCTATTTGTTCTGTACCGTTCTTGAACTCCTGTTAGCAGCACTTAAGACTGATGTAGTGTCATTTTCCCATTTATTTATGTTACTTTAAAATACTCAGCATTATCTCAAATATGAGTAACAGCAAAATGGTGATGAAGCAGTAAGTGGGCCAAAGAGAAACTTCCTGCAGTTTATGAAAAACTCTAGAATTAGTGGCCCTGAGGACTAAATTTCATTGTTTTTATGTAAGACATGTTGGAGTGTTGTGGTCAAATGAAAGTAGACCTACACTGCAAATAGATGATCATAACAAAGCAAAATTTTGAAAAGATCAAATTATATAGGAACCATGTAAAAAGTCAACCGTCAGATTCACAGTCAAGTTACCCCAGTTAAACATATTACCAGAAGGACGTTGACCTAACCATGTCCACGTGTGATCACTAAGCAAATGTAAAAGTGAACTAATTCAATGTACCATATGAAAAAGGTGAAAGATACCGGTAAATAAGTATTAGAAAGATTAATGAATAATTTTATGGAGGGAAGATGGGGTACAAGAATCATAGCAGAGATCTAATTTTACTAACGATGAATGCCAAATAACCTGGGCATGCAGGACCCAAGCCAAAGCACACTTGACCGAGTCCAATTAACTCTATGGACTTTGGACCATGCCCATGGAATGTAAGAGAAAACAGCCATTTAGGGAGGCCAAAACCCTTACAAGAGAGACATAGCTGATATTTATCTGGAATTAATTAAGACTGTCATTAGTACCAGACAAAGGCAGGTATATGAGGGTTTGCTCATTGTGGAAACACAAATATTGAAAGCATTTTCTCTTGAAAATTGAGTTAACAGGCAAAAGTACAATAGGGCTTTGTTTCAGTGTTTGCAGCTGAAATACAGTTCTACTGAGCAGCAAAGAGGCGGAGAACATCTTGCTAAATCACTGTATAGGAGTCTAGCGTCTCCTCTCTTCTGATTGATTTAGGATTAAAATGGAGTTCACTTAATGGGGCATGACAGCTGCAGAGATGTACCTTTCCCATGAGTCCTTAACCAGAATCACAGTACTGCTGCCCAGGACACTCCGTCAATACAGGAAAGTTGGCAGGAAACTGAGCTGACGCTGTGCGTTGCAGTTTCTTAAGTAACAAAACAGCCACACCTACACTGCCTCAGTGTTGTGCATGGTGCTGCTTGAAAGCCTGTTTATAGTTGTAGTTTGGTTCTTGCTGTCATAACGTTTTGGCTCTGTAAGATACTCATTCATGTAAGGTTGTCTCCCTGCTTTATTTGGGTTATTTGCATTGTGGTTCCACTCCAATAAGCTTTTATATAAAAAGGCAATCTTCTCTCTTAGCAGATGTGCCTCGCAAGTGCTTTAAGTCAAAGATGTTACTAACTTTGGTGACTCTGATATTTCTCAAATTCTTTTTAACTGTGGTTGAATTGCAAAGGGAGACGTGATTTATATGTCTTCTGTATATCATCCGTATACCAGGCTTATATACGCAAAACTGAGGCTAAAAGTTACCATGAAACCTCTCTTTTTCTTTTTTACTACTGATAGTAATGTATAAGAAAAGAGACAAGTGGTTTGAAAATAAAGTCTTTTCACTTCTAAAATAAGGAGCTATAATTTGGAAATTGCTGTGAGACTGTAACTATGAACTACAGTCATATGTTTTTTATATTTCTCAGATGGAAATTATACATATCAATGTTGCCTTGCATTAACTTGAAAAATATTTGTCTTTTACAAAATATTTTTTCAGGATGTTTAATTAAATTGAAATGGATTTGTTCCAAAAAAGGGATTCCTTTGATAGTTTTATAAATTCCTCACTGTGAACTTCAGAATTAGGAATATCTCAAGAGCTTTGAGATTGGCATTTAAATTGCTTTTTCATATGACTTCTTGCTAATTTTGCTTGTGCTTAGGAAGCATTTTGCCAATATTTCTTGACATCTATCTTTGCTCATCCAGTGTCTCTTTTGCCATTGTATAATCACAGGTTAGAAAGGCAGTGTTTGATCAAAAGGGTCATACTGTCAATGAATATCCAAGTTTGTCTTATTACTTTCTGAATGGAGGCTCTTTGCTCCCAGGAGGATGCGATAAGCATTTGTCTGTAAGATTTCTTGTGCAAAGGTACCACTTAGGTCACAAAATCTGGGTCTAAGGCTTGCCTTTGTTGTAGGAAACTGTATAGCAGAGAAAAGGCCGCTGGTGAGATAACCATTCCCAAGAGGTTCTCCCTGAGATTTCTGTGTGCAGACTGCTTTGCAGCTATTGCTATAGTGTAAAGAGTTAAACCTCTCGGACCATTACAGCCAGAGAATGAATAATTCTGGAAATGTACAGAAGTGCAAAGCACGTGATGGGAAATTAATGGGTCTTAATAAACAGTATTGCTGTCAGATTGATCAACAGTGAGAAAGAGAAGGCATTTCTAAACAAGACATTTTCTAAACAACATTTGAAAAGGTGAAAACTAATCAGTTATTGGGCAACTTTGGCCATCTGAGATCTATTCTAGAAATCTGAGTAAGATTCTTTAAGCCATTACTTTATTGTTTCACCTTGGACTGTGAAAGACAATTCAGGACGGCTGTCAGATTTTGTACAGGTGGTTCCATGCTTCTGCAGAAACTTTGGAAAGGTATAGAAAGGACTCTGTCGTGGCAATCCACTGAAGTTCCCACTGACTGGAAAAGGGGAAACATAACCCCCATTTTTAAAAAGGGAAAAAAGGAAGACCCAAGAAACTACAAGCCAGTCAGTCAGTCTCACCTGCGTGCCTGGCAAGATCATGGAGCACTCCTGGAAACTCTGCTAAGGCACATGGGAAATAAGGAGATGATTGGTGACAGCCAACATGGCTTCACTAAGGGCAAATCGTGCCTGACAAATTTGGTGGCCTTCTACAACTGGGTTACAGCATTGGTGGATAAGGGAAGAGCAGCTGCCACCATCCTTTTGGACTTGTGCAAAACATTTGACACTGTCCCACACATCCTTGTCTCTAAATTGGAGAGACATGGATTTGACAGATGGACCACTCAGTGGATAAGGAATTGGCTGGATAGCCACACTCAAAAGGTTGCAGTGAATAGCTTGATGTCCAAGTGGAGACCAGTGAGGAGTGGATTTCCTCAGGGGCTGGTACTGGGACTGGTGCTGCTAACATCTCTGTTGGTGACATGGGTATTGGGATTGAGTGCAAATTTGCTGACAACACCAACCTGTGTGGTGCAGTCGACACACTGGAGGGAAGAGATGACATCCAGAGGGAGCTGGACAGGCTTGAGAAGTGGGCCTGTGCAAACCTCATGAGGTTCAACAATGTCCTGCACGTGGGTTGGGGCAATCCCAAGCACAAATACAGGCTGGGTGGAGAATGGATTGAGAGCAGCCCTGCCGAGAACGACTTGGGGGTACTTGGGAGTTGATGAGCTCAATATGACCTGGCAATGTGTGCTCACAGCCCAGAAAGCCAACTGCATCCCGGGCTGCATCAACAGAAGCATGGCCAGCAGGGCAAGGGAGGTGGTTCTGCCCCTCTTCTCTGCTCCGGTGAAACCCTACCTGGACTAAGTACTGCATTCAGCTCTGGGGTCCCCAACATAAGAAGGACGTGGACCTGTTGGAGTGGTCCAGAGGAGGGCCATGAAGATGATCAGAGGGATGGAGCACCTCTGCTGTGAAGACAGGCTGAAAGAATTGGGGTTGTTCAGCCTGGAGAAGGGAAGGCTCCAGGGAGACCTTATAGCAGCCTTCCAGTACCTGAAGGGGGCCTACAGGAAAGATGGGTAAAGAGTCTGTCAGGGAGTGTAGTGACAGGATGAGGGCTAAAGGTTGTAAACTGGAAGAGGGTAGTTTTAATTAATCAGAGGTGTTTCGGATGTCAGAAGATTATTTCTGTCCTCCTCATAGTGTCATCTTTGTGAAGTCAGTTCAGGCTTGGAGTCGGTCTCAGCTGGGCACCAGCTGCTATCATACTTACTTCCACCAGGGTGTGCCAACTAAACAGACTGCGTTCTGCTGCATAGACATACAACACAGTATTGGAGCGTATTAAAAAATACAGTTAATCCTGAGTGCTTTTTTGCTCAGTCCATTTATGAAAGCATATTTTAAGGCTGGTAAAATAATATTGAACATGCATACGACAGAAACAAAATAATCTGTATCCAGAGTATATTTAAGTAAAGGGTTTTAAAAAAATCAGTGCAGACATGCTGGGTTTTTGCCTCCTCTTGTTTTAACCTATGACTGATTCATCAGCTGAAGTGTAAAGAAACAGATCTTCTTATGGTAATTGATTCTCGGGGGCTATTAGTGTAAACGTAAATGCTCAACATAGATGTTACGTAGGTAGGTGTTAGAGAGAAAACATAAATTGTCAGCAATATAAGGCAGTCTGTTCATACCGTAGGGTGAGAAAGTGAAGACTGTTAGAAGTCAGAGACTCAGAAATACCTCCCAGAGTTGGCTGTGAGTGCAGTCTCCCATTGTGAGTAATTATAAGAAACATACTGTGCAAGAGTCGATTCTGGTCCTTCAGTTCAACAGGCAAAACACTTACTTGAAAATAACAGAGATTTCAGGTGAGATTTGCAAAAGAGCTTACAAGAGTAAAACACCTGCCTGCCACTGACCTTCTATGGGAGGCGGGCACCTAAATTCTTAGGTATTCCTGAAAACTGGTGTAACTTCATATTTTTCTCTAGCCCTGGACTAGAATTCATTTTTCTTCAAAGGAACTGTGATTTTTCAGACCACAGAGAAGAGAACAGCATACAGTGAAAGCCCAACATAATATTCTAGTTGACCTACCCATCAAAAATTGTAAGATTAACTCCAAAATATTAGAATAATAAAAACTGATGGTTCTTGCCTTCTTTATTTTAGAATCCTTACAGTTTATGCTCTCCATCTTTTCTTTGTAAGTCTAAGAGTTAAAAATATATTTACTTTTATTAATAAAGATTAAGATTTTATATCATCACGTGACTCCAGAAATCAAATATTCCAGGGAAGCAACAAATAAATTTTAAGAGTTGTGATAAAATTACAAAACTAAATCATACTGTATTTATAATTCCTCTAAATAGTCTGGAGAATATAATCTGCATTATGAAGAACATGCTGTCTGTATGAGCTTCTCTGTGCTGCATCTGCCTCGGTGGTGACTGCAGGAGGATGGCTCTGACACACTCCTGTCACCACTGCCCAGGGTGAATGTTGCACGTGCATCCTGACACAGGCCATACCAGAACGAATGCGGTCAGCCGGTGCACTAGGGGATAAGAGGAGGAAAGAATCTTTTAAAACTCTTCCCCACCTTGCATACAATTCACAGTCCTCTTCAGAAAGGCCCTCAGGCAAAACTGCTAGGCAGTACAGGATCAAACCTGTACTTAGTAGGAGACGTTTTACTTCCTTATTAATCGTGAAGTGTCAGTTCCCAGCAGCAAACACATTCTAGTATGCTGCCTTTTTATGAAGATGTGAGAACCACAAGGAGTCTGGGATCTTAAATTCCTTTCAGATCCTTTATATATAAAAAAAAAGTCCAGATGTTGCACAAAACATTTAAAGAACTTTATTTGAAAAACATTTTCTTTCTAAATGGGAGTTTATGCAGAGTACAATTAAACATGTTTTTCTAACTAAACATACTAGTTTGTATCTTGTGGTAGGGAAAAATAAATATGTAAAAATAAAAACAATCTGAGACTCAAAGTTAATCATGTTATGCCAGCTCAATTCAGATCCCCCGATGAAAGGACATGCATCTTCTCTTGCTGTAATCCCAGACTTCTAGATCTGCCCTCAGGACCAAGGTCTTCAAACTGAAGCTTCTTAAATTCTGCTGGTCACCATTCTTGCAAATAGTAATGCACCAGTTCAGGCAATTACATCTGTGAATGTACCAAGAGAAAACTGCTACATATCCAGTAAATTCCAGGGGTAGTGTTCAGAACTGAACAATGATTTCTGCGCACTTAGTTTAGGATGCATTAAGCTTTCCTGATTTTTTGAGACAGGTGCCTTTCTAAAAGCAGTCTACTTGAAGGCCCTTTTTCCCCTCTTTTAAAGACAGTTACTGTGTTTGCTTTCTCCAGTCCTGTGGGACCTCTCCCAACCTTTCCATATTCTTGAGAATGATAATTTCTGGTTCAGAGATTGCCTTGACTCGCTTTAAAAGGACTTTAAGGTGAATTTTCTATCAGGCCCTGCTGGCTGAAATGCATCTAACTCATCTGAACACACTTTAACTCATGCAGACTCTACATATTTCCCGTTATTAAAATGAAAAATCTTGTCTTTGCAGCTAACCTTTTTGATGAATGAATTAAAAAGGGCAGAAAATATTTTAGTCTGTTCTATGACACATACTTTTCTTTCTTTTTTTATGTTAAGTAATGGATGCTTCCTTTTGTCTTTCCTCATTCATCAGGGATCAACGAGGTTTTTTTCCTTATCACCTTTTATTTGTTTTGATACTGATAAGTCATTTTGTACTTCAGCTTTTTTGATCTAAACCTTACGTGTCAGTCTATTTCTTTATACACATCTTCAGTCGTCACTGTTTCTGTTTTGTTAGTCTTTATTTTCTTTTGACTTACACTATAGGGGACCTAAATCTTCTATATTGCTTTGTTATGTTTCCTCTTTTTCTCCTCCATTGAGCCAGATGGCTACTGTGCCTTTAATATTTCATGTCATAACCTCCTGAAGTCTGAAGTCCTATTTTCCATAAAATTTCTACACAAAAGAGTCTATCTACGAGATCCCTGCGTGTGTCTGGGGGTTTATTTTGCCTTTTTTTTTTTTAACTTCCTGTCATACTGCTGTTATTCTCATCACCCTTTTTCTTGCATATCATGAACTCTTTTGGTTTACTATCACATCCATCCTCAGATTTTTGACCAGTCTCTCCTCATTACTTAGAACCAAGTCTAAATCGTTTCTCTGGAACCTTTCTTCACCTTCTGAAACATGTCTAGAGTATGTGCCAAAATGACCTGCTTCTGCCTTGCTGTTTTGCCACAGATACTTAGGTAATTAAAACTCATCTTTGCCCCCATTTGCCTTCTCCATTACCATGATTCTCCTTGTTCAAAGAAATGATATTAATCTCTATCTTCAGATTAAGTAGTCCACACTCATCATGCAATTATGCCTGTTCTTTTCCTGTTTTATCTTCATCTCTGTCATTTCAGGACTACAGGAAAAGCGTACTAATTCTTGGCACATACTGAAATGCTTTTAATTTTCCTGCTACTTCTCCTGCCTGAAACTGCCATTCTAGATCAGTATTGTCACCCTGTGAAGGGTTCATCTCTGACACACCACTTAAGTGCCCATTTCATTATATTACAAGGTTCCAGTTTATTCCCTATTACTTTTGGCTTTTGTGTGTAAGCATACCAGGCATTTGTCAGGTTGTTCCAATACTCTATTTTGTTTCTCTTGTGATTCACACTTCCCTCTAGAAGCCATGATATTTTTAGTGATAGATGGACTTTTACCATCCCCTTATTTCAAGTCTTGTTTAAAAAGTTCCTAACTAGACTAATATGCCAATGCCTTCAGATGAATTCCCTGAGTTGTCAGAGTTTGTGGAGCACTGCTGTTGTTGAAGGTAGAGCCCTGGCATCAATACGATCTATGTCTCAAGGTATTAATCTCTTTTCCTGCTTGTCTGATGGTCACTTCTGGAAATCATTGGAAGAACCAATGATTTTATAAACACAGATAAGTTTAGTCTGCTCAGGTTCATCTGTGCATAGCCACTCAGATGTAGCACCATAGTTATATGGCGAGGAAGCATGGAGTGGAGAGGAGAATGGCAACTTCTTAAGCAAGCTCAATTTAAAAAGATTAGTAAAGCAACCTTCAGTAGGGCTTCAAGAGGTAGGTATTGCCCTTTCTAAATTCTTCCGGTGATGATAGCTGAAGATACATAAATGTGTAAAGTGCAGTGTAACTGCCCTTTCCAACTGCCAAGGGTTTTACCACCAAGGGGTAATGACTTATAGTAGGCCATGCCTGTAAAACACACAGATAGTAGCTTTTGAGTAGACTGAAATAGGAGGATATTTATTTTCTTTTTTTTCAGCTGTAGTGGTGAATACATTTCTATAATCAGGCATGGTTTCATTTTGTTATAGCTAGTTCTCACATTAAAAAGTTACCTCTGGGTCATCTGGTATAGCATGACAATAACAGCCAAGTACAGCAGGAAGGTTCTGCTGAGGCCATTATGTTGATTGGCTTTAAATTTTGAAAGATCACTTGATCTCTTCCAGTGCAAAGCTGCATGCAGCTGGCATTTTTTCAATCTACTGAGAAACAAACTGAATTTACAGATGACCATCAAGCTGGAAGTGTGGGGTTTTTTGACAGAACAGAATAAGAATATCTTTATGTAACACCAACATCTTATAGTGGGAAAGAGTTTTAAGTAGATAGGGAGATTTAAATTTGTGTCATCTTTTAGAGATTATTTAATGTATCAATCTGATGGGAAGCAGCTTTATTTTATCTTAACTCCTATATGCTTCAGTTTTCATTAGCAGCACTTTTATTACAAGAATAGTATTTTTTATGTTTGGCTCCTGAGATGGTGATGTGGAGAGGACGTAGGACAGAAATACACATGCAGTTTTTATGTTTCAGTTTCTTTGTCAATTATTTTTTTATCTTATTTGCATTGACGTTGCCTTTCTGTACATGCCTTGCCTTGTACAACTGATGCTTTCTTTTATTGGATTCTATTGTGCTGTCAAGCCTGGTTTAAAACACAGTAATCTCATAGACATTTACAATTATGAACTTCCTCCGAATTCACAAACATATTAAAGATGCACAGGTAGAAAATTAGCTGAGAATCTCAACAAACTGCACTTACAGTAAATATCCTACTTTTAGAGAAGTAGGATGCCTTTAAAAGTCGACAGTTCTTTTGGAAGTACTTTGTCATATTTATGAAGCACTGCATCACATTTATGGCACACGGCGTCATGATAAGTTGTCCAAAGTGCCTGTCAGCTTGCCTTACAAACTGAAAAAAATGAACAACCCAAAAGATTACCTTAAAGAGCAACAAGCAACCTTCAGAGGTTAGTATAGTTTTTTCCTTTTTCCATGAGACTCAAGCAGTGTCATTAAACTTTCTGTTTCTCCAGTTTAATTTTTTTTGCAGTGTAATTTAATGGAAATAGACTATTTTAATTTTCAAGCATGAAAAGTTATAAATAAAGACATTTTTAAAAGTAAATAACTTTTAGAGCTTTTTTAAAAGCATGCAGCTGTTCTAACACAAGAGATCCTAGTTAGCTATTTTTTTAATACAAACCACAAAGAGGTCAAAGAATCCAGCATTTTTTTACTACCCATTCACATTTAATGCAAATTCCAGCAATATATTCATGTTATTTCTTTAGGCACCTTCAGAATGCCAGCAGGTAATTGAGTAATCTGAGCTAATGGCGCTCATGTCAGGTGCCTAAAGAAATACCCTGAGGATGACATTTGGAGCTGACTTATCATATGCTCCTGTTTCACAACTAAGAGGGAGATGAAACTGACAGAAATTTAAGGAGTAATAAGAAGAGAAAAGTGCTAATAAAAACATTTTTTTTTTTTTGCTAAGGATTCTGTTCATCATGAATCTTCCAAATGAATCTATTCTGATTTGCCCAAAACATCATTAATGTGTACTGCAAACAGAGTAGAATAGGCAAAAATATGGCATTTCATAGCATCTGGGAAACATACTTATTGGGATCATTATCCCAGAATCAGAGCTTTACTTCTATTTTGTTGCTGAAAAGGAAGCCTCTATCTCCAGGGCTGAAAAAAGGTTTTAATAGCAGACTCCGTTAAAAGAAGTTAGCCAGGAGAAAAATAGTGATCTTTGTGACAGTATTAGCCAGGAGAACTTCTGACATACGAATTATTCCTCTTTCAGCCATAGTTGCTAACATGTGAGAGTGATGTAGCATCATCAGTAACGCTTTTTTAATTATTGTTTGCAGAACCAAAGACAAAAGATAGTAAAACAAAACTCAAGGTGACTTGTCTCCTAGGATAGGAATATGAGAGGTCATGGACAGTTTTAGTAGCAAAGACTAAATTAATTTGCCTAAGGAGGGCTTTAGCGTTCTAAGTTTGGGAAAGCGCTTTTCTAGAGTATGTCCTGCACAACCACCAGTTCTGGAACTGTTGTGGTATGGCCACTCCTGACAATTTCTTCCTACAGTGCCAGCTGTTATGCACCAAAAAAATGCAGTTTCTTACCATTTGAGAACATGTGAATCAGTTCCTACTTTAAGACATGGATTTTGTTGGAGAAGCTCTGCATCTCCTTGGCACTGAAACTAGATACTTGAGGTTGCTTGGGTTTAGGCTTTCTTACTGCTTGTTCACTCACAGTTCAGGCCCTTGGCTATAAATATCATTTTCTTCCTGCAAGAGAATTCATATAAATGCTTTCTATACAAGGCAAGCAGAGATACAACCTTCTTATGCATACCTGTGTGGCCAAGCCACATGCACCAAGTTAGGAACCAATGATTAGTCTGGCGAAAACTATTCCAATATTTCCAAGAAAAACTCATTTAGCCAAATGTTTCTTTAGAAATAAGAGTTATCTTTGAAGTATTCATAGTGCCAGCCTCTTCCACTGAAGGGGTAACAACACAGAACATTTTACTATAGATGATATTTACTTTCAGGTCTAAATTGCCGGTATCAAAGACCGCAGCACAATTAGCACTTAACTCTGTAACTGCTGTTAGAGCACTTTGTGGTCACACCACTCTGCCCTCTCTCCTGGCCATTCCTGTGCCCTCCTGCTACGTATTTACATGCACCTGTCTCCCAATTAACACCTTGTTAAGGCACACACCTGCTGTGGTTTTACTTAAACCCACTGCACTACAGCCATTAATCCTGTACATTTCATTATAAGGGCTCAGCACAATAGCAGCACTGAGTAAGGTTCATTAATGAGTCATGCAGCCAACAAAAATTGGGTTTGTATGGGTGTCTCCTTTTGGTTCAATTTCTTCACACCCCCTATTCAATAATTGATTATGTATTAAATATGTTCCCCAGAAAAAAATACATGAGCACACATGCATTAAATCCAGCTGAAACAGCACAGTTTTGAGACAAAACACTAATGGACAGAAATCTAATACATATTTATAAATGGTAGAAAGGCAACAATAAAACCACAGCTCTGGGGCTTAGGAGACCTCACTTCTGTTCCAAAGTCTGTCAAACATCGGCATCTTCACCAGCAAGTTGTAGCATCTGCCTATGCTACAAAACATGAAGTTCATCAGTGTGTGTGGACAGGATGTACATGCACACTTCACCAAAATAAAGTGCAAGGCAAAGTACAAACCTCTACAATATCAACTGTGCTGAAACAAAAAACAGAAGCAGCAAAGTTCATTAATATTTGTAGCAAAAGAAAACTGGTGCGTGAGCAGCCAGTATGATTGATATGAAGTTCAAAATCAAAATTGCCATGGCAATTTCCCTAGCAGTTTCACTGAATTTGTTTTAAAATCTTCAATTATGGTGATTTGAGTACGAAGATAAACTGGATAGGCAAACATGGCAGGTGATTGCTCCATAGCTGTGTAATTAAGAAATACCACAATCCATTATTTGATCATAATCCTATGAATCTACCACAAGGAAAATCTAAGCTCTGGAGCTTCTTTTGAGTCAAAACTCATCTCCTTGTTAGACAGCTCCATAAAACTATTAAATGTGCTACTTTAATAGCACAATAAGAAGGACCCTCAGCTGTATCCATACATTTGATCAATGAGTTGCTGCAAATTACATGAAGTGGCCACAGATCAGTATTTCTTACTAAACACCCTTACAGAAGGGTGATTTGCTGTGTAATCGCTTTTCATCGCTTCTTTATCATGGACTATTGCTTTCCTTGATCAAATCTCTCATACTTGCACCACAGAAGACACAAAAGTTGCTCTTTCAGATTTCATACTGCTTGTGTTGCTTAGTAATATGCATCTGTGTATGTGCATAAACTTACTGTGTGAGAAATTCAGAAGATTTCTATGCTATTTGCATTGCAATTCTAATTGCAATTCTCTTCTCATTTTATCAGCTTCAGATGAGCTTTAATAGGAGCCCTGGTTTTTACAGGGATCAGCTCAAAGAGGTAGCTGATGTAGCATTTGTAACATTTGCTTTTTTATATATATAGTGCCCATTTGTTCCACTGTGTCTTGATAACGGTTTTCCTATTGGTATCTTATTCTCTCATGGAAATCTCTTTTTATTCTTATTATTCACTTGACTCGTGCCAATTTTGCTAGTGATCCTGGATGTTTGTGCAGAATCAAAATACATAGAACAAAACATCTTACTATATAGAAAAAGTAGTTGTTCATGCACCTCTCTTTCCAGATCCCTACTTGGAATGGAGATGATAATCCTTGCAGATACTAAAAGTACTCACATGCAGTGTAAGGTGATCCACGTATAAACCATCCCATTAAATCTGGCTGTAGAGTTTACACATTTCTTCAGCAGGGAAGCCCACCAATGGGGTGTTTTTAATAGGCATTGAAAGCTGGACTTTTTATTCACGGAGTAGAACTGACATTGGATTTGATTAAGTAAGGAGCACTAACTGCATAAACAGATGTCAGCTGCTATTTGGTCTGGTGACCATGTACTGGATAAATAAATGGAAAAGCTAACACAAAGCACAGAACTAAAGACAGGGATCTTCTTCAAATGACAGTATATTGGGTCAGTATTGCTCAATGTGCATCTGAAAAGAAGAAAGTGGAGGGTAGGCTTCTCCCTATAAAGGAGAAATAAAGCAGCAATATAGTACCCATTAACTAGTTCGAAGAAACACATCATCCCTTTTTCACATATCAGAGTCAGGATTTACTGAGATTCATCAAAGAATACTATATAGGTTACCACAGTCATTAGCTACCTGGAGCATACAGAAATAGAGTCCACTGAAGTCAATGGAAAGAGTTCTAGTGAATTCTGTGAACTAAACACGCAGGCCTGCTCAGGTAGGGCGACAGAGGCAGACTTTGTTCTGTTGGCAGTAAATCCTGCAATCCATTAGCTTCTAGTGGTAACTGTGTCTACATATGATTTCTCCATCATGATCCCGTATTCGTATTAGTTTTACTATAGCAAAAAAGACTGAGCCCCATTCTGCTAAGCCTGTTATAAATATATACTGAATGACAAAATCTTCCACAAATTGCTCGGTGCTAGGCTTCTGTCTGAGTGCTGACCCTTTCTTTTGCTTCTCTCATGGCAGAGAGAAAGATATCACATACTAGGCAGAATTATCCCCTATGGAACATTTTGTTCTGTATGGTGGAAATCTAACTGTAATGCAGAACCAACAGGTTCGGAAGCAGGGAAGGAGGCTGCACATTATAGGCTAGCTGCTTTTTATCTGTAATAGTTGCTGGAGGAGGCAGGCAATCAGAGTCCGGCTTCGGGTACAGTTTCATATTATACCTAATGCAGTGTAGCTGTAAGATCTGGTGGAGAGCAGCAGCCCTGCTCTGCCCTCCTCTGCGTCTGCCCCACCTGCAGGCTTTGCCTTTCCTCTTGCATTGCACTGAGCTGCAGTCTGCTGACTGCACAGCACATCAGTCCCAATCAGTGATTGAAATTGGTGGGAGGATGGCAGGGGGAAATAATAAAAAAAAATAAAAATCACCCAACTGCCATTTGTGTAACTTATGCTGCAGCCACACTGTCGTTTGACCTCATGCCAGAGAAGTGGAAGCCTGTTGGCTGGGTGCACCCAGGAGAGCGGAATGATGCAGACCCATTCCTTTCAGGAGCCACTGACAGCTACACCAGGTGAGGAAAAAAGTGAAACAACAGCCTTTTATTTGTTTTGGAATGGCAGCCTAGGGCACAGCCCTCGCAGCCCTGAGAATGCATTTCACAAACAGGTAGTTTAAAGAGAGTTTTAAAACCGCTCATTGCCCCAGACATCATACAACAAGGGGAATGTAGTCACTGAGAATTGTAGTCTCTTACTTCACTCTTGGTTACTCTCTTGAGCCTGGAAGATCACGAGTCCCTGCAACTTCATTGACTTCAGCAGAAGCGAATGGAATGCAAATTACTGGGACTTTAAAGCTTTAAAGCTAGCTCATACTATAAAACACTCTACTTGTAACCAAACATACTTAGCATTATTGGGAATTATGTAAATAAAACCCAAACCACCTGACAGACAGTTTTTATACTGGGGAAATAGAGTCTCAATTTAAAATGACATTTTAAAATTTATGTCATTTAATAAAACAATATCCCTTTTTTCCATTTCTGTCATTATGAAGCTTAAAGGTAGTTTCGTATGTGGCACCTACTTGCATTAACTCATGGATTTATTACAATGAGCATCACTTTAAATGAAAACGTTCACATTTTCAAAGGAAAATAAATAGTTAATGGTTTCAGAACTATTATTCTTTTCCACACAATTCCATAAAAATTTCCCAATGAAAAAGCTAATAGACCAATGGCAAGACACTTACATATGCAAATATGTTTCCGTGAAAGAGTTAAAGTGCTTTATAATATAAATTTGCTTTCAGTGCCAATATAATTAGATTGTAACAAGCAAACCCCTGCAACATAACACAGTGAAAATTTGAAAATTTGATTCTGCCTGGCAAACAACCAAGTCCCTGCGTGTGCACAAACCTGACATTAATAAGCTACAAGAGATTACATGATTTAGAAAAGAAGCACTTGGTGTTACAAAATCAAATAATAGATCTCTAGGCTATAATTAGGAGAATTGGGATTCAACAATGAAGTCATAATAATGTAATTTAGCTGTAAGTAACAGAGCCATGGAGTCACATTAGGAGGTGTGATCACATCTTTCAGCAAAGCTCTGCTGTGTAGACTTATTGCTGTTCAGTTTAGTCTAGTACACAGCAACCTGTTGGCACAGAGCTCGGGCTGACAGCCTCTTGTTCTCTAGGGGCAGTATGGCAAAGTGCCACCCGTGCATTTTTATTTCAGTCTTGTGACTTTTAAGTCAAAACAATAAAATTATATATACTGAGTGCAGAGTTGACTGTGAATATTTGTATAAATTACTGCACAGCGTGGGTTTAGGGGCCGTTTAAGAACAAATATATATTAAAAAAAAGGCAAAATAAACTGCTGAAGCAGGGTGTTAGGTTTCTAGTAGGCTTGGTGAACACGTACTGTTTAGCTACTTTATTCGTCTCTTTCTGTCATTAGGAAATGGATCCAGATCTGCAACTTATTGCAACTGTAGTCACGAGTCTCTTTTGCTCGATTCTTCTACACTAGCGTGACGGGGTTGTTTTGCCTGCTGAGCCCAGGATGCAGGTGTCGCACAGCCATGTGAAGCTGGTAACAAATGGTAGTGCAGGGTGCAGCTCCGCAGAGCGGCAGGCACAGCTTGCTGTCCTCACCCAGCCCCAAAACGCAGCCCTACAGCCCACCACGCGTGGAAGGTGGCCGCGACAGCTGGCCCGTTGGAGGGAGGCGCCAGGGGAACTTCAGGCAGGCAGCGTGCCGCTTCTCACATTGGTGTTGACAGTACATCAAACTCAACTCTACAATTTTTGTGAAAGTTACCGTTTGATTTAAGCCATTACAGAGCAATATGTCATACCAGCAGCCCCTCTCCCCCGCCTGTGTATCACCCAACGAAGGCCCTTTCTTTGGCCTATTATTAATGTAAGCTTATTTCACAAGTTTTGGCCACAACTCTTTGTCATTCGCTTGCCGTAGGTAATAAAACAGATACCCCACGTTAATTTGGTGAGTTCCTCCTTTAGGCACTGGTGTCTAGTTACAAGTGAAATGCTACCTGTTCGGTCATTTATTAGGGGATTATTTTCTTCTCTCCCTACACACTTCATGGTGCTTACGTTACAATCCTGGGGGCTGTCTCAGAACCCCGTGTCTGTCCTGTCTTCCACAGGCCTCCTGGAGGCAGCTGAGCTAGAGCCAGCTCCCTCAGCTCGCTCCACTCACAAGCAGGGCAACTCCAAAAGCCCTGGGCAGCAGTTACTGCGTTTAGACCTGAAATCTGATTTCCATTCACAAAAGGTACATGCAAAGATTTAGTTGGTTTGAGGAGGGGTGTGCGTGTAATTTGTTTCCTTTTAATTTTATAACCTACTACATAAATGGAGAAAAGAGGCATCAACTTTGCATCCAGACTGTCAGAAAATTCAAACGTGTTTGGATTAGAACTTTGAAATGGGTTGATCACTTCTTGTTACGGTTTCACAAGCTAGGGCTGGTGGTCCAACAGCGTTCCCACTTTTGGGGGAAACCCAGTAGCTTCTGCTTCCACTCAGGCTTTTGTATAACATGAACAAACACCTGTTGCTCCTGTTAGTTCCATTCTATTTTTATTTGCAGTTTCTTCCTGTTACTGTTTATTTTATTAGTTCTTTATGGTTTTGCTATTTTTTGTTTTGATGACATTTTGATTTGTTTCAAACTGCTCTTTATTTTAATTTTCTTTCCCAAGCATGTTGATTTATGAATGTTTTTTCTATTTCTCTTATGCCTTAAATGATCTGTTTGTTTTATTTTATTTGCATGGCACTTACTTTTCATGACCTTTTTGTTGCTGCAGCTGCTGCTGCTTCTGGACTGCTGGTGTTTTTCTCTTACTTATCAATCAGGAAACACAGAATGAAGCTAAAGCAAATCCCTGTGAAGACAAGCATCTAAACACAAAATCTTTTCTGATATTTATTTATTTTTATTATTCTGCAATGGCCTAAAGGTGTGGGGATTTCTCTAAGAGTAGAATCTAAAATAGTTTCTTCTTAAAGAAACATCCTATAGGAACTCTGTATGTTCCTATCTAAAGATCACTTCTGAGCAACTTCCTTTGGGCGGGTTTAATACTTTGGCAGCTCTTTCAGGAGCAAACGTTTGTAATGGAGGTAAGATGAAGAAAATCCTAAATTTTAGAGGTCTGTCTACAACTTTTATTAGGGTCCTCACTGCTGGTGTAAAATACTGTATGGACATTTAAAAATGAATATACTTGCAGTGAGTGAAATGTCTCATAGGAAATGTCTACAGAACATTTATGCTTAATTATGACTAATGAGTGTGTGCTACCTGACAGGTGTGTTTGCATATTGCATACACATGGGGTGTTTGTGTGTGTGCACGCCTACCTATAGGCTATTTATATATATTTATTTTTATGCACATCCATACATATTTATAGAAAAATTATACTTTTGTCATCTGGTATATCATTATCATATCTGCATTAGTTAGCTAATATGAGGCTCTATGTATAGGGCCTGTGTCTATTACACATTATGTTATTTAAATGAAGGTATTAAGACTAGATGTGTTTATAATCTCTCCTTTTGTACCTAGTTTACTTTTATTCTACACAAGCTGATGCTACTTCAGAGCTTAATGAAATTATTGATATCAGAATTATTACTGAAATGGATTCCATTGTTCACAGTGGAAAAAACAACTTCCCTTCTTTTAAGCTGTTGTTACTATCTTTTAACAACAACAACAATTTCAAAATGGTATTATTTCATTTGGTTCCTCATTTTATGGTGGTGTGTCACAAATTGACATTTTGCCAGGAAAACAGGAGTATGCATCAAATCACCATCTTTTTTGAATGCTAGGTGGTTTGCAATGACCTGTTGAGTGAAGCCTGCATTAACAACATGCTTCTTGGATTCTTTCCCTTCCCCATTAAAAAGTTTCTTAATGCACCTTCTAACATTGGTGTTTGCACCATTTTATGTGTTTATGTGTGTAGTATAAAATGTATATATTTACACACACACGCATGCATATAATGAGTCAAAACCAGAACAGCCTCTGTCTCAGCTTGTTTGCACCTTAAGCACATTGTACGGAATGAAATTTGAATGCTGTTCAAAAAGAAAGCGTGTGAGTTAGCCCAAGGGCAGAAGAAAATCATGTGCAACAGGTTACCTGATTTTACATAAATTTTGGTGAAAAAAGAAGCACCTCATGTCAATGCAGGAAATATTTTAGAATATGTATGGTATAAATTGAATGTTCGTCCTCACTGCTTCATGCCCGTACTTCAGTACTGTACTTCAATACAGTATACTGTTTTTACTATAATTAATGCAATCTTTTTCTCACCTTCCCTAATATAATCCAGCACTCAAAAAACCCAAGAGAGAACATTTTTTTGTAGCCTTTTTTAGCTTTCCCACTTTCTTTATTTCCAGGGTTGGCATGGGAAGAATTGGAGGAATTTGGAGACAGGTAACTTTAATGGCCTTGTTTTGTTCCATTTGGCCATTTCCTCAAGATATCCTGGGCCAAACCAAAGTAATTTTTTGGAGAGGACTCTCTAGCTTCCAGAGGGAGCCTCACTGCTGTCAGAGCTTCCTACCCATAGCTCGTCTCTGATCACAGCCTCCTCTCCCCAGCTGACAAGTCCTTGCCATTGGACTTGCAAGCATCAAAGGGATTAGACCTTCACAATGGTGAGTGCGAAAGGGATGTAGTCCCTGGTTGTGTGGACAAGATGGTACATTTTTAAGGTGATATACAGCAAAGGAGCTCAGACATACGCCTCTTTCCTGGCTCCCTTTCTTCTCTGCTCACAGGAGAAAAGCTAACAGTGATGGTAGTATGACTTCAGGGTCTGTGGTAGGAGTCAGGATCTAACAGTGAGTTATGCTAGAGCTCTTAAGAAATGCAGGGACCTCTTTTAGTATCCTCTAACATATGCACAGAGTAGATCATACACTTTAAAAAAATATGGGGTTTTTTTCTATCTTTTGTATCATAAAAAAGCCTGAGTCAAATTTCATAACTCCTTCCCTGGTGAGAATAAATGTGGGAGGAACTAACACCAGGTAGATGTTGGTTACAGGCAGTAGGAACAGTAAATAAACAGCTGTACAGAATAGCATCTCTGGGTTTGATTTCTGATGTTGGCTTAAATAAACTGAACATTAGAGATATACAGCAAAATGTGTTTGAAGTTACTCAAATATTACAGAATTGCAGGGCAAAATATGCTCAGGAATATTCACAGCTGTAGTTGTGTTAGAATTCATAACCTTGTTATAATTTGCCTTGTTCCATGCTTGTCTGAACACTAGTAGTTCACTCTCTTACAGGACTATCCAAAAGTTACAATTGTGTATCTCTTGAATAGAATGGCATTTAAGAGCAGGACTTTATCACACTGATCAGTTTGCTAGAATCATTTGTACTCCACTGCTTCTGTGTTAAGCAGTTATGACTTTGCTACTGATGCTATCTGATTTTACACGTATTATAGGTGGCATTGCTGCATCTTTAATCCTACTCCGATTTCAGAGCTAGCTGTTCCATTCAGATTCTGCTGCTTTGGCTTCTTTGAACCCTGAGCAGGATCCTGGCTAGATCTCACAAATGCAACAAAGGCTTCCAGCTCTTGGTGCCCCGGGGACGTGGAAGCTACATCCAAGTTTTACCAGCTACTACTGCCAAGGAAGATGTCTGTAGGGTCAAAAAGAGCCTGCAGATTGGAAGTGTAGAAAAAGAGGTTGGGTTGGGCACAGAGGGGAAGGGAAGTTGGAAACCAGGTGAATCTTGCATTCACGTGTCTGTAAAACGTCTGATATCCTAAATTCTGTTCAGAAAACAGAAAAAAATCAGGATGGAAGGAACCAGGTAACTTATTCTCATGTTATCACATTTAGAGGTTACAAGATCACTGGAGACTTAACAGATATAACCTCTCCCTGCACTATCCTCCATGTCTCTCCAGGTTCCGTGATTCACTCTTACATGATTTTTTATACTTTCTTTCTTCTCTGTTTCATTGTCCTAAAGGGGATGTTGTTGCTAAATATCACATTTCTTCTGGATGTTATTGTTTATATTACTTTTAATATTATTGCTCACGTATTAGAGGGGAGGGCAGTGGATGTGGTCTACCTTGACTTCAGCAAGGCGTTTGACACCGTCTCCCACAGCATCCTCATAGGGAAGCTTAGGAAGAATGAGTTAGATGAATGGACAGTGGGGTGGACAGAAAACTGGTTGCAAGACAGAGCTCAGAGGGGCGTGATTAGGGGTGCAGAGTCTAGTTGGAGGTCAGTGACAAGTGGTGTTCCCCAGGAGTCAGTACTGGGTCCAGTTCTCTTCAATATATTCATCAATGACCTGGATGAGGGGATAGAGTGCACCCTCAGCAAGTTTGCTGATGACACAAAGCTGGGANGGGGACCTTATCAACACTTACAAATACTTGAAGGGTGGGTGTCAGGAGGATGGGGCCAGGCTCTTTTCAGTGGTGCCCAGTGACAGGACAAGAGGTAACGGGCACAAACTTGAACACAGGAAGTTCCACCTAAACATGAGGAGGAGCTTCTTTACCTTGAGGGTGGCAGAGCCCTGGCACAGGCTGCCCAGGGAGGTGGTGGAGTCTCCGTCTCTGGAGACATTCAAAACCCGCCTGGATGCGTTCCTGTGTAACCTGCTCTAAGGTGGCCCTGCTCTGGCAGGGGGGTTGGACTAGATGATCTACAGAGGTCCCTTCCAACCCTGCGATTCTGTGATTACTTCTACATATAAGCAATGATTTCACTATAGAATAAGTCTTTTCTTTTTTTAGAGAATTGCAGCATGATAAATAAATGAATAAAGACCTAGAGCAGTGTATTTCACCACATATGCTGGGAAGCATTCTTAGCAGAAAACTTCGAAATCTCAGTATTCCCTATGGTCCCTCTAGTCTGCATTAAAAATAACTAAAGACTGTAGCCATAATTTTTTTTCAAAACATGAAATGCATTTTATGCAACAGTGCCTCAGATGAGACACAAACTCAACAGAGCTTACAAATATTCGACATTAGCTCTTTTCATAGCCTTGCTTCAGCTAAGAGGCTTTATTGGTGACTGCAGATGCGTTGATATTTTGTAAACCCAGTTTTTAGATTAAAATTCATGAAAGATATCTCACTTGCATAAATAAATCAAGGCTGCAAAAAATAAAGTTTAAACATCCATACACTACTACTATCATTTTGCCAAAATGACACACAGCATGACTACAAAATTTGCTGTAATATTGTAATTGAGAATAAAATTTGCCCTGCTGTATTGCTGAAAAAGGTGTAAGTATGTATCCATGGATTTAATAGCATATTAAACATACATTGGTGTATAGTTTTAGCATTACTGCATACCCACAAATCCTACTGGATAGTGAAGTGACATATCTCTCACGGTGAAAGTAGGGCTCTTGTCTCACAGCTAGCTGACAGAGATATTTATGCCTGTTGCCACTGTAATAGATAAGCCAGGCCAGGCCACATGAGGAAGATGCTACAAGTCAGTTGAACTGATTTATGCTTATATACAACATTAATAACAGAAATCATTGTACTGAAGTTGGTGGTCCTACAACATGCATGGGGATATAAGGACTAACACTCAACCTGCCTGGAACAGTTTTGCCGTACCATTTGTGCTATTTGATCAATACTGAAATTTGTGGGGGGAAAACCTATTGATTTCCTCAACATTTTCACTGAAAAATGTGCCTGATGTTTATGGTTGGCTTTCTACTGGGGGGTGGGGGAGGACGAGAGAGAGAGAGAGAAGAAATATGGTAACTAGTACTACTACATTTCTCTCAGGGTGGCAAAAAGATTTTGTACTCTTTTGTAGTCAGTTATAAAGTGAGATAATATTTCTTTCTAAGTATCACCACTCATCGTGACCACTGAAAAGTATGCTTCCTTTTTGCCAAGCTGTGCCCCTGCCCACCTTTTTTTGGCAGTAAATATATGTTTACAGAGGATTAGGACCCACTTCATCTTCTACGCAAAGGCAAGGGACTGCCATGTACAGCTGTACGAAGAATTAATTACAGATAGCTTTTGATGGTTGCTGCCCAGTTCTTTTTCATTAGTGAATTACCTATGAACAGAGTTAAAATTATTATTAAGCTGCAGATCCTTGTTTAAGACATCCAGATCAAGAATAGATAAAACAAGTAATATACAGCAGACTGACCAGTCTAATTTATGAACAGCCAGGAAGAAATTAACTTTTAAGGCCTAGCTGGGCTAGTCTCATTCATGGTGGCAAATCCACTTTGCAGTTTATCTTCATTAATATCAGGAAAGTAAGTACTGATAGTAAATAGCACAACAGGAAATAAGCAAAATTAAAATACTAAATCTCTAGATTTCTTTATTTTTTTAATCCTCAGAAGTCTGCTCAAGTGTTTCAATGCTTGCAAACAATAAAAAGAAAAAAATTAGGTTTTGCCTTTGCATATGAATTAATATTCATATGCTTATTACTGTTGTTATTCGAGCAGGGTGTGATTCCACTAACTTGTTTAGTTGATAACCTCGTATGACTCAGTGGGTCATCAATTTTTGTGCAATTCAAAGCCATCCTGCAAGGACTGATCTCTGTAGGCTGTACCTATACTTTCCTATCAGCAGAACCTTTCCATAGTGGAAGCAGCCACTCTCTAGTAGCTCTGTGAAATAACCATGAAAGTTTTTGAGATTTTTCTTCTACGCCAACATGCTGCATTGCTTCTGTAAACTTGCCTACAAGTAACAGACTGGTAGCTTTAAAGTAATTTTTATCTTCTGAAAGAAGAAAACAAGTTTTTTTTTTAAACTGAAAAGTAATGTGTCAAAGGGATGGAGTTCTCACCCTTAGAAAGATGAAAATTTGACAGAGTGTGGTAGAAGTATAATTTCAAGTATATTTTAAGTTGTACTTTTAGTAGCTGCCAGATGCCTGACAGCGTTTCTTGACTCCCCTAGCCTAAGCTAATTTTTTGACCATTGGCCTGCTACTGCACAGGAAAGGTGTGAACTTTTCAAGCAAATCACTCTATGACTGTGCTTCAAATCCAAAACCAATAGAGATGAGCCCGAGGAAGAACATGCCATCAAGCAGTTGCAGTGCCCTCCATCAGGAGATTAAAAGGATCCATTCAAACGTTCTAAATGTGTTTGTGTCTATTAATTGAGCTAGAGATTTGTCATTGTCCCTTTTTATTCAGAGGCTTCAGAAAAGTCTTTTTGCATTAGGTAGAGTAACCAAATTCTTCTGTGATGCTGTACAAATTAATTACAGCTGCATTGCTATTGGCACATCAGTAATGATAGTAGTTAATTTCAACTGAGATTATTAATTTGCAGGTGGATACCTGTTCAGAATTGTGGTGACTGATGATACACTTTTCAGTTACTTCAAATTAAGGCCAAATTTAAATGTGCAAGGAAAGAAAGACTTCAGAAACAACTGAAGAACTGGTAAGTGAAAGAACTGCATCAGTTGTTATCATCTGAATTATACCTATTCAAGCAGAACTCAAAAGTCATATAATTACACACATGTAAAAAATTAATTATTAGCCAAAATCTTCATAATACAGTCCCTGACCCATAAAAAGTCCTTTCCAACCATCAGCTCTAGGGGCCATCTTACTGTTTTTTTTTTATATACAAAGACTTCAATGATGATAGATTTCTATGCGTGGTCCCATGAGCTGCTTGCCTATGAATTGTATCACAGAAAGTGATAGATGAGCATACTCAAAGCACTGAGAATAGAACGTTACCCTCTTTTACAGCTAAGATATCCAAGAATCTGATTTTCTTTTAGTATGTGTTTGTCAGAAGAGGATTCCATAGGAGGAGGAGGGGGGGAGAAGTCAAACAAGGCATCAGCATTCTCCGAGCTAATATTTCCAAGTCTGAAAAGTGAACATGAATGAACAGCTGTGATGTGTGCAACACAGCAGGACATCTGCCTGGTACTAACAAACAGCATTGCCAATACACTGATTTCCTGTATTGAATATAGCCATTGAGAAGCTAATACATTAATGGTGGACTACTAATATAAATTAAAAACTAAAGACATACAGCTTTCGGTCTGCCTTTCCTTCTGTCACTTATTTTGTACTGCATGAATGAGCTATTACCTTCTTGTTTCCCTGAGATGTTGGTTCACTAGGGTAGAGTGAGCAGACTCAATTTCACCGAAAGTAATGGAGTGAGATTATCCAGAATTATTTCCAGTGGGCTGAGTTTGTTACATTCCTTCTGTTGTGAGAATATAAGTAAACAACTAAACACCTTTACTGAAAGCTGAGAATCTTCATAGTCATCACCTCTTCCTATTTCCTTGATTAGTACAGCATTTTGGGTTTAGCCACGCTCAATTAACTCATCCAGGAACTGGTCCAGTCAGAAACAGTTGATTTAAGTGAGATAAACTGGGCATCTGTTTGGAAAAAAATGATTATCCAAAATATGCTTTCATCATGAGAAAATGAACTGTGCTATCTCCATATTTAAAAACATATGCCTCTAAATAGATTAACTTCCTTTGAAACCTTAAGAAATGGAAAACAGTAACATGGAAACTGAACTGAAACAAGGAGATACTAAGTGAAAGTTAAGTAACCAGTGTGTTAACATTTTAATGTACTGGAACTTGAACTTGGTACTAGTACCTTCATCAAACCACTATATAAACTGTATTGAATTGAAGCGATTAAAACTAGCAATAAAACCAAGCACTGCAGAAGTGAGTGAAATATGTGGGGTGCTTACGTGTGTTTGTACTGGTGGTAATAAAAATACTGCCATATTTAGACACT
Source organism: Rhinoptilus africanus (assembly GCA_013400135.1). Classification (NCBI taxonomy): domain Eukaryota; kingdom Metazoa; phylum Chordata; class Aves; order Charadriiformes; family Glareolidae; genus Rhinoptilus; species Rhinoptilus africanus. The sequence continues at coordinate 162,977 of VXBO01007682.1, read as the reverse complement.
GATTTTCTTTAGGAAAGAAATAAAATCAGCTTATAACACTCCCATGTTTTGTTTCAATTACTGAAGATTCTTTCTTAAAAAATAGATACAACATTAGAGACATGGTTAATAATTAAGAGGTAGCATTCGTGACATTGGAGAATACAAAGCAATAAATATCTTTTGCGGGTGATTAAACGCTGAATTGAAGCTGAAGCAGTTGATAACCTCAGAAGCAGTTTACTGCAAGTGATCGCCAATGCTGCAAATATTATTGCTATGATACTGGAATAGGAATCGAGATTATAACAGAGAAAAGGAAATAACAGTTTATTTTTTATTTTTTTCGTAATCTCAACAGCATTGGGAAATGGTTTGCTATGACTTTCTAGGTCAATCAGACGTTAGCTAAATAATCTGCAGCTAATGGGAGACCTACAATTTTGTATTTTTCCAATGGGCCTCAGCCCAGCCTCCAAAGACATACGCACGTTTTAAGAGCGCAGGCATATACGGGTGCTGTGAATAGACAGTAAGTTTCTACATGTACAGTTACTGGTCTCCCTGCAGTTCAGCTTTGGACAGTAATGAAGACAAGGGCTGACTATACGCTCCAAATGAGTGATGGAAAGCCATGTGGTACATTTAACTATTTACAGCGCTTAAAACCACCTGTTCCCAGATGTAAAAAGGTGTTCTATTTTTCGGGATGGTCAAATAATCATATCATAAAATATATCCTCATATAATCATGTTTTAATATACCAATTAGAAATGGATATGCCTCAACTGAATCTCACACAGTATCCAAAGTACTCATTTGCAAATAATAAAGGAAAATTTGCAAGTAATCTGTGGTAAAATATGAACAGTTCTGCTAATTCAAGTAGCACAGATGCAGCCATGTGCCAATTTAGAAACTACATAAAGCCAAAAGGCTTCTAGAAACAATCCAATTTGTTCCGAAGTCACAAAAAGTTTGGCTTTAGATGTAGCATAGCAATGTACAGTTCACAAAAGAAAATAGGAGATAACCAATCTATCAGGAGCAGACATGCAAAATGGTCCTTCACGCTCCTCATGCAATCCAGATTCAGAAAAGCTAAGAGAAAAAAAATTAAAAAGAAAGGATGTAATAATTGACATACAGTAACCAAATAAAGTAATTTTAAAATGACTAAAGAAGAACAGTAAACGAAAAATGCCTTTGGGTACACCATCTGTTTATCCATTCCGTATTATACCTTTTCATCACAATTACCTGAAGTGGTATATTTGTGTTTCTGTAATGTATGGAATTCATTACATAGTTTTGCAATGAAATTATCACACTGTGGCTGGGACATCTGCACCCTGTCATATATCATTCTATTCATTTCTAGTTAATTTAATCCTAATATCTGCCTACATGACAAGACAGATGTTCAGCTGTACTGTATCTTCCATAGTTTTCTGCCTTGAAGAAACTTTAAGTCA
>VXBO01007682.1:139061-156338 GCA_013400135.1 Rhinoptilus africanus | reverse complement strand
CCAACAATCCCTAGGAAAGATCCACAGAAGCCAAGCTATCAAGGCAAAGGTTTGCAAAGCTATTTAGAAGCCCACCACATCAGAAGAAAACCCAGAAACACAATGGCACCTTCATCCCACGTGCAAGTTAGTGTGTTTATAGACACCAAGTTAGGTATTGATAAAAAAGACTTCAGTGCTGAGTATTGTAAGCTCTAGCTCTTAGTTACCTTAACGAAAGAAACAGAGGCCAAAGAGAGGTTTCTTAGGGCTTAGTCTCGTCAGGCCTTACTTAAATACTTTCTAAAAGCACGTGTTTTGGAACGTTATTGGACAACAATCTGGTAGCTGTAAACCTTAGTTGGCTTCAGGGTGATCAGACAACTAAACAGGAATGGAGAAGAGTTTCGAAGCTGAAAAAGTAAATTAGATACACCTTTATTTATTTATTTTTTTGTCACTAGCCCTTAATGTCTCTAAAGTCAGTTCCAAAGAACATTAAAATATACCTGAAAAAAAAACCCCTCAGAATTTAGACAACTCCAAAAGGGTGGTAAGTCAAAATAAGAAAGGTCACATGCATAGAGAGGAAGTTTACGGTGTCTCAGTGTCTGCTTGTACCAATATAACAGACTAATAAATTTGACCTGACAAAATTAGAGATTACAGCAGGACAAGGCTGTCATTCAGCCTCCTCAATCTCTTTGCTGAAACACTGGATAATTAAAATTAAAAAATACGTTATTTAAAGCAAATCACTAGATTAAACTATCCTGGATGAATATAAGCACACCGATCATAATTTTTTTACATATGTCTCTGTATAGGTACATATATATAAGACAATTTTTTTTCATTCCTTGGAATTTTTATCATGTTCCCTAGAAAATAATCACAGAAGTAAAAGCGTGGAACAAATTTCCTATTAGTATTTGCAACCGTGAAGGCTTGTGTGTAACCTGATGGTGATTTTAAGTGTCTTCCTCTGTACTAAAACCCTGTATGCAACGGTCATTGGACCCTAGTCAGATGCAAGACTTCAAAAAATTTTAAATAAAGTCAGTTGGAAATGAGTGCCCAATCCTGTAAGAATCTAAACAGTCTCCAGAGTAAAATAATAAATAAATCCACGAAGGTAACATCTAATGTTGTGAGAAACATTTGTCATAAAATTCATCTGGTTTCAAGCCCTTTACTGCAAAACACAACTCTTGAATCTGAGACAAGATTCAAGTGAGCTGGTGTTGATGGATGGCTTTGATACCTAATATGGGAAGCACATGGTTATACTTCTTTCCTCTCATAGACAACTACAGTTTTAATAGCAAGGGACTACCTGGAGTGGCTTTGTCTTTTAAAAAATTTGTAAAGCAAATAGCACAATGTAGCCTCAGTGCTCACTGAGGCTCCACAAAACTATCATGGTACAAATGTATAAAAATGGTATACTTGATTTAACAGAGTTTGGCTGTTCAGGGGAGTTGAATATGATATATAGCATCCTGAATGGGTGCCCTCTACTAGTTCTTTGTGGAAGTACTTAGGTTTTACTCTTTATTTTTAATAGTCCTGCCCAAAATACTAAGATAATTCGTATTTTTAAATGCTATTCTCAGTATTAAATACGTGCAGGACTGGACCCCTACCCTGATTCCTTGAAGGCTTCATTTACTGCACCTCCAATTCACTTTAGCTACCTCCACAATACAAATTATTTTGCTGACTGACTACACAATCTTCAGTTGCACATGACTTGCAGGTTTCGGAGCCAGTAGGTAGCTCTAAAAAGTGCCCTAAAAAAAGGTGAGGATTCATCCTGGCAACATGCAGTACTTTCTTTCCTGTTAGTTTTTATACATTTAAGTCATTAGGGAACTCTGAATGCATCAATTTTTTGCCTCAATAGCATGAGTTAGTTGCTAAATTTATTTGGTTTATACTTGGTGATTAAGGGAGACTGATTCTCTTTTCCTGCCCTTTGAGGGAGCTCGTGGTGTTATGGGGGGCATGTCAGCAATAATTAAGAAATATCCTGGTACAAATCCCCAAAGATACATATTTTTATAAATAATTCCCCATGGAAAAACTTTAAAAATGATGCACTTGTTCTGAAAATGCTTCAGGCCTTCTCTAAATAGATTATATTGCTGGTTTTTTTAAGAGTGCGTGACTTGAGGTGCACATTTTGCTTGTAACTCATCAAATCACAGTGCAGTTATGTGAGGGGAAACATGGAATAATGTGCAGTGAGCTTCAATGCCTCACAAAGGATTTAACATTCAGACAATAAACCAGCTTCCTGTTTTATTTAATGGTAATACAATAAGCATAACAGTTTCTTAGACTACAACCAGAAATCATAGAATCATTGGCTTCACACTTAGTACATTTTAAAAATTTTCTCATGTAGGCTTTCCCCCCATTTGGATTCTATGGATCATGTTTCTTTTGCTCTTTAGAGCTTAGTTTTTTAGTGTATAACATATTTCAAAATGGGTTTATACTTCATATTTCTTTAAGCCTTTTAGTGGGGGTGGGTTTGCTTCACACTTAATTTTCCAAGCAACTGCATGGAATGATCATATCACTTAGCAGGATATCAACTACAGATCCAGTCCTTATAACAATAACCTGTGCATCTGCTGATTTAAAGATATTTCCACTTTCTGGTAGTAACAATTTTGCCTCATTTCAAACAACTGAACATCAGTTGTTATTGAAACATTGATAATGAAAACATTATCAATAGTAATGAAAACATTATATATTGATAACATTTATATTATTGAATAATATTGAAAACATTAATTCAAACCTAAACAACCTACCTTGTTCCATCTTCTACTCAGAACCTAGTGAAAAGGAAATGAGGAAGGGAAGGCAAATAGAGCACATATAAATTAAGGTAAAACAGAGCAGAAAAAATGAGAAGGGGGTAAAGGTTAGAAGATAAAACTTTGAGTAAAGACAATAATTCAGTAAACCTGTAAGTATGAATTGACAGTTCCTTCTTGCCTGCCAGTCTTTGGTTCTGCATGGTGATAATCACCCCAGTGTACATATGGACTTCCTTTAAATACAAAGTTGTTTAAAACCCTCAAGACTTTAGGTACCCAGTTTAAAAAGTCGGAGTCCAAGCAGCATCCCTGTTATCCATCACTGTAGATGTGACCTGCTTTTCATATGGTCCACTGCCTTGTTGAACAAATGCTAGATGTTCCCAAAAGTAAGCTCCAACACGGAAAAGCTCACAGTACTGCCGCTATGGCATTACAATCCAGTACTGCAGAGTAAGGAGTGTGCCTCTGTAGATGTTTAGGTGAATATTTTTCAGTTAAGACTACTTTGAATGCTGTGTGGATTCCAAAGCAGTTTAGAAGTGTCATTATAATTCATACCACCATTTTATCAGGTGAAGTAATAACTATTAAGGGATTCATCCCATTATGACATAAGAAATCTATGCCTAAGTTGGAATTGGATTCCACGTTTTCTAAATATGAAGATATCACTCATCAAACCATATTTCTTATCTTGAAGAGCTGTAATTCAATTAAAGTACTTCTAATCATGTGTTAAAGCTCTATATTCTTTCTGCACACCACAGCAAGTACAATAAAATAATCCACTCTAGTTATTTAAACAGCTGTTTATGGAACTTGTATTATAATGTGTATCAAAGCAAAATGGGCAAGGCAGAGGTCGAAAGAAACAGATTCAAGAACAAAACTTGTTGTCCTTCAGGCAATGAAGGTCAGGGCACATAATGGAGTAGTCACACTGAACCTCCTAAGGGAGATGCATTTGACACACCACATTCTGGTGTTATTTTCTGCTCCGTCATGGAGTTGTACAAAGCACTGAGCATAGTTAAGAGGCTGCCTTTTGCTTAGCTTTCAAAAGGGAGATAAAAGATGTAATCACAAAGATCATTTTATTTTATATGCAGTGTCCTTCTCATTAATATGGGGCTATCCGCAAACAGCAAGAGCTCAAACAGCTGAGCAAGTCCAGTATCTAGGAGTCCCCTTTGCCCTCACTCCATCAAAACTAATTATATTTAAAAATATTCTTCTACCCTCATGAGATTTTGTGTACTACTGGAAGATAACGAAATATGAAATCTGCAACAGTGCTATCACAGGGAAGTGACTGTGAAATATTAGAGATCAGCACATACCAATAGCGGGTCAAGGGAGGTGATTCTGTCCCTCTGCTCTGCTCTGATGAGATCCCTCTGTGTCCAGGTCTGGTCTCCTCAGTACAAGAAAGACACGGACCTATTGGAACGGATCCAGAGGAGGGACACACAAATGATCAGGGGGCTGGAGCACCTCTCCTGTGAGGACAGGCTGAGAGAGTTGGGGTTGTTCAGCCTGGAGAAGAGAAGGCTTCAGGGAGACCTTATAGCGGCCTTCCAGTACTTAAAGGGGGCCTACAGGAAAGATGGGGACAAACTTTTTATCCGGGTCTGTTGCAATAGGTGAGGGGTAGTGGCTTTAAACTAAAAGAGGGAAGATTTAGACTAGATATAAAGAAGACATTTTTTACAATAAGGGCGGTGAAACACTGGCACAGGTTGCCCAGAGAGGTAGTAGATGCCCCATCCCTGGAAACATTCAAGGTCAGGTTGGATGGGGCTCTGAGCAACCTGATCTGGTTGGAGAGGTCTCTGCTCATTGCAGAGGAGATTGGACTAGATGACCTTTAAAGGTCTCTTCAAACTCAAACTATTCTATGATTCTGTCATATAGATGTACCAAAAAGTGAGTAGCATTCCAATCCTCTTGTTCTCTTTCTTCCATGTGAATAAAGCAAGAAGGATTAGGCATAAGAGGAATTGCTCTTTAGAAAGCAGCTGTTTTGTTTATTTAAAGGCATGGAGTTCTTTTCTCCTATGACAAAAGTCCTTATAAGTCAATAAAACTTAAATTAAGCTGATGCTGTAGAAAGCTGGACTGGAACGTTAGCATGTGCTTAAAGTTGAGCATAGGTATGAGCGTCTGACTGAATAGTCATGATTTACGATCAATGCTCAGAAATTGATGGTAATCAGAAAAGGATGCCAAGCAATCAGGGGTTTATGTAGCCGGCTGAAATGGGGCTCCTATTACATGTCAGCAGTTGTCTTCTGTAACTTATGTCAAAAGTGACCCCTTTCCTAGATTAGATAACAAAGCCAGTGTATAGAATATGATGGCAGAAATCCTTTGCTCACAGGAATTATTATAATTCCTTTAAAAAATTACCAAAAGCATCTCATCTATACATTAAAAAAAAATGCTGTAATGATAAATCTCTTACAAAGACAAAAGAACATTTTTAAATTAAAAAGCAACATTAAGATTTTAAAAAAATATGGTTATAAAATTAGAACTGTGTTCTAAACCTTGACCTGAGTATTAGAACTTATTTTTTAATTTTCTCAAGCCTAGGTTGGTTTTTTCAGTTCATGAACAAACTGAGACATAAAAAATGGCATTTTTAGCCAGTAACTCATACATTTAGATTTCTGGGTTTAGGTTTTGGAAAAAATTCACCTAGTTGTTTTCTTATTACAATACTGCTGGTTTTGTTCACCGGTCCATGTTTTTCTTGGAATGCGGTAATGTGGAATGTTTTAAATTAGAGGCTTTACTTTTTACTATCCAATGTCTACTAAATAAGTCCATCATCTAATTCTAAAATGGTGAAGCAGCAAACATACACTTGTAGCCAGCAATACATATATTTTTACTCCAGAGAAATACTCTTCTGTTCTAAATTTACTGCAGAAAGTTTCAGAGACAAAAGGCAGGCTCTTTGCCAAACCTAGCTTTGCTTCTTTATAATAGTACTTTAGGTCTCTTCAAATATCTTAACTAAATATTGTAAACTGCTGAGAAGTTTCCATCAAGGCTATAATAAATAATAACAGTTGCTAAGCTTCAGAATCTTTTGCATACAGTTGTTTCAAATGAAACTATGGAACAAATGAATGCACTAGATTGGATGCAAATATTAATCAAATTCATATTTTATACCCTAATTACAAACAGGTTTTGAAATATGAGCCATGTATTATATTAAAAAGATACAGGATATAATCCCTGCTACTGCAACCCACTGCATATTTTGCCACCCACCACAACAATCACTATTGTCTGTTGAATACACGTGCTGTTTGGAATATGTACTGATGGGTGCATTAACAGTGTTGAGAGACCCTCAAGAGGTTTGAATTTGGGGTTTGGTTTGAATAAGAAATTTAAAAATGGAATTATAATCTGATACTTTTTTGAAGCTCTGGAAGGTTACCCATATGATTCCTTCTTTTAAAATCAGAACAGTTGACCTTGTGATCGAGGCACTGTGTTGGGTTCAGTTCCAACATCTGTTACACACTTAATCTGCTGAGAGATGTCTAGCTCCAAAATCAGGGCTAATAACGCAGAGTTTCATTATCCCCTTTTTGTGTTATTCTCTGCTTATTCTAGTCTATTTATGCAGGAACTGTCTCTTACTATATGTACAAACAGTGTACAAAATTATGGACTCTCACTCTCAGTTGCATCTCTAGGTACCACTGCAAATGTTATTAGCCATGCCTAATTCTAATCTCTTTTCAGAAAGGAAAAAACCTCCCCCCACCCCAGCTTTGTCCATTATTTTTTTACCAACAGTTTTGGAGTCCACAGCTTTATCTTGTCTTTCCAGAAAGGGAGAAAAGGAATTTTAAAGTTTTAGTGTCTGTCGCCTTAGCAAGACATTTTGCCTAATGTAAGAAATTCATTTCGCCTAATGCAGACTGAAACAGCACAGTAAAATGCTTCCTAGACTGTCTTTCCAACACCACTCAGCGTGACGCTCCCTGTCTGAAAAAACATACCAAAGAAACCAGTACTTGGAATTACAATGGACATCTCAGAACCACAAACTAAGATCACTTTCAGTTTGATTTGAGTGCTCTTTAATTGACATTGATAGTGGTTTTGAAGAGGACTTGCTAAGTAAGAATCAGAATTGTATCATTTTAGAAACAGTTCATTTGGAGAACTTCCCCCCAGGCTTATGTGATAGCTCTGAAGGTACAGACATTTCCCTCCATATTTCATAAACTACTAGTCAAGAGGACCCTAATTTAATGAAGAGAAAGGAAATTATTCCCCACCTATCCTTTTAGAATGCTGATCCAGGTTTTGTCTGAAGACCACAGACTTGCACACTGCAGATTGCACTGAAGAAATACTCAAGATGTCCCCTCCATCTCATCCCCTCCCCTACCTCCCCCAGGCAAGAGTTTCTAATCATTTTCTTGAAAGGCTACAATAATTTCTGTCTGTAGTGTGGGTGCTGAGCAGGTGCATGAGAAAAGCAAGATTGTTCTCATCCAGGTGGCATTAGCTTAGGAATTGGTGCTGATGCACTATCAGGGTGATAAGAAGTAATGCCACTTTATGGGTAACAATTCTCATATTTCTGTTTTCATCTAATAAGGGTCAACATTTGTATAGTCCATCTGACAGGGTTGTGGACAAAACACTTAATTCTCGTCTAGAGCTATGGTGTTTTATTTTATAGCACAAGATAAGATAGGTGGGAAGTTATGCCCTTTAAAATCCCATGCAAAAACCTTCACAGTAAGAAGTTGGCATGTAATAATTTCTCATTCAAAATTTTCATTCTCCAAGCGCCTCTGTGCCAAACCAATCACCTCTCCCCCCTCCTCCCCCACTTACAGCAATATTGTATTTGTAGATTTGGAAATATTTAGATTTAAGGTTTAGGGTTGGTTTTAACATACAATAAGACCACAGTCAGGAATAACAGAAGCCTGATGGTTTATAACTTCTGTGACTAACATCAGCCTGCTGAGTCTATTAATAGGACTAGTGTTACCTTGAACTGCTCTTGGACTGGATTTGTACTAGAAAGACTTATACTCACTGCAAGGGTTGATATATGGAACTTGGAAATCAAATGAGCAGGTTAAGATAGTACTACTATTCTGTTCTTCCTGGTGTTTATACTTCAGCTTCTAGTCAGCTTGTATAATAAGGAACAGCTGCGGACTAGGAGGATCTATAAATAAAAACAGAAACAACAAAATGTCACATTTTGATAGTATTAACTAGTATTTTCATGTGTGTTCACACTGGAGATTGTGCCAAACTATCCGGTTGTATGATCATTCAGGCTTCCAAAAACTTTGGAAAAAAAATGAGTTTCAGTTACTATTCACCCACATGCTCTTTTAGGAAGCAAGATTTTCATCACGCTCACTAGATGCCACTAACTGAAGAAAATACAATAAACTGAAATAAAAACTGAAAAAAACAATTGGAGTTTTATTCTTAATAACACTAACGGTAGGTAATGATTTTCCTTCCACAAAATGAATTCTTCTTTTTCTTTAATAAGAATTAATAAAGAGTTCCCAGAAAGGCACTGAACAGATACTTGCATTCAATACTGCATTTCCTTAGACCACTTTTCAGATATCCACATTTCTGTCAGAAATGCCTGGGATGTTGCTTGCAAATATGATGGGAAGGATTTTTAAAGAACAATGTGAAACTAACACATGCATTCAGACTCTCAGCTCCCATTCATATAATTTATTGTTATATCAAAAAAACTTGTCTCTCGCAAAGACATTGGTATTTCTTTACAGAGCAGAGATTCATGAGAATTTTTTTTAATGAAGCACTTATTGTTCACTTCCTATGATAGCACTAGAAGAGCATTGAATAGTATCCATATGGATAACTCAGTCCTGATATCAGTTCTTCAGCTTCATCAGATTACATAAAAGGTACGTTTCCTTCTTTGGAAACAGACTTCAATATGAGTCTCTCTTAGTACACAACAGCCAAAATTGTTTCAGTTCTGTACTGAAAGCCACACAAGTAGGTTTCTGCACCTTAGCTGTAAAGTACTGCTCAATAGATGTTTCCCTTTCCAGACAAAGATTAGATTTCAATATCAATAAAGTTGAAAATTAATTTCTGTTATTATTAATTACTTCATGCAGTGTCAATTGAAAAGCAACTATATCCATACCATGGAGGAATCTGTGATAATGCTGTGGAGGGACGAAAGTATGTTGAGATCTTTTCCTTGACAAATATACAGCCTCAGCAATCTGAAATTGCATTTAGGTGCACTTGGCTTTCCCCACTTGAAAGTAGTCAGCATAGTAGCTGAAAGGTATCATCAGCTTACTCAATGCAGGCGAGATTCCAAATTTTGCCAGCCAAGCTTTGATCTGTATACGACAAGGTAACTACAGCTCAGAGAAGATAGCTTTTTACTCTGCACTATACAATAAATGAGCCAAAGTACATATGGAATGTAGATTCTGTTGACCATTGGTTTAGGGCATTTAGTTGGGGATGTAGAAAACATAACCAGGCTCCAGCTCTTCTTCACTGTAGCAAGTAATTACTTCTGCCAAACTGAATAGGCCTTGTCTTGGCAGGTGAGTAAGCAGGCTTCCCTCATTGCCTTTCTGAGAAAATGGTATTCCAGTCGAAGTACCTAACTGCAGCAGAGTTAGGAACTTCTGTCCAAGGCGCAGGACTAAAGGCATGATCCTTCCTTGTTATTTTACATTAACTGGTCTGGCCAATTTCATCCACCTTCCTCTCCTTGTTCCCATGAGTGTCACTTTTTATGAATTTTACTCTTTGGTACTTAACTCAGCAGAGAGCTTGGATCCTAAATGTGATACAAATTCTCCAAGCTGGCAAAGTACCTTAAAGAACTGTGTTACAATACAAACAAAAGTTACAATCCCAAGTTAAATTTGTGATTCTCTCTATGATTAACTTATTAAATGTATCTCGTTTTAGACATGTCAATTACTGTTTACAATTTTACATGTCTTAAAGTAGAGCACATATGCCCGAAATACTTTGTGCTAAACACTGCACAAGCACACAGTGAAACATTTCTCACTTCAAGAAACCACGTATGCATGCAAGGAAAACAATGAAAAGAAGGTTGTACTGCGTACTTCACAGTTAAAAAAACCCCACATAGCTCCTTTTTTTGCCAGAGTCATAGTGCTGAGACACATCGTCAAAGTAATTTTTAAAATTATTTCTTAAGTAGGAGTGCATCTGATATTTCACTGTCTCCTTTTACAGATTTCAGTGGCAACTATTCACACGCATTATACATGTATTTAATTTTTTATACTGTGATTTCAAGATGAGGCTCAAGCCCCAAGGTGTCTTCATTAATTGAATGTATCAGTTTAATGCACACACACACACACACAAAACCTTACTTACAACACTGTCTCCGTGCGTGTTACTCCAGAATTTAAAAAGGGGAAAGGGGGGCGGGCAGGGGAAAAGGGGAGTTAGGTTTTATCATCAGTTTTATCAATTTATCAGAATCTTAATTCACTTAAAATTTAAGTGAAGAAATTAAAAGGAAGTTGTGTCAAAATGTACTCACCAGTTCTACTGTGGTTTAAGGAATTTTCAGTTTTCAAAGGTCATCTTGTGCTGTGATGTGAGTTTATTCCTACAAAGACTGGGGTCCATCTTTCAAAAGGCTCATGTTTTTGCACTAGAGACAGGCACAGAGGGGAAGCAAAAGAGGTTTTTAGACACGATAACAGTATGTATCTTCAGAGACCATTTGGGGACCTAACCAACATTCAGTGCCCTGAGGATGTTCTGACAGGAGCCTTACCTCCCAGGAGCCTTTATGAGCTCCTGCTGTATAAAATAGCTGAATAACTGTTGAGACCTGTTAGCTGGCTGCAGAAGATTATGAATACTTGCATCTGGGCAAGTGAGGGAGGCCCTGTGACAAAGGATTGCTCAGGAACTGTTTCCATCCACTCTTCTCTGGCAGTACATACTGTTACAGAGGTGGGATTTTTTGATAGCCTGAGCTATGTCCTTCACTTATTGCAATGACACTATGGTTTGCCACCTTCTCTTAATTCGCTGATGTAGTAAAAAAGTCTGAAGCCTTTGAATGCAGGCTGGTCTCCCTCACATGATCCCTCTGCTTTCCACCTCACACCCCAAGGTGTCTGCTGTCAAAGAATAAACCAGTATGAGGTGACTAATTCATCACTACACATTTTCTTTGCTGATGTCCTAAGTAAAGAGTTTGGTTTCTTAAATTTCTCTAGCATAGTAGTATTTCTTGCAGGTCTTACATCAGGTTGAGTTCTTCATAAGATTTCCATGCTAGGCTTCTGTCAAAGTGCAGAAAAGTGCAGAAAATCTCCAGACTTCCTCGCCAATGCCTTTGTGAAATGCATGCCTCATCTCCTTCCCTCCTTCTCACTTGAAGGACAGATCCCACTAAGAATTGCTGTGAAAAAAAGAAGAACAAGAAAAGAAGCAAGGCTAAGGCCAGTTATCTTACTTGCATAGTTAACAACAGCTAACTGGAGGGCTGTCTACACAACCAGATTTACAGGCATAACTATCCGCTGAGATAGATAGGCTTTTACCCCCACTGAGGCTGTTCCACCAGGCAGAAAGCAATGTAAAGTTGAGAAAGAAAGCACCAAAGTCTTAATCTTGTTGCATTTACATTTAGTAGCAGTAGTAGTAGCAGTATTCATAGAAGCATATATAGCTGAGGTTGAAAGGCACCTCTGCAGATTGTTTAGTCCAACTCCCCTGCTCATAGCAGGGTCAGCTACAGGAGGTTGCACAGGATCATGTCCAGTTGGACTTCGAATTTCTCCAAGGGCAGAGACTCCCTAACCTCCCCAGGCACACTGTGCCAGGGTCTCACCACCCACACAGGCAGAGCATTTTTTCTTGTATTTAATTAGAATTTCATGTATTTCAGTGATTGTCCATATGTTGCCATGTTTTTTTTCCCCTAGTATTCTTTTTTCTCTCTCATACCTTCTGCCTCAATTTCAGTTCAGCTCTAACCCCCGTATCAGAAGTCATAAAGAGGAACTACAGTAAGGCTTGCTTTATTCTAATATTGAACCCCTATCATTCTGTGATTCTGGGTGAAGTCTCTTCTTTGTCAGGCTTCTCACTACAACTTTCTCTGGTTATCTTCTAGCAGCATCTCTGTGACAGGAAATAAACAGCATAAAGCATAGCATTTTGAGAAGGCCACACTCTGATCACTAGCTCTCTCTCTGTGAACAGTTATCCCAGGCTTCCAGTCCCCCTGCTAACCATCAAATAGCTGAGCTATTTAAAAATTAAAATAATTTTTTCAAGTCTCTGCTAAGCTGAGATCTTTTCCTGGCAAGTTCAAGGCTGGAATCAATTTTTATAGCCACATTACCAAACAAACTAAAAATACAGGGCTTAATAATGGAAAACCTGACACCACCTGAAGTATAATGGAGCAGGCGTGCTGTTGTAATAATTCTTTTAAGCCTACAGAAGCTAAGCAACGTTAATTATTAATCAAAAGCAAAGCACCCATTTTAAACATTTTTCAAGGAGATGTGCTCATTTAATTTCTTGCTACTATATATGATTTTATATCAGTAGCTGTCATTCAAAGCCAGCAACACTTACAGAGCTGCGAGGACACTGATGAGAAGTAATACCCACAACACGCATGACACAAGGCCTAACAAAAACATTGGACTAATCAGCTGTGCAATCTTCTTGTCTTCCTCTGTTAGTGTCTCTTCCTCCTCATGGCTTTGCCCACCCAAGCACTCCCTATTTACATGAGCTGCTGTCTTTTATTTTGTTCTGTGAATAGTTCAGAAAATGAGCACCCCTATCAGTACTATGTGGTTTAATCGCTGCAGCAAAGAATATCTAAGAAATATATATTGGGACAAAACCAGATTATGTCTGTTTCAAACTCAAAGGTACCAAGGAAATTTCTTTAAAGGTCATTTTGTTCCATAGAGTTCTTATTTCTTAGACTTTGTTTTGGAACACAAAAAGTAGTTTCATCTTCTTTTTTTTCTTGCAAACTTCTTATCTGAGAGAGGTGGAGAAAATCAGTTTGATAGGTAATTATTTAGTTCTGAAGAAGTATCTACGAAGGAGAGGTGAAAAAAGACTACTAATAGAATGAAAACTGTAGTCAATAAAAACTAATGTGGCTTTTAAAATTATACGCTATCAAACAAAAGCTTTATAATGCAGGCTTAAAATGCTCTGACTTCAATATTCTTATATCCATTCTTCATCTTCTCTTATTCTGATCTTGGTCACCAGTCTGGAATGATGTACTATTTTCTCACTACAACCTTAAGGTTGTGGTGAATTAATGGTATGCTCCTTTCAGTCCTCATTACAGTCTTTGACACAAGAATGAGTTTTCACAGAAGTGAATGCCGGGATGTTCTGATTCTCATTGAATATTCTCATTAATCCATTCTTAGGACAAAGTCTAATGATAAAAAATAAGCTCAGATATTAATTATTTTATTTCTCATGGCAATCTTGGGGATGTAATGAGAATGGAATGATCACCCCTTTTTGGTTCTTAAAGTAAAGGGGTTTTTAAGGATAGAAAAATATTCAAAATTAATTTATTCTTGTAATTAAACTGTGATAAGACCAGAAGCTTAAAACACATCACATTAATTCATTTTTGTGCCAGTTTTAAGGGTCCAAACCTGTAAGTGCCAATTAGAGCGAACAGAAGCAGAGGATACAGGTCAGTGGAGAGTAGAGTGTCACAAATTATTTTTTCAGAAAATTTTTGTGCTGAAAATAGACAACAGTATAGTCCTAAGATGGCAACAAGAGGAAATAACATTATAAATTATATCTGTTTACATTTTTATTCATTTCCAATAGATATTCTGTGTCAGTAGCTGTGTATTACCATGGTTCTTTAGTTATGAATGTCTTTCACCTCTGAATAGATGGCATATAGATTTATGCTATAGTTTATCAGAAGTCAAAGAATAGTTCAACTGTACCTCATCAGATGAACATACTGTTTTTTAAAGACAGCTAAAGCTATCATGATTATTTTTGAGTCTTATTACAGAGTAAAATCTACAGAGTTTTCATGATATACCCATCCTTGAGAGAACAAATACTGAGCAGAGGGCAAATAATATCACATATGAAAAGGCTTAAGGAAATCTAGGCTGCTGAAGAAGGTTCAGAAGACAACGAGGCCCTGAACTCTCAACAGCTTCCTCTACTGGCCCTTTCTTCTAGAAAGTTCTTTTAAGAAAGGAGAAGGTGGGAAGATGATTTCCGACTTTCTCTTGTATCCCCAAGCCCCACACGTTTTTCAGTAGGAGGCAGATGACAGATTCTGACTACTGAGGTCATTGGTGAATTATGGATACTACTGTCATGTCTATTGGGACAGGAGAAGAGTGTGAAGAATCCTAGTAAGACATGTCATTTACTTCCAAGACTGTTTTAAAATGAAGTTTTATGTCAATTCTTTTTAAAGAGCATCTTCAGTCTTTCCCACAGCTTTTGTAGTTTTGGTATTATACCATAGGAATATTTTGATTTAAAGCAGAAAGAATAGATAGTTAATTTCAAAATAATTTAATTAATTTGGAAATATTCCATTATAGATAGGAAATGATGAAATATTACAAAGTTGATTACTCAATGTCATAATGTGGTGATGCACAGGATGAAAGCAATACGTTGTCCATGTGCTCAGCCCATTCTCAGACAATTACAGCTCAGTCTTTCACTGATCCAACTCGACTTCCGTGGACAAAACGCAAGGACATACCTGTGGTTGTCCCACTCAGGGATCCTTAGAGAAATACAAGGAGGTATTTCCCTGCAGCTACAAGTGTTAAGCATTCACTGACTGTTGCATGTTTGTGCTGAGCCATCTGACAGTTAGTCCTAAAAACATAAAAGAGAAATGACATTTTTCTCTGAGAAAGTCTGTATTAATTTGGTAATTTTCACCCTTGTTGACATTGATATAACTGTATGACCACAGTATTCCTTACAGCCCTGTTTCTAAATAGCACAGTGCCTGTGAAAAAATCTCATTTTTAAGCACTATACAGTAAGGTGTTTCTGATAAGAACCAAAACCAATATATTCCATAGACTCCACTAAAGCTGAAGAGCAATACCAATGCACTAAGAATTCTTATCCTATCTGTATTCAACGATGTCACATAATAGAAAAACAGGTATGCAGGAAAGCCATTTTCAGACTTCAAGCCTAACCTGGTTTCTCTAATCCACACACCTTTATTTTTATCTTTATTTTTATTTTTATTTTTTTTAAATTGTTAGTCATCCAGAAAGGTAACTGTTGGCCAAGAACCTACCTACTTACTGCAGGCTCTCTAAAGACTCCCTGCAAGAAGGGAAAATCACATAAATATACCAAAACTCTGGAAGACGTTGAACCAACAAAAGGAATTAGCAAGACCTTGCAAAGAAGTTACAGTATTTGTTTCTTAAGTAAAGTAGTTTTAAAAGCCCTGAGCCTAGAGAATCTCCTGTGTAAAGAACAGAGGAAACAATGCAGGTTCATGTTCCATTTGAAAGATTTTAGTACTATTTGACTTACTCTTCTAAATCACAGCACCCAGTTGGGCACTGGGAATAAGTAAGAAGTGCTCAAGGAGAGAGCAATGGAAATGTCTGTGGTCCGTCTGCTTACAGTGTTTCTATTGCAAAATGAGAGGCAGGGTAGCACTCAGGAGAGGCTGAAATCTAGCACAGAATCCTCTGGACAATGGTGCATATGTAATACAGCTCTACACCCAACTACAGGAATTAGCCACAGCTGCCCTAGCAGCTTGAGATCTGGAGATGAAGAGTGCTATAATCTGAGCTAGATTTCATTAAGGTATCTGAATAGAAATCAAGAGAGATGCATCCAGTTCTTGTTAGGTCATATGGGCTCTCATCTCATTCAGCTAAATTCATCTTGAACAGTAATTAAAATGTTGATTTGTGCAGTATAAAACTAACTTTGATCCCAGAGAGCTTTGCACAATGAAGCACAATAAACATATTTGTGCTTCCCTAGCCATTCAGGATGTAACTTCTAAAAGGAGTGATTTTTTTTACTTACCAGTGTACACTCTGTATCTAATTTTATTTTGGCTTTGTTCATGCTCATTTGTTGGGATTTTCATGAATATTCTAGCAGGCTAGTCAAGGAACAGGAATGTTCAACTACTTGCTGAATTTGGAGTTTGATCCAAGTAACACTAGAAGTAATGGAAGTGTTCGTGGAACCCTTGCGCTTATATGCAATACTGCATTCACAGAACTTCAAACTTAGCAGCATCTTATTCACATTAAAAACTTAATTTTGAGATTTTTTGAATCCATTTAGTAAAAAGAATTTTAACGTCTGACCCATTGCTTTACTCAAAACAGCTTAAACTCCTTTATATAGGCTAGATATTTGCAATGAATAAAACACAGACCAAAAAATTACTTTCCAAATAATTTCTGATTGTGAAGAAAATCATACTTTGCAGCAAGTAGAGAGGTGGAGACTCACGGAATAAAGTACTGGTTATAGTCCCTTTTCCCAGCTTTCTATCCAAGTCAGAAATTTCCCAAAATAGTGTGCTGCATTAAATTAATTTTGCTGTGATGTCACCTCATTGACTGCCATTTGAATTGCCTTCCATGGCATAACACTAAAGGTGAATTTAGTCTTATGTCTTTTCATGTATTCTATTCCTCGTCAAAATACCATGGGAAGGCATTAAGTAGAGTGCTTTCCCATAGTACTGTAGCACTGATGAGAGGAGGCCAAAAGAAGGGAAAACATGCCTTTGGGAGTTGGCAGAGAATTCACTGGGACAGGTAAAAGCTTAGAAGATTTTGCAAGAGTAGAAGCCAAAGACTATGANGGAAAGGATTTGTCATTAAACTTTAAACATAATCAAAATAAAAATCCTTTTTTGTTTTTGGGGGCTGACAGTGTTACTTTTGTACTTTTTGTTACAAGTGAATGATTGGATTCACTTAATGGGTGTCCATTGGTAAGGAGGACTTCCTTCTGTGTAACAGGGGTTAGATTCAAATTTAAGCTTCTCTTGGCTGTTCTGGCATCTGTATTCTTTCAATCAATTATGCGGAACATCATGTCAGAAGTATCTGCTCTTTAACAATTACATCTCAACCATTAGCATGTGTGTAAGCTCTTAAGGACTTAGAACATGAAATCAAGACATGGCATGTGAGACAACTGTATTAAATGGATGTGATCTGGAAGACCAACACTTGTTGTCTTTCCTATTATTTGCTGTGAGAAGTACAACAAACACACTTTAGCATCATACTGAATGCTTTTATGCTAGACAGTTACCCAATAGAGCACAAACTTGAGAAAACATGAAACTACCGTTTTCCTGTTCTGCTATTCAAAC
>VXBO01007682.1:112427-138972 GCA_013400135.1 Rhinoptilus africanus | reverse complement strand
TTTGCAGCAAGTAGAGAGGTGGAGACTCACGGAATAAAGTACTGGTTATAGTCCCTTTTCCCAGCTTTCTATCCAAGTCAGAAATTTCCCAAAATAGTGTGCTGCATTAAATTAATTTTGCTGTGATGTCACCTCATTGACTGCCATTTGAATTGCCTTCCATGGCATAACACTAAAGGTGAATTTAGTCTTATGTCTTTTCATGTATTCTATTCCTCGTCAAAATACCATGGGAAGGCATTAAGTAGAGTGCTTTCCCATAGTACTGTAGCACTGATGAGAGGAGGCCAAAAGAAGGGAAAACATGCCTTTGGGAGTTGGCAGAGAATTCACTGGGACAGGTAAAAGCTTAGAAGATTTTGCAAGAGTAGAAGCCAAAGACTATGAGAAACTTTTTTTTTGTTTATAAGTACTGTTTTAAATTAAAATTTCAGACTAGAAATTAAAATTTAAACAATGTAAGTGCCTCAGAGAACCAGGCTCTAAAGCAGTCCCTTAATGGGAATCCAGCACAGCCTTTACTTTTTAATGTGAAGACAGGAAAGGATTTGTCATTAAACTTTAAACATAATCAAAATAAAAATCCTTTTTTGTTTTTGGGGGCTGACAGTGTTACTTTTGTACTTTTTGTTACAAGTGAATGATTGGATTCACTTAATGGGTGTCCATTGGTAAGGAGGACTTCCTTCTGTGTAACAGGGGTTAGATTCAAATTTAAGCTTCTCTTGGCTNGTAAGCTGGTTCTTGTAATAAGTAGAAATATACAGAATATAAACAGGAGATGCTGCAGTTGAGGAAACACGTACATTCATAAAGGACAAAGCAAAGCCAGCCTGTGTCAGGAAACCTTGGCACTGGAGGCCCTAAAATTCAACATCAAGTCTGTTAATACAGTACGGTACATCTCAAACTGAGCCTTTAGGCCTTGTTGGTACCTCTACATCAGTAATGAAAAGTAAATGAAAATAAATACACGAGCAATGCTCCTTGATCCACACAAGGTTTAATATATGCTGATGAGCA
Organism: Rhinoptilus africanus; assembly: GCA_013400135.1. Lineage (NCBI taxonomy): Eukaryota > Metazoa > Chordata > Aves > Charadriiformes > Glareolidae > Rhinoptilus > Rhinoptilus africanus. Next base: position 137,949 of record VXBO01007682.1, on the reverse strand, counting down.
TCAGTATTTCCAACAACAAAATTATGCCTTTATACTCACCACTGGCAGACCTTGTTCTCACAATATTGCTACTTATTTTGGTAATGAAAGTCATTTGAAAGTTGAATCTAGAAGTGAACATACTGTGGTGTACACAGTGCATAGTTCCCATAAATTTAGCACACAGGAATTTATTTCAGCAGCTACAGCTTTCAGTAGTTCATCAGTTTTGTTTTGCATGAATGTAATTTACCTTTCAGCCACCAAAGGCTTACAGTACAGGTCTTGTATTGAAACAAAACTAGTACTGTAACAGCATTCACATCATGCTCCTGAAACCCATGTATTTATTCCAAAGTTTTCCAAGCAGTTAAACTCAAACGCAGATGTATATCTCTGCACATTTTTAGAGCAGTGTTAACATTCTGGTTGCACAAGGCTAGTAAAATTACAGTCTGAATAATGCAGCTGTAATTATTTCTATAATACAAGGATGTATATTCTCTTCCTTTTTTCCCTCTTAAAAAAAGAAACCACGGGAAGAGGAAATGCTATTGAAATGCTATCATGTTGTATAGTCACAGGTCTAAGGGAAAGAGAGATGCTGTGGTCTAAAATGAAATAAATCACTGAGTTTGAGAGACCGTCTTATCCATTGGAAATAGCCATAAGTGAAGGGGAAAACAGAAAGACATTTCAGACCTTGAAAGTGCAGAGATTTGCAACGTTGTTTGGAATTATCAGCTTTCAGGAGGAAGAACCCATCTCATTAGTGGAACTTTTACCTTACTAAAGCATGGAGAGTTTAGCCAAGTTTCTGTTGTGCATGTTAGCTTGGTTTATAAAATATGAGCCAGCCTGGGTTTTGTTGAAGTCATTGGGATTTTTGGCACTGATTTCAACATGAATAGCCAGTGGGTCCCAAGCAAAGAAGACGAGGGAAAAGGCATACTACCTCTTATCCAAAGTACAGCTCAGATCAAATGCTGTGAGCTTCAGGGGTGCCTTTCCTGTGCTCTCTTTGTGCCTTAGACATTTCTGTTCATAATAAGCAACTTCTTCTATAGTCAATTTTACAACTACGTTTGTGTTTTAGAGAGGAAATCTAATACTAACCATGGAATCCTGACAGGAATTCAGTAAATCAAGTGACTTTTTATGGCATTTTACAAGAAAGAAAACTATTCAGGTAAACTGACAAGTCCAAGTAGGAATAGGAGACTCCAACTAAGGCGTATGTTATGAATCACAGCCTACTACTCCTGCTGGGATTGAGAGAGAATCTCCAATCCAAAATGAATTCAAACCAGTTCACAGCGTTTCTTAAAGTTTTGCTAAAAAAGGAAGCCAAAATGCTGACAGCTTTATTAGAGCATATAACTCAAAATAAGAACCAATGCATTTTAAGACTTCAAGGGTACCTTTCAATATGAATCTAATTCCCTTTAAGATACTGTTGAATTTCCTAAATAGTAATACATCTTGCTAAAATGTCACAGGTGTTTATATTTTCGTTAGAATGAGGTATTTTGCCAGCTGGGCTAAAAGTTGCCTCTTCAGTAACTATTCCAGCAATATATGCTGAGTTTCAACAGCTTTTTGTTCATTTGGAATTGCTATGAGCCTTGATTCTACAGTGTTCAGGATCTTTTAAGAACCTACAGACTTATGATAACTTCGTTTATATAAAGCAAATACAGCTGAAATACTGTTATATTTCTCTGCTTCTTTTTAGGTACCAGGTTCTTTCTATGAACATTGTGGAATTTTGCCTAAGAAATCGTATACAACTGTAGAGAATGCATACATCAGAGATATTTATGGTCGTCTTTGTTTTCTCGGTGCATGTGCACATACATACATACATATATATATAAAATCTTTTGATCATTTACTGTAAGTCTCAAATATTTGGTGGAGCACTAAGAATTATTTCTGTGGCCATGCAAGGAGTGCAAACTCAATGCTGTTGCTGCGTAGACCCTTCTGGATTAAATGCTTACTGCACATCCATATGTGGCTGACAAGTCAAGGCGAGGCACTGGACTTAATGTTCTACATAACCTCACTGAGGTCTGTTTCTTTTGCGTTTTGCTTGCAAAAAAAAATATTTGAAATGGGCTTCAAGGACCATTCATACATGTACCATCTTATCGTGTCAAGTAAATGTCATGATAGGGTCACATAACAGATTAGTTTGTTTAAATCAAACAGGATAAATATTTTAAAGTGTAAAATAATATGAAAGATGTTTTACTGTCACAACGATGTGAAATGTTAATATGTTACTTATGTCATCACAGAAAGAAAAGATTATCTCCTGTCCCAAATATAAAGAATACAAATAATTTTTTAAATCTGGATTTGCTGCCAGCTTTAGTGTCCTAGTAAAGAAGAGGGATTCTTCCTTCAAGATTTCTTCTTTTAGATTGTTATAATGTAGTGAGTCCTCAGAATAGTAATGGAGTGAAAAGAAAGTCATCTCTCATTAAGCATGAAAGATCAACTATCTTAACTAAGTTATTCTAATAAATGTCCCCACGGATACAGTGGACTATTTTAAGCCCACCAAAGGGCAAAAGCTGTACTCAATATGATGCAAATCAGAGGTCCAGGCTAAAGCAGTGAGTTCGCTGGCATAGGAGATGTTCTTCACTGTACCCAGTTACACAAGGTTTTTTGATACTTGAGTTGTTCCTCCTTCCCTGTGCTGTCTCCTGCTTCACCAATTGTTTCATTTGGACTTTATTTTCCAGAAATTTGAAGTGTACTGCAAATAACATCCAAGCCTGACCTTGTATTATCTCTGTCAAGCAAACATCTTTATAGGGATACATGACAGCTTAATTAATCTTTTAAAAAACTAGCAAATTGGAAAGCAACGTTGTAACAGCATGTCTAAAATTGGAAAGCAGTTGCAGGTTTTCTTCTTTGATTTTTTTTTTCCTGAAGTGCCAGGAACAGCAGCTGATGGTGCTGCAGACTTGCATTTGCTTCACATACCTTCCAAGCCCTCCCTGTCTTGTCCTTGTTATAACTACAGCCACATTAGCCTCCTAACTAGCTTTATAACCAAGGCTTTTCATCAAGCAATATTGCTCAAAGAATTAAGGTCAGACTGGCAGTTGCTGACCTCTTTATTCACAATAATAAGTGCTGATTATTCTAGGGTTACAGTTCATGTACATAACCTCATTGTTTACTTTACTGGCATTCACACCTTGCACAATATTTTGCTAACTGTATGAAAATGAAATAAATCCTAAGTTTAGGTGTTGTGGCACAAAAATAAGAAAAGAAAAAGAAAAGAAAAAGAAAACAGTAGCAGGCAAGCAAGTGAAAAATGAAGATGATAGCTGTAGACCTATCAAAAACATTTGCTATTATGCAGAGAAAACAATGAAGTAGAATTATTTTTCGGTAACAGTTTTCTGTAACAATATAGCTGTTACCCAAAATAAATTTTATAAGTCTTTGGATGACAGTATTTCACTTTATGTTGAATGAAAATATTCACTTAAAATATTTGCTATAGATATAAAACCTGTACGCTGCAATAGTAGGAAGTACCTAAAAACCCATCAGCTGATACAAAAAGGAGTAGTCTGTATTCTCAGAAACAAAGACTGTGGAGAAAACACCATGCCCATTTTCTTGCCACTTCCCCATACTATCTTCAATATTGCCAGGAGATAGTATTAAAACTGATTTTCAAACTATTTTTCTGTCCCTCATCATTTGCCACACAAGTCTCAAAATTTGCTATATATCGGAGATACAGGGAAAGTGCTGCTGAACTTCAAGAGCTTTCTCCCATAACAGCCCCTTAGTCCAGTACAGATGAATTTCCCTGTACGTACTATTCTAAAGCAGCTCTAGCTTGTGCCATAGACCAAACTACTGTCAGCAGCCTTGGGGGAAGAAGGAAAGACATACCGTCTTCACATTTTCATTTTTGATAGGATAGAGCTGAGCTTAAAATCAAGTGCTCTGTGGCATCTAATGAGAAGCTTTTGATTAAACAGATATTCTCCTCAAAAATGAACACCTTTCAATAAATAACCATCCTATTGAATACTTTTAAATGAGAATAATGTTTTCAATTTTAAATATTTTTTTCTCTACAATGTTCAACTCTCAACAAGCTCATTCATCACATAAAGTTGTTATCTGGTTAAGAGTGCGACAAACATTGCTATTTTTCTTCATTTCCATTCAAGTTTTGCACAAGAGTAAGAGCAAGTCTTTCCAACTCTAGTAGAAGCTTTTTCTCTTTTGTTTTCTTCCTAGATGTATAACATAGATAGCTAGCAATAGATGGTAATTACGATTCAGTTTTATAGATCCAAAGAGAAATGCAGTGGAGTGGCTTACCACCTGGGTTTGTTACATAGTATCTTCTTTATAAATACCTTATCTTCAACTGCATAGCCTCCTAGCATCAGTGTATTCCCATTTCATTTTAAATCTATAAACAGTAAATTTTCATGTTTATCTACCTGAGGTCATCTCAGCTCTCTTTTACACTGGCTGAGAACTTACTTACATGTCACCTCTGCTCACTTAATAGCCAAACAGTACAAGCTGAGAAAGTGCTGACCTCCAAAAAAATGTATTTGAGGATGCTTTCTAAGAAATCACAGAAAGAAGTGAAATCTAGGCAGTTTTGTGCACAGCACAAAGATGATGACCTTAATGATGAATGAGTACACACTAAATTTGCATCTGCCAACTAACTAGGAGGAGAGGCTGCAGACATCAGAACTAGAGTTCAGAATGAACCTGATATCAAATTACCTAAAAATAAACATATCACTTAAGAATGCCTAATGCTCTAAAGTCCAGTTGGAAATAGCCAAGAGATAGCAATTTTGCCTGAAATGATTCAAAGGAGTGGGTGTCATGGGTAATAAGCAGAACATTAGTCAGCTGTGCCACGGCTGTGGTGGAAAAAAGACCACATAAAAAAAAAAAAAACCCAATTCACGGGGATAAGCATAAGTAGGAGTATCATCAGAAAGACACATAAGAAAATTTTTACACTTCACTTTGTGGTATGGCCACAACTAGAATACAGCCTCTGGGCATCAAAAGAAGCCAGTAGGTCGAGGGAGGTTATTCTGCCCCTCTACTCCACTCTGGTAAGACTCTGACCTGGAGTACTGCGTCCAGCTCTGGAGTCCTCAGCACAAGAAGGACATGGACCTGTTGGAGCAAGTCCAGAGGAGGGCCACGAAGATGATCAGAGGGATGGAGCACCTCTACAATAAAGAAAGGGTGAGAGAATTGGGGTTGTTCAGCCTGGAGAAGAAACGGCTCCAGGGAGATATTACAGCGGCCTTACCATATCTTAAAGGGGGCCTACAGGAAAGATGGGGAGGGACTCTTTACCAGGGAGTGTAGTGATAGGAAGAGGGGTAACAGTTTTAAACTGAAGGAGGGGAAATTTAGATTAGATATTAGGAAGAAATTCTTTACTGTGGGGATGGTGAGATACTGGAGCAGGTTACCCAGAGAAGCTGTGGCTGCCCCATCCCTGGAGGTGTTCAAGGCCAGGTTGGATGGGGCTTTGAGCACCTGGTCTAGTGGGAGGGGTCCCTGCCCAGGGCAGGGGGGTGGAACTAGATGATCTAGTTGGAGGTCCCTTCCAACCCAAACCATTCTATGATTCTACATTTTCAGTGAAGCCTCACAGCTTTGTGACTGCATGGTTTATTCTTTCTGTATTGAGCAGACTTGAAGCTATGTTTCAGCTTTCAAAATAGCAAGAGAATGTAAGCCATCATGAATGAAGACTGGATTTTTCTTCTTAGAAAATGCTCCTAAAATAAACTTTCAGGTTTCTTTCCTTGTCTCCTATAAAACATTTAAGGAAAAATCCATGTGCTGCTTTTGCCTGAAATTCGTTTGAAAAATGTAAGAGAGTCCTTCCTGCTTATCCACATTTAGCATAAAAACCACAAGATCAAACAATTAGAACTGCACCTCAAATGCATGTCTCTTCTAAATGAATTTAAATGTAACCTTGATTGTCTCCTCTATGTTTGAATCCTAACTCTGTGTAAATAGTGCTTAGATCAGGGCATGAAATATTGCCAATTTCATCCTGCCTTTAGTGAAATTATCATGATCCTACCAATTTAGGATCAAAATAAGGTGTATTATTTACTGTTTCCATACTTTGTGTTTTACTCATTCAGTACGACACAACTATCAACAGAATTTTATGTTACCTCACACAAACTCAAATCTTAAAGACTAAAGGACTTGTGCACTTACAGTAATTGCCTTAAAGGCACTTTTATTTCATGCTTATAAAAGATTACCTTGGCTTTGAAAACTTGATGCCACTATACAGGGTTATTTATTTACATTCCTACTTAAAATTAAATTATATTTGTGTATGCAAATGCACTATGGGGGAGGGTTTAAAAAACTGGCAAGTAAATCCTCGTGCACTCAGAGGTGGAAATTATTATCCATTTATCCGTAATGATTAACAGTTAAAATGCACTCTATGCTGTTCCCTGTGTCTTGAGAAGAACAGAAGCTTTTGTTTTCCTGAAATAAAAAGCCACATCTCTTTTTACAGTAAATGCCTTAAAAGGGGGGCACGTCACTCTCATGGCACAAAGCCAGAGAAATTTAAAATACACCCATTACATACTAAAGAGCAAGTTAAATTCATGAGCCTTGTTTATGAGACATTAACACAAATACAGGTTGAAAAAATACAAAATTATACTTTCCTTATATGTATTGATTTGCATATGGTATTGCAGAGGGGGTAAATAGAAGCTTTACATACCACCTCTGAAGTCTGCATGTTGAAAAAAGAGCATGATAAGCCCTTCCAAGGGTAGGGCCAGGCCTTAATAAGATGGCAAGGTATCACCTATTTTAGAAGCAACATTTTTATGGTTGGCCAATACGCAAGAATTAACAAATTAAAAAACAAAAACCCTGAAAAATGTAACCAGATGACTTTGGAAGCATTTAACCATCCATAAGAAAAACAAAAAAATCCCATTACAAATAAAAATGAACCACCAGACAACATCAGAGCATATCCACTTGTACAACTGGTATTAGAAGGATCTCTTGGCACCAGCAAGGAAGAGAGGATGGGCTTGATTTGGTCATCTTTTTTTTTTTTACAGAATGATTTTGCTTTTTTTTATTTGGGCTTCACACTTTTCCTGGGGCCTCTGGGCTCCTGTCCAGGCCAAGATACTTCACAATTGACTTTGATTTTCTGAGGTAAGTGATCTGTCACTTTCAGAGCAGTTATAGGAGGGGTCAGGAGTGAGGTGGCACGGTATGGCCTCACTCTGGCTCCTGCCTCTCTGACATTGTACAAGCTAATGCAATGTGAAGTAGCACGTCTAAATAGCCTGTCAAACTTTTTTGATGTTAGCAAACCCACAGATGGGATTCATTTCCACACTGTTCAAAAAACGTAAACGATACAAGGACATTAAAGAGCATTAAACTACTTGATGACATTTTGGTCACATTAATGAAAAGTGGCGTTTATAAACTACTACAAAATGGTGGGGGCTGGGGGAAGAGAAGGGAAAAAGAGAGGCAAGAAGAAGTGAGGAGGGGAAAAGGAATTAAAATCAATCAAAAAAGAAAAAACAAACCCAAAACCAAAGTGGCCTGGACAGTCTCTGGACATCATCAAAGGAATTAGGGACTTAAAATGAAATAAAACCCAGAGTGAAATTTCCCCTAAATGTATGTGTGTCTGTGCTGTTGCTTGGGTGTAAAGGCAGTGCCCAGGGCCCCCAAGAAGGACGTGTAACTGCCTATTTAGATCTACATTTGTATCTGTTCACTCATAGCGGTTAGTAGCTTCCTACTTAAGGCATCCAATCAAAGGGTATCAAAATCCAGCCTCACTAGTTTAGTTCCCCTCAGCTCAGACCTAATTTGGCAATCAGTGACTTATATGAAAACACCTCCCATGTCATCCAAGAGCATTAGGTCACACTATAGACTATAAAGCCGCAAGGGACTCTAGCATGCAGATCATGAGGGTAAGAGCTAATGGCAAAAAACCATTTGGCTATAGAAAATTCTGAGATCCATTTCTGCCACTTCTACATCATGTTTGGAGCACTCAAATAAGGATTGTGACCCATCCGGGTATAAGGGTTAAACAGTTGCTGGTTCATCTGCTAGAGCAGCAGAGGCCTTGGAGCTGGCTGCACCAGGATGCCAGCCTTGCTGGAAGAAGAGCAGACAGGAGACATGCTGCGCTGGCTACACCACTGCCACTAGCAGCCGCAGCATACTTTTTTTCCAGTGTTCATGGTTACATTAATTGTTAATGACAAAGGCAACCTTCACTCTGTGTGGTTTCCTGCCCATATTTGGATCCCTTACAAGGCCCCCCTTTTTCTTCCTCTCCTCCCTCTCCCATCATCCCTTCCTTGTCTCTGATAGGAAATGCAACCCGAGATGTGCGAAAAAACAGTGCGCATATTGTCATTTAATTGGCCCCTTGCTCAGGCGCATCGGGCCTCAGCGCGTGTGCTGTAGGGTGTCTGCTCCACAACAGGAAAGAATAAACCCAGACTCAAATCATAGGAAATTCATCAAATATGCTTCTTAGAGTTCTGTCTTTCAAGGTCTGTTTCCCTGCCATATGATCTCTATAAACCAAATTACTGCTGGCCTGAGTACAAGACTGGAGGCGCCTGGGGCTAACATATAATGAATGCCAAATGCATGTGACAATAGACTGATCATGGAGAAGAATTGAAAATTTTTTAAGTAGGCCTTTTATTTCATTTATAAAAAGCAAACTGACTACACTTAATACATTTAAAAGGAGCCAATCATAGCCCTGCAGTTCCAGACCTGCGTAACAAACCTTTTACATCAACACCATTAAACAGCTAGGACACAAGATACTTTTAAATAAGGCTGAATAAAGTGCAGAATAGAAAATAAATTTAAAATACCTCATTTTAGTTTGGGAGGAATGTATACATTATTGAATTAGCTCAATTTTTCCTTTTACAATCCTTTGCACATAAAGATTCTACCTATCAATTGCAGTGCAACAAGAGGGTAAACTTCTGCTGGGAATGTATTATCTCAAAACTGCTGGATTCTAAAAAAGAAAGCTGCTTAAAGGCTAACATGATGTAAGATGAATTATTTTTATTAATTTGTGCAATTAGCAGTCAACCAGAAATTTTTATCCCTGTGTTGCCAATTATTCTAAATAATCTAACTTCAAGTGTTGCCATTGCAGGATCACAGGAAATGTGAAATCTCTAGAAGAAAATATATTATACGCTCTACTATAGAGAGAGGGTAATTAATATTGCTTTTTAGGTTTTAGAAAATACTGCACTTAGAACTGCAAGTCAACTAGCGGACCGTCTATAACCTATAAATGATTCCATATTCACAGACATCAGCAGTCTTGGAGTTACACAAAAAAGTAATAATACATACATATTAATAGATCACATTTTTCCCTTTGGGGAGTATATGTTTTAAAAGGGCTAAGGCAGCAATAGTAGCTCCTCTAAAAACTCTAAATGCTATAATTGTTTTATATGAATTACAGTGCTCATATTAATTAATGATTAATGTTTTGTATATGTAAGTATTTGATAAATACAGTCAAAGAAAAAAAATAGCCTGTCTTCTAAGCTGACATTTTGAAAAAAACCAAACATGTTGCTGTTTGAAGGTTTGGAACTGGTTAAATACAAGATTATTTTAACCACATTTCAATGAGGAACATGAAATATGGTCCATGAGGTCATGCAATTCAGCAAAACATTTTTTTTCCTTTCCTTTTTTTTTCTGGTTGAATAGAAACAAAAGCAAAATTGCTATAATATTTCTTTAGTCATATTTTAATCGAAGTGCTTAAGAATACTGCCTGTAGCTAATAAAAAGTTGCATCCCTAGGGCACTCTGTCGAAAGAATCTAAAGAGGCATTGGCCTACTCTTGAAAGCAGTAGCAGTGTTGGACATGTCAGGAACACACAGAGACACTTAGGTCTCAGTCCTTACTCTGGAGAGCTCCTGCATGGACTGAGGAGATGACAGACAGGAACGATAAGAGCTAGCAGTAACAGGACTGTAATTTTAATATATAACTCATACTTTCGTAGGTATTGGTTGTATCTAACTTGCTGTAGAGAGCAGGTTCTGTTCTTCTGTCAGTGTAAATCCGTTGGAAATAGCTCTACTGACATTAGTTGGAATTAGCTGATATGAAGCCACCAGGAGTGAAATGTGGGTCATGCCTAGAGCACCTATTTGTAGTGTTCTTTTAAAGCACTATGGAAGATGTTTGCTTTGGGATGTGTGTGAGCAAAGAAAAAACTAATTTGAGTAACAACAAAAGAAAATTGGTCTGTCTCTATTTTCAAGTTGAACAAGTGAAGAATTATTTTAAATTCAGTTTCGGGTACTTATTCCTTCCCATAAAACTTTTTTAAACTGGTCAGAAAAACAGGAACTAGCAAGATATTACCTTGTATAAAATATTTGTCAAATACTTGTTTCTGATTTCTTTATGCAGGATGCCAGAATGTACATGTACAGAAATCACTAGTCACCCTGGACTAGTGACAGTCATTACATGATTCACATTCTTTGAATTTCCCACACATTTATACACAAAAAAGAATATCAATGAGCAAAACAATGTAAAGCAAGCCAAAGAATTACTATAAATTATGTTTTTTAAATGCAACAAGAGAGCAAAATACTTTTGATGAAAAGTTATTTCTCACAAAAACTCTTCCATAATTTTTAAACAGCTTTGCTTCCTACTTGCTGAAAGCTCTTTCAGAACTTTGTCTAAATGTATTCATAATTAATTTATATCAATTTCATCTTGCACAGTATTTTCATATTCATAATCATATTTACCTTAACATCAGTAAACATCCCATTTGAAAAAATTTAGGACTGACAAGACAGCAGAATGGAACTTTTCTCTCCTGGCCACTGCTGGAATGAATCTAGGACCACTGTTGTCCCTGGAAACAAGAGGACAAAGCAGAAGTCCATCAGGTCATCTGTAGGGCCACATGACTGGGACACTAATCTGTATCCAGTCGCTTCAGTCGCACCACTCTTTCTGCAGTGTTTACTGCCTACAAGGTGCGGGATATTTAGCTCCTAGCTCTTGCGCTCAACAGGCTGAGTCTCAAAACAGTGTACGGTATTGGATATGAACCTGCAGTCTAAGAAATATTTAGAGCAAGTACTCAAACATTTTCATAGAATGGTTAGAGATGGAAGGGACCTTAAAGACACTCTAGTTCCAACCCCCTGTCACGGTCAGGGACACCTCCCACTAGACCAGGCTGCTCAAAACCCCATCCAGACTGGCCTTGAACACTTCCAGGGATGGAGCATCCACAACCTCTCTGGGCAATCTGTTCCAGTGTCTCACCACCCCCATAGTGAAAAATTTCTTCCTGATATCTGATCTAAATCTACCCTCTTCCAGTTTGAAGCCATTACCCCTCATCCTATCACTACATGCCCTTGTAGAAAGTCCCTCCCCATCTTTCCTGTAGGCCCCTTTTAAGTGCTGGAAGGCTGCTATAAGGTTTCCCTGGAGCCTTCTCTTCTCCAGGCTGAACAACCCCAGCTCCCTCAGTCTGTCCTCACAGATGAGGTGCTCCATCCCTCTGATCATCTTCATGGCTCTCCTCTGGACCTGCTCCAACAGGGCCATGTCCTTCTTATGCTGGGGGCCCCAGAGCTGAACACAGTACTCCAGGTGGGATCTGGAGTACCTCCTGGCATTTTTGCCTGACTTCCTCTTTGTTGTAATGCATCACTCATCACTCCTAAGCTTGGAGGAGGAAATCCTGGAATACTAACCAGCTTTCTTTGTCTCCTCTTCCCTCTGGGGCTTTATCCCATGGTACCCTTCCAAGCAGATCTCTGAAAAGGCCAAATTCTACTCTCCTGAAGTCCAGAGTGTTGAACTTACTGTGCACCCTCCGTGATGCCCTAAGGATCTTGAATTCCACCATTTCACGGTCCCTGCAGCCAAGGCTGCCCTTGAGCTTCACATTCCTCACCAGCCCCCACTTGTTGGTGAGAACAAGGCCCAGCATGGCACCTCTCCTTGTTGGCTCTTCTGTCACATACAGAAGGAAGTTATCATCATCGACGTATCCCAGGAACTTATTGGATTGTTTATTCCCTGTTGTTGTGTCCCTCCAACAGCTATTGAGGTGGTTGAAGTCCCCCCTGAGGACCAAGTCTTGTGAATGTGAGGCTGCTCCAGTCTATCTGTACAGGGCCTTGTCTGCTTTGTCATCCTGGTTGGGTGGCCTGTAGCAGACTCCCCACTGTAATGTCACTTGTCCCTGCCCTCCCTTTAATCCTGACCCATAAGCTCTCAGCTCTTCAGCCATTCCTCGGTGGAGCTCCAGGCACTTCAGCTGGTCATTGGCCTAGAGGGCAACACCCACTCATCTCCCCTGCCTGTCCTTCCTGAAGAGTCTGTATCCTTCCATTCCAACACTCCAGTCATAGGAGCCATATTTTCTCTTCATGTGCGGCAGATTGGTGCACTTGAGACACAAGGTTTCCTAAGGCATCACTGAATCCACAGAGATTTAGACAGACATTCAGATGTATCAACAACAGTATAGTACAGTTGAAAAAGCTATCATTACTTGGAATTGCCACTTCAGGCTTTGACGTTCTTTTCTACTGCCATCCTCCTGGCAAATTGAACATATATATAGCATATAAACAACTTTCTGAACATAATAATCAGAAGTAGAGAATTTCATATTGTTTGTGTATTTATTCTAAGTAACTGTGTTAGTCCCTTCCAACCCTGACAATTCTATGATTCTGTGATTACAAGGCCTGAAAATTCAAGATCCCAAAGCTATAAATAACAGTATGAAAGTTGTCTGCATAAACTAAATTCAGCCACCTTACTTAAAACTTCACTTGTCAGTTTTCTATAAGATCATACACCAAAGAATACAAACGATTACTGATGCATCAGAATTTTCTTTTCTCCTTGTTGCTCAGTGTACTGCCTCTGTATAAAGTATTGTCCAAGCCGTGATTTGGAAAAAGATATTAATTCCACTGTGGACTTTTGGTGATACTTATCATTACAGTATTCCAGGGTTTCACATCAATAACTCTCCATGTGTTGAAGGAATATTACCAGTTCTTAAAATGAGAACTATAGCACATAGATTAAAGGTATCTATCCTACTTCAGTTCTAAATCTGAGGTTCCAAGTACCTGATTTAGACTATTTAGTGTTATATATATATCACTTAGTCATTTCCAACTATGCATACTTCAGCAGATGAAACCACCATGTCTCAAGTTAGACCCCCGAAAAAGAACACAGGCAAATAAGGACTGCTTAAAAGTATAGCTTGATTGAGATCTAATGAAAATGCTATGGTAAAAGACAGCAATCCTGTGCCATAACCAAGAAAACTTCCTTTTTTCCTTGCTCTCTTCTACTAAATCTACCAAACACCTTGAACTGCCACACCTAGAATACAAGGTAGGAAGTCTCAATATTAAAATACATAATAAATTCTATGGGACATATCTATGTACCTTAGATACCAAATATTTCAAAGTGGTTGATCTGTGGAAAAAAGATTAAGTGGTCATTTAGTACTAATCAGAACCAAAGTGATGGGCTGCTCCTCTGTGAGCATAGCAACACCTTGAAAAGCAACCACTTGTCATAGGGAAATTTAAAAACCAAATCAGTACTTAACAATAGACTTCAGCAACTGGAAGACCATCACCCCACTAAATGCTTTTTCAGTACATACCTAACGCTGGAAGGCTTTATTGAGCTTCTCCTTACTTTACTTGGAATTCCTTGAAATACAGTCTATGTCTACTTTTCTAAAAGCTCACAGAAGGACTTCCAAAGCAGTAATGATGTAAGGGCAATAGACTCATTCCTACTATTTTTCTTTTCCTGAAAAATACTTGCATAAAGTCATTTGAGGAACAGACTTGAAGCAGTAGAGCTTATAGGCTCAAATGCAGGTTGGGACCCAGCTACTGTCTGAACACATGATGGAAAGAAACTCCACTCTAAAGAAATCTCAGTGTCAAGGCAAAGAAAGCAAAAGATAGCAAGGAAACCAAAAGTGAGAGAAGGAAGTAGAGTAAGCTGTACATCAGATGATTGGCACTTCTGGGAACAGGCTCTAGGTTTCCTGAATCCTTGTCTGCTGCTGCTGTTGACATCTGGCAAACACTGGGCTTTTGGGAGGGACTATGTTTGGGTTCTTTAAAACAAATATAAAAATGCTCATATAGTTAATAAGAGAGATGCTTGATATGACCATATAAAGAAATGATGTTTTCATTAAAAACACTCAAAACATTCACAGCTGTACCCATTTTTTTCAATAGAAAACAAGGGTTGCAATGTTAACTCTTAGTCATAATCTCAGTCCTGATAATATAAGAAATAATTTTATCATTGATAATACATATTAATGCGTCATAGCAATAATCATAGCATACATATTAATGTACAGTAACTATTGTTAAAATTTAGCTTTTAACAAAATTATAAAAATATTGCAAAAACAGCTATCATGCATCAACATTTTAATGGCAATCATTGAAAAATAACTTTCATATAGGCTCATTCTGGAAACTGATGAATCACAGATGACTGAGAAAGAAAAATACAAACGTGTCTACAGTGCAAGGAGTGTGGAAGTTAAAGAGTTACACACATGCAAAAATCAAAATGAGTCAACAAATACTGTAAGAGAGCCAAAAAATAGTTTAGTTGAACATGTGTGCTTCTTGTTTATGCAAGCTTTTCAGAGAATGTTTTTCATAAAAGAGATGTAACACTGTTCAATGCTCACTCACTGTGTTTCTGGGGATATGTCTTGGCTGCACTGTGATCAAGAGTTTAGACTGCTACTGAAGGAGGAAACAATTCTCTCCTGAGGCAGTTCTGATTTAAATCTCCTATTAGGGTGTAGAAGTTTGCTTTATCCTACTTTTTTCCCTCCTTTTTTGCCGTTATTGGGCACACGTGGCATCCATCAATTTCTTGCTACACATTTTGCACGCAAATACCAATAGATAGAAGCATGGTGTTGCAGCTGCAGGACAAATGCATGAAAAAATTCCTAAAGGCCAAACAATGCAGAAAAAATATTAGAAAGAAGCTATCAAAAATCATTAACTCAAACATACATAAAATCCATGGTCCCCAGAAGAACATTTGATAAGAAATGATGGCACGGAAATTTGGTGATTTATATTATGATGAAGAAGAAGATATATATTCTGAATATTCTATAATATTCTGAAGAACAAGAAACAAGATTTTATTATGCACTACTGTATATTCAATGGGTTTCAGGTTGCTTTACCTCATTGGACCCATTTCATGTTATTATAACATTCCATGTTATTATAATGGTATAAGTTATTTAGAATTTCTCAGGAAGAAGGAATTTTTTTTTTATTTTATCCCCTGCTTTTAACACCCACAAATATTTTTTTTCTTCTTGAACAATTGCCCTTCAAAAGCATTCAGTATGAATGGATGCTCTTGCTTACCATATAATCTTCAAAGCATATACTAAGTACTCCTAGTGAAACCTTGTCACTGCTCGCCCCCCTCAATTCCCTATCAATGAGAATTTTGTTACTGAATTCAATGAAGGATTTAATTCTTTCTAATTAGAGGCATTCACACANAAGGTCTCCCCTCAGCCTTCTCTTCTCCAGGGTAAAGAGTCCCAGCTCTCTCAGCCTTTCTTCATAAGGGAGATGCTCCAATCCCTCAATCATCTTAGTTCCATTTTATCCAAACTATCTGAGCTCAGGGAACAGGCAAAGTCAACTCCTTAATGAATTCTGAGGCCACTTTGTGTGCCTCTTGGACAACCACAGAATCGTGCTCACTCATCTCTCAGGTATTCTTTAAAATATTTCTTTTTTAGATTTTAAGCATTAAACTAAGACAATAGAACAAATTCTGTTTCCAGTGATCTCAACATCAATTTAAAGGTTCTGTATTTATATTAATGAAAAATAAGAGATATATCTTTATTCCTTTCTTTGTGACAGGGATACTTATACAGCTCAAAAATATGCAAAGCAAAATTTACTCATCTTACCTAATTCATTACCCTAATTCTTCAAATAACTCCTACCTAGAACACAAGTAAAAATGACTTTTCTGGAAAATACAGTTCAAGTACACTAGTTAGTGATTAAGATGTATACACATCAACATCTCTATAAACAGCCTGAATCCAACTGCTTTGTAAGTGAAGTCCTCCAATGCTTAGCTCTGAACACGAAGAAAAGTAATTGTGCAATTGTCAAATTTTCCTTGTCTTGAATTTGAGAACCTTAGCCATAAAGATGGCTCATCATAGCCTGTTAAGTCACCAAGACAAACTAGCTGTTTTTATACCTAGGGTAAATCTGTTAGTGATTTCATAGCCATTTCACTTCCAGAAGTGTCATATATGTAAGTGAGTGAGGCCACCCACATGGTCCAGTGTTGTGGTCTGGTTGCTCTGTTGGAAAAAGCAGTATAAAGTCATTTTTTAGGCTTCTGCCAGTGCATCCAGATGATTTCAATTTGTTAGGATTCCAGTAGAGTGGTCAGCACTACTTTCACAAAACTGTGCCAACAGCCAACTCTTTCTGCAGCCTTAAGAATTTCAGTACACACTGGGACCAGGCAGAGGTACAGAGCTATCTGCTTTACAATCCGTTACCCATATGGCTTCTTAAATTTGGGTCCATTAGGTAGCTCCCATATATATAAGTGTTTATTACATGGCTTACACACAATAAACACTTTACTGTGCTCAAGTTTCTACTGATGGAGTAAGGAGAGATTATAACAATAGCCGTACCTTAGGGAACCATATATTGAGTTAATTTTTAAGTACAGTTCAGGCTCCTGTAACTTACAGTAAGACATTAGACTGAACTTGTCCATTAGTAGTCAAATCAGTAAGTGACAAAAAAATTTGGCACTACAATTTTTATGCTTGTTTCTAAGTAACTTAAATTTCTTACATAGGACAGCAATACCACAGAGGTCATTCACTTTTTCAACTTATGTTTTGCCAATAAGGATAAAAAGTCCTTTGGATCATAGAAGATTATCTATTGATCACAAAAAAGTTTTAAGTATTGAAAAGGTGCTCCTTGAATTTTCTGATGGAGTTTTATTATGCAGTATAAGAGAGGAAATAGTCTTGGCACTTCTTGTGTTCCTGGTGTTCAGCAAGTTAACCATCAGCATGAGTCCAACCTCATATTGGCAAGAATCTCATGTTCTCAGAATTTCCATCTACTAGTTTCTATTTCATTAGAGAGATGGTGTGTGGAGAACAAATGGGTTCTCTTTCTAGACATTCAGACTCTTGTATAGGTTGTTAAATCATCAGAGGAATTAAGTGTTTTAAAAGTATGTGGGACTAAGACTGCTGCGCATAACATACAAGAAACATTTCTTAGCTAAGTACTGTATGTACTTGGAAAAGCAAGTATCCATTGCTGATACCACTGATTAACTCATTACCTGCAACAAAATTTCCATGTTTGGAACCAGATCCCAAGTAGCAGTTTACTACTTGGAATTGACGGCAAATGTCTTTCGTTTTACTTCTTCACCTTGTCCTTCTACCTCCATCAAATATGTAAAGATGACTTACAGAAAGTGCGATGTTTCTACAACAAAGTGTAATATACAAGTAGAGTGCATGGACAGAGACAAAGATCATTTCATGATACTCTATTTCCAGAAGTCAGGGAAAAAGCCCACCAACTAATAGCAACCCAACTGGTAGGCACCCACACACTTTCCTGATTTTTACTAAATTTATGGGCTTCCTGAGCCAACTAAGAATTTTATGTTTACAGAACTGCTAAACGCTTGGAAAATTTTACAGACCTAACACTGAATTGATATTCTACCCAAGTTAATAAAAGTCTGATGCATAATACAAATGGATTTTACTCCCCAGTAACAACTTGACCTGTTTAACAATAGGAAGCTAGGATCATCTCAATGTCTTTGCATGTTTCTTTTGGAAGATATGGACAATAAGTAACTGAGATCATTATGAATGGACTCCTGTATGCAGCAGCAGAAAGGACAAGGCAGATAGCACTTCTCCTTCTGACTCAGTAAGTATCGAGCTGAAGTCCAAACACAGTGCTATCAGACAAAGCTATTACAGTAGTTCAGTCTTGTAAAGAGTTAGAAAGTGAAGTTTATGGACTCTATAGCTCTGTGTCACGTTCCCAAAATTAACTGGGGAAACCACTGGTTTCAGGTTCTGAAATTCTGCCACTTTTAGGAGATATGCAAAAAACAAAACAAAAACCCACATCTTAAACAAATATGAGAAAATCATAGGCTATAATGTCAAAATACTCTCTTTCCAGCATTGCAGAAACCCACATAGAAGAAACTATGCTCCTACCTAATAAATCAAAGACATAAAACCAGTATTCTTCTTCACATATATGTAGAAACTAACAGATATGCAGATCAAGTCACCCAAACATACAGTAAGTTCTCAGAGCTGAGGCTGTAACTCTCAAGCACCTCACAACCGCAATACACTGCTAAATTCTCTACAGTCTCAAGAGATTCATGAAAGGTCCTGAGTACCTCTGTGTTCACAAGAAGGCAAAAGTCATTCAGCATTTATCTGCGCTTACTCCATTAAAACCATTAGGTAACAAATGTAAATTGGTAATCTGTTTATTTCAGATAAATTGACAAACTCAGCCTATGTTTCATTAGCAAGGAAAGATTTTCTGGCAAGTGATCTCATCTCACTGGAACTAAAGAGCTGCCAGCTGCATAGAAAACCTTGCTCAAAGAAATATCATTTTGGGAAAACTTAAATTACCCCTATATCCTTTCCACCTCTTTATGTGTATTTAAATGAACAGCAACATACCAAATTTAAACTCTTAAAATAAAAGTGAGAACAATGTAATTTCTATATTTAGCATAGTAGTAGTTTTATGCCAAGATATAGTCTTTGGAATATTTGCTGCATACGTACCACATACATGTTACTACAAGAAGTAACAAATACGTAACATCTGGCATTTTTGTGTTCCAGTCTCAAAACATGAAAAGTAAATGAGGCATTTTTGCACAAACTAAAAATGTACAATGCCTAATAGTAGTACATCTAGGCTCAGCTTAGGAAATTATCTAATTGCTAACACGAGCCATTCTCCCATCTCATGAACACAGGATTTTTTGAAAGCACTAAACCCCAGCTAATATTTCAGCCAAGCCTCTCTGATCTACTTGGTGGCAGCCAGCCATTAGAACAGAGGACTTCCCTTCTTTTTGCTCGCAGGGAACAGAAATGTTTCGTTTCTTAAATGTTTATACAACAGTTCCAGTATTCATACTAACAGAATTAAGCTAGTTACCATTAAATATCATTCTAGAAAGGAACAAATATATTTTAAAATATCTAATCTTGACCTAACTGTGTCTAGACTTGAAAAAGATGATGAAAGTGCTATGCTAGATATGGCAGTCTTTAATATGATATCCTGCAAACTACCTTCTTCTAAGATTTTTATTTTTCTCTCCTATAGGATGGGAAAGGTACAGATGCTGTCACCAGGGAGTGAAGTAAGAACATATCAGACAGAAGAATCTGAATCTGGAAAAGCTGTGTTCAGACGGTTAACACAAGAGACTTCAAAACCAGCTCAGAGAGCGCATCCATCACTGGGATGCAAAAAGAGAACTGATGAGGATGATTAATCTATGATTTGTATCCAATAAAAATAGAGGTAATAACAGGATAAGAAATTATTGAAAGCATAAAGGAGATGAACTGAATCCAAATCGACCTTAAAAAGAAGATAATCAGATGTTTAAAATTGCACCTTTGTCTAAAAGTTATAGCGCTGACCACTGCGTAATGAATTTAAGCTTGTTTTCCAAGGATGATTTTTTTTTTTAAATCAAATTACACAGACTTTATTATCAGTACTGTATATTTGGAGCTGATTGAAAAGATTCTGTGTGATTTCTTGCTGGATACAAATCATATGCCTTGAATAAGGATTAGTTGGATAACTCACAAGTCCCCTAGGGAAAATATGTTGTACAGACTACTCCTCTTAAGTGGGGATTAATCTCAAATCCCACAGGAAGTCATGCACTGCAGTGTTTGTTTTCATTTTGTTTTATATTTACTGGCAGTTTATACTGTTCTTTCAGCTTGTGTTTAACAGACATTGCAATATGACAGATTTTTCAGCACATGTAACATCATGTCTCACATTTTGACCATCTGATAATATTTATCAGGTATAATTGTTGTCCAGCAGGTCTTACAAAATTGAAGATGGCAAGAACTCAAATATACCACATGGAATGCGTTCCTTTATAGAATTTTTATACTTAAAACATTTCCAAACTTAATGCAGTATTGACGTGGCAGCTGCTGTCACTGCTCACCATTAATCTCAGTGGTGATGTTCTCACCCTCAAGCAATCTTCACTCATTTTTTACTCTTGTTAAACCTGCATATTTCCCCTGTATTTGTGCACTCCCTATTGCTTTAGCTTACAGCTTTGTTTATGTAATTTCTGGTCAGCTCTGATTACTCTTATTGTCCCTTTCCCCACATTTTCAGAACTCATTTCTTCTTCCTGTCCTATCACCAGATCAGAAAACAAGTTCTCATTGATATAACCATGAAAAGGAAAGAATGTCATACAAAACAGTGTTCAATACATCCCAGCACTGATATTACAAAATCATTTTCCTCTTCATAGCATTCAAACTGGAGGAACTGTTTGAGCTACCTAATCCAGTATTCTGCCATCAGCTAATTTTAGATACTTTTGTCGTTGGCTTAAAGACAAACAAATCCAAAGTCAGGCAATTTCTACTAACACTTTCCTCGTAACTCTTCCTTCAAAACTTGACTGGGTGTGATCTGCACTACCATGATCTAACTTCAGCTGGTTTGCTTTGAGTGGAAGGGAAAAGAGGGTGCAGACTAGCTGACCTCAGAGTGTCCCTTCCACCGAAATTTTTATATAATTCTATTCATTAACTACAACCTGCCTACCCTAAACTGTTTCTCTAATCATGACTTTGTGATTATAGCCATAGCAAGATCTTATTTATTTAGTGAAGTTGGGTAAGAAGAGCCTGACATAAGCACAGATGCATGAGCCAGAACATTTATTAATGAGGTTAAATGAAAAGTCAACCATTACCCTGCAGACCTTCTCTGGAAAGGGAGGGGAAGAGGATAAAGTGATTGTACTACTGGTACTTTTCTCTGTACAATCTTTTGGCATGGAAGCCTTTCTAAAAGAGTGGTAGTAGGGAGTGTAGGAGAAGAGCTGTTCATTCACTGCTGAGAACTACAGAGACTGTGCATGGATGGTACCAAGTGCTTTACCTGCTAATAAGTGCCAGTGTGGTAGAAAAATCTTCCACCACATTACCTGATGCTCAGTGTTTAAGTACTCATTTGACTTACTAGTCTTATCTTTACAAAATACTCATATGTATCAATGTTATAACATTGTATACATCATCCATGTGTGCATACATGTTTATCATCTGAATTCTTTTAGGTTTACCTTTCTAATCTTTTCAAATTCTCTTTAAAGAAATTTTCTATCTCAATAACTATCTTGGCCTGCATCACTGAAAGGCTATTGCTATGCCGTACAGGAATCTGTTACTGCACATTTGGTATATGTTGCACCTACAGTCTCTCCAGAAAAAGATCATGGAGGGATGGTATAAATCAATGTACATTTGACTGATAAATGATGTTGTGTCATCATACAGAAAATGTCCTTGCATCAAAACCAGAAGTCTAGCTGTCCATCCAGTATTGCAAAAACAGGCAAAACCCCCTGTGCCTAGAAAGGTTAATTTCAGGACATGGTAGTGCATCTCTGTTAATTTAATCTAAGTAGCATAGGCAAAGGGGAACGAAGGCAGTGACAGACTCCAGCATATGCTAACATGTCCTTCAGACTTTGCACTGCAGTTGCCAGCACAAGCTAAGCCTCACATTGCATGCAAGTAAAAAACATGGTAGAAACCTTAAAAAAATTCCTGCCTGTTCAGTAAGATCATGAGTGAACCTTCCATGCAGTGTTCTTCATTCCATGACTGCTTGAAAATCGTTGCAATATTTTATTTAATGGTTTATCTTTTATTGTAATAGTTTTTCTTGCAAATGATAAGAAGAAATCCTTTATGATCACCGGAGTTGGTCATCTTCAGCCTTTCTCTCACTAGTGTGGCAAATACCCATTAAATGCTGCAAATGAAATTGATTAAACAGATTTAAAAGAATAAAGGGGGGATGCAAGGAGGATGCAAAGGAAACACTGCACCGTTCTGAGCAGTGGTTTGCATCTAAAATATTAAATGTTGCCTGTGAGCAATCAATGTTAACCTTACAGGAAAGCCACTTACAGGTAGAGACAGTTTTTATTTGCTCCTTTCAGGTTAGGAGTGGGAGGGTTGGCTTTTCAATTGCTTTTTCACAGTTGAATTTTCCAGTGGCAATTTTAAGCACAAACCTTAGCATTAGGAAAAAATTGGTCACAGGGCCAATACATCCATTCATCTATAAATTATCAAAATATCTTGGTTTGATCATATAAAGACAGGTAACAATATTCAAGCCCTGAAATTGTTTATTAAGTAATCAGCATTTAATTTTTTCTGTTCAGATTTTAATTATATACCACGTGCCTTTCTGAGAGGACACTACCAGAAGTATAGCTGTCAGATGGAAATTAATTTGCTAATAGATGACCACATAGTTCATGAATTATACATGAAACTTTGTCTCACGGTGATTGTTGCTAAAAGACTCTTTCATCACTCTTATGTTTAAACAAACCACAATAGTTTTTAAATAAGTCTGATCAGCAGTAAGGAGACTATGATAAAGTGTTAAGAATGACTTCTAAAACAGTATTTGAGGCACATTTCATATTGATGTGTTTTGCTGCAATTTGGGTCATGTTCCTCTGCTCTTAGTTGTTAACAGAATGATGAGCAGACCATTGCATTCACTTTCAAATACAACATTGATAGCTGGATTTACATTTCTTTTTAAGACTCAGCTTTTGCAAACAAGCCTTAGATTTCAGACATAATTCTGTTATTCAAATGGGAGAAGAGTTTGATAGCTATGCTAATCACTTTTATCTGAGAAAACATAACTAATAGCTTGGTTTACATTTGCCTGCATTTATGAGCATAATTTTAGCACATAATTTTATTGCACTATAAAACATAATACTGCATTAGTCCGCTCTTAAAAAAAGTTACCTTAGAGTGATTTGCACTTAAACCTTCACACTACATTTAAATAACAGCATAATTTTTAAATGTTGACCTTTTAAAATNTTTTTAATTATTATTATTCAGTGTTTTAAGCACTGGAAACTGAAAAGGAAATAATGCCTTAAATTTTAAGAGGGTCAGTTATTACTTTCAGCGGCACATAAACATAAAGAAGATATGCTCAAGAGAGATCCATTTTGTATTATCGTGCTTAACATTTTCTCTTAGAGTAGTCATAGCTAATAATGATATGAGAACTATTTTCCAGGACACAACTATGCCAATTGACACAGTATAGTGGTATTATTATTATTAATAATACTTCACACGTATGTAGCACATTTCCTCTCAAAATTGGAAAATACATTTTTAAATTTAACTTTACCATTCCCCTTAGAGGTAAAAAAAAAAAGCATGGTAAAGAAATGCTAGGCTCCCTGTGATACCAAGAAATTATCTATGACAGAACCTGGATTTTCATGCAGCTTGCATTTTCTAGCTAGTCAAAGACCTCTTCTACAAAAGCTCTTAAAGAGTCAACAATTGGCTTGTCATTGCCTGCAGCATGCAATGCATTTTATCCCTCACCAAGCCCCTTCTCCTCCACAATGGGTTTTCTTCTACAGTACAGATTATTACCAAATTAATATCCTTATTCCTACAAACAGGTATCCAGAAGATTAACCTTAGCTATATAAGTAAGTCCACATACTTTGTATCTTAGAGGTAAACACTGGCTTATTAAGGGGATATTTTGTCTTCCCTATTATTACAGAAAAATTGTTTTGAAATGGCTTGCGTACTGACGGGAATGTAAATTATAGTACTAAACTATATTTTTGGTACTTGGTTTGAAAGGGTTTTTTATTTTTTCTTTGATTTTACAGGATCTTGGTGCTCGTGGAATACTTCATATGGTATATTGCATTAACTGCAATATTAACATGGCTCATTATAGAGTTATTCCATGACATTTACAGACTCTCATCACATTGAGACACTGAGAAACACGCATGCCAAAATGAACCTTTTTACATTGTACTGTAGGACCATGAATTTGCAGTAAGGGCAACAGGAAAGATCTGGACATGTTACTTTAGTTTAAGAATAAGGCCTTCTCCTAAACTGAATAGGAGAAGTTAAAACACTAAGAATTTCTAACCCAGAAAATATAAGCTGTAAATTGAAAACAACACATGCAAATACAGCTTTCAATTCATTTCGGTAATAACACTGCCAGATGTCAATTTTAGTTTTCTTTTTCACTACTTCTGAAGAGAGATATTGTGGCCTAGCTGTAGATGTCCGAAATGAAACTGCTTAGATCCTGATAATGGTCCATTCAGACCATATTGCTATGTACCACCACTCACTGGTGATGTTTCTGCCTCCATCAACCACGGAGTGCAATTAGACTAGTTATTTAAGTCCCACCACGTAAGATGAACTCCACCAATCTTTTCCTTTAAAAATACAGTTTCTTGATCACATTTCACATGAATCCTTTTTTCTATTTTCTCTATTTTTATTTAGGAGAACATAAAGTTCATAGCCTCATGGTTACATAAAAAGGCCTTGAAAACACTATCAAAAGTCATTTAACCAGCACAGAATGAAGAAAGTATATAGAAAGTAACATAAATAAATCATTTAAATAAAAGTGCATAATTCTAAGGTCATGCTATGACTTCTGGCCTTCAAATCCAAATACCTGGAATGCTAAATATTATTTCAAATCTGTTACTGCTAATAACATCAAAACTGTGCAAGGCAGGTGAACAGAATTGACTATGACAGCACNATTATTTTTTAAAACAATCTCGCATAACAATCCTACAAGGCTATTTTCTGAAGAGATAATACTCAGTGAATGTATTTAAGGTAGTCATAGCTCCATTGATCACAGGACTGTTTTGAGTCAGTTATTCTCATGTATAAAATGGACTGAATTAAGATAATTTGTTCTTACATAGCATCAAAAGAATCTCTTAGAGTTCTCCATCGTTGTATACATTAAAAATTATGTGGAAGAAAAGAGGAATTATCCACACAATCTTTTTTTTTAATTATTATTATTCAGTGTTTTAAGCACTGGAAACTGAAAAGGAAATAATGCCTTAAATTTTAAGAGGGTCAGTTATTACTT
>VXBO01007682.1:52289-112135 GCA_013400135.1 Rhinoptilus africanus | reverse complement strand
TACATTGTACTGTAGGACCATGAATTTGCAGTAAGGGCAACAGGAAAGATCTGGACATGTTACTTTAGTTTAAGAATAAGGCCTTCTCCTAAACTGAATAGGAGAAGTTAAAACACTAAGAATTTCTAACCCAGAAAATATAAGCTGTAAATTGAAAACAACACATGCAAATACAGCTTTCAATTCATTTCGGTAATAACACTGCCAGATGTCAATTTTAGTTTTCTTTTTCACTACTTCTGAAGAGAGATATTGTGGCCTAGCTGTAGATGTCCGAAATGAAACTGCTTAGATCCTGATAATGGTCCATTCAGACCATATTGCTATGTACCACCACTCACTGGTGATGTTTCTGCCTCCATCAACCACGGAGTGCAATTAGACTAGTTATTTAAGTCCCACCACGTAAGATGAACTCCACCAATCTTTTCCTTTAAAAATACAGTTTCTTGATCACATTTCACATGAATCCTTTTTTCTATTTTCTCTATTTTTATTTAGGAGAACATAAAGTTCATAGCCTCATGGTTACATAAAAAGGCCTTGAAAACACTATCAAAAGTCATTTAACCAGCACAGAATGAAGAAAGTATATAGAAAGTAACATAAATAAATCATTTAAATAAAAGTGCATAATTCTAAGGTCATGCTATGACTTCTGGCCTTCAAATCCAAATACCTGGAATGCTAAATATTATTTCAAATCTGTTACTGCTAATAACATCAAAACTGTGCAAGGCAGGTGAACAGAATTGACTATGACAGCACAGGTTAAAAAGTGTTGAGCAGGACAGCAGGAAATGGATATTTTCAGTAGTACAAAGGTGAAAGAACTAAAAGGTTTTCTCTCCCTACAGTAGCATGAGATTCTCTAAAATCTTCAAGATAGTGCAAAGTAATTTTAAAATTAGTATGGATGGGTATGGTGTAAAGACTTCCTTCTGGTCCATTCTTTTCCCTTTTACACCTGCATGAAGGGAGGAAAAATGGAGTAAAAATCCTATTCCTATGAACCAATGTTCTTCCCAACAAAACTGGCTGCAGAGCCCAGTTAGACTGTTGGTGGAACAACCACTCTGCAATGAAGAATTTCTTCTGCTGCATAGCAACACAGCATACAGATTTTTTCCTTACCATTATGCAGAACTGTGATGGCTTCCATGTAAATTTGATGTGAGAGGACATTGGGACTCAGTTATTGTCTTTGCACAAAATTATTCATATTCCTTCACATCTAATGCTAGACATTAAGAATAAAACTAGCCTTTTCCTTCTATGGTCAGACTGTGGTGGTCAGTGTGGTTAATGACCTCAAGCACAAAGGCACCACTAAATCTTCCACCAAGAGAAAAGGCATGATGAAAAAGCTAATGTCCAGAAGATGGGCTCACTTACAGATACGCACACTCACTTTTACATACACCACATATATTATAAGGTATTATAGACTGTATTTTTATTTTTTTTATTATTTACACACACGCACCCCTTTGAATTCATGAAAATTTCCAGACAAAATGGTTATTTTACTTGAGAAAAATTTCAGTTTTAAGTCAATGTTTCCCCATCCATATAAAAAGGACTGACTGAATTTTTAAGATGGGGTAGGTTTGTTCACACCAGTATACACCCACTTTTGAGTTGTTAGACAGGTTTTATTTACTTACCACCCCATAGAATTAATCCTGGATAACAGAGTACGGGATTCACATACGTCATCAGAAAGTCACAAAATTCCAATTCAAGATTGATGTTCCAGTCTTAATTCATATCACTGTGTGCACCGTAAAGTGGTATTTAGGGCATTACAGTGGGAAAAAAAAACCAAACCAGAAATGAGGGCAGAGTATCATCCTTAAATTTTAACTCCCTAGCTATCTTTAACTTACACAAATCCTGTACCAATTCCAAAGTCAACAAAATTGTACTTGCTCTGTGCTGTGACTGGCATTGCCTCCATATGTCGTTAAAAATTAGCTTTATTTCCTTAGGCATTTTATTTGATTGAAGGATGAATTACATGAAAAATGGAAACGATCATTCTCTTCAGTAAATCTTCAGTGAACAGTGCTTCTCAGAGCTACTATCTTTCAAAACAATTGGCTTTTTAAAATATACATAATTACACATCTAAATTGGTCATTGTTAATTAAGGCATTTTCAGTATTTATTACTAATACTGGGATTCATATTTAAGGGGCAAGCCAGAAGCAATCTCACCGAGCAGTTTCCACAAATATGAAAATAAAATTATTTTATTTAATTATCACATAAATGGTTTTAGATTGAAGATATGGGTGACATCATTTAGCATTGAAACTATGGAGCTTAGGGTAAGGGCTGAGTCAGACACCTCTACTTTTTACCTCATAAGCTTGGAAACACAGCCTGATGTTGTAGAGATTTGTTCAACAGGTCTTTTAAAGGCATTGCTTAACAGTTCCTGGATAAACTTATTACAAACCAAAGACTTTCAGTTTCTTGGTCTGAGTCTTAACATTGTCCTCAGCGGGCATTATCTATCTATTACTCTCAAATAGCGTTAACATATGAACTTGTAATGGGCCAACACTTTACTAAAATTAGGATCACAAGCATAATAAATTAACTTAGTGCTGACTGATACTGGGAGAGGTCAAATGTCAGTGCCCCAAATATATACAGTTTCACACTCATATTCATCTGCGAAAATAAAATTACTCTATTCCATGAACATTAAAGATGAGGCATGAGGTTATAAAAGACCAGCAGCAAGATCACACAGGAAGTCTGTACCAGACCTGGGAGCAAAGCCTCAGCAAAAGCGAAGATTCCAGAAACATATTCATCTCTGGGTGTGGAGGGGGGTGCAATTGTCCATTTAACTTGTGTTTTTCCCAAGTTATCTCCTAGATTCATTTTTGTGTAACATTTTTATCACTTAAAATAATAAGACTCTTTAAGATAATGAAAACAGTGTTTTCTGTCACTCTGCTTTTCTCCTAGACTCAATTTTGTAACTGTGATAAAAACTTCCAGAAACTCTGAACTTCAAAAATGTACGCATTGATAGATGTTGAACAGAACAGCATGATATAATATCGACAGGATAATATCTAGCTAAGTAGCTGTTCACTTAGCAGTTAATAGTTCATTCATTTCTATAAGAACTAGGTTTATGTCCAGATGATGATGAAGCTTCCAGTCAGAGGAAAGTGAATAGCAGCTGGAGTATAATAAGAACGTAAGAATATTAGAGAAAAAGGAAATTGGGAAAGCCATTTTGTCCGTGACGGGCCATCTAATTATTTCCTAAATGGGAAAATGCTTTTGCCTTACCTGGTTGGCCACTGTGCACATTCAGCATGAAAAATGCTTCCTCACATCTGTTCTGAATTTTCATCTTATTTCCATGTATGCTCCTTTGTCCTGTCATTTGTGTCAGTCTGCAAACAACAACATGAAATGACAAGTTCTAATCACTTAAATATTGAAAATTGTCCTTTTTCTTTCTTTTTTTTTTAAAGTTTAGATAGCACACTGTTTCCTCTATCTCAGTTAAGTGTCTTCTAATTGCTGTCATGTCACAAAGTTCAATAACACAGAACCAAACAGAGGTTTCTAACTGAGAAAATATGGGCTGAAAGACACAAAGAGTGAAATTCAGACTTCCAGAGTGGAAATTGGCCTCATTGGAAACACTGATTACCTTTCCCTTTCCACCAGACAAAACGCTTTCTGGCATGAATGCGTATTTGTGGGTCTGTCCTGCATTTCTGAAGTGCCTATTAATATTATTACTATTACTCCTCTGGCACCGACACGGAGACTACATAGCCTGAAAAGAGGCTGAAGTTGCAGCAGTACCTCAAGATAAGTCTCACAAGTCTTTCTGCATTAACCTCATACTAACACGGGCCAATGCCAGCAGGCAAAATGGTGACGCCTTCAAAAAACCTCAGAGCTTCACTGTAGTGCCTGATTTGGTTCATGTCCCTGGGAAAACCTAGAGACTGAAAGAAGTTAACAAGCACATGGATTATTCCCAGTGTTTTAAAATAGGTAGGATTCCCAATATAAGTCATTTCTGTGACAAGAAAATAAGGTTTGCAAAGTTGTTAATCTGTCTGTTTTGCAGACTCTCTTGAGCCTCTCTTGTTAGATGGACCATAAAGAGAGCAAGGCTCAAATATCTAGACCCTCTTCCCAGACTCAGGCAACTAGATTTGTAGTCCATGCTAATACATGGATAATGGAACTCAACAGCCACCGTCCCATATGAAGATGTGGTGAGTTGATCCTGCCTGGGTGCCAGGTGCCCTAAGCGCCTCTGTCACTTCCCTTCCTCAGCTGGACACAGGAGACAAAATATAAAAAAAGGCTCATGGATCAAGATAAGGATAGGGAGATCACACAACAATTACCATCATGGGCAAAACAGACTCAACTTGGGGAAATAAGTTTATTACCAATCAAATCAGAGTAGGATAATGAGAAATAAAAACAAATCTTAAAGCAAGTTTCTCCCCACTTCTCCCTTCTTCCTAGGCTCAACTTCACTCCTGATTTCTCTACCTCCTCCCTGCCAGCAGCACAGGAGAACAGGGAAGGGGGGTTACAGTCAGTTCATCACATCTTTCTGACGTTCCTTCCTCCTGAGGGGGAGGACTCCTCACACTCTTCCCCTACTCCAATGTGGGGGCTTTCCCACAGCAGATAGTCTTCCAAGAACTCCTCCAACGTGAGTCCTTCCCACGGGCTACAGTTTTTCATTAACTGCTCCAGCATGGGTCCCTTCCACAGGGTGCAGTCCTTCAGGAACTGAGTGCTTCATCATGGGTCCCCCACAGGGTCACAAGTCCTGTCAGCAAACCTGCTCCAGCGTAGGCTTCTTTCTCCATGGGTCCAGAGGTCTTGCCAGGAGCCTGCTCCCACAGGAACTTTCCATGGGGTCACAGCCTCTTCGGGTGCGTCCATGTGCTCCAGTATGGGGTTCTACATGGGCTGGAGGTGGATCTGTGCTCCACCATTAACCTCCATGGGCTGTAGGAGGACAGTCTGCCTCACCCTGGTCTTCACCATGGCCTGCAGGGGAATCTCTGCTCTGGCACGTGGAGCACCTCTTCGCCCTCCTTCTTCACTGGCCTTAGTGTCTGCAGAATTGTTTCTCTCACATATTCTCACTTCTCTCTCCGGCTGCAATTTCTGTTGCGCACCAACTTTTTCCCCTTCTTAAATACATTACCACAGAGGCACTACCACTGGTGCTGATCAGCTTTGCCTTGGCCAGCAGTGGGTCTGTCTTAGAGCTGGCTGGCATTGGCTCTATCAGACATAGGTGCAGCTTCTAGCAGCTTCTCACAGAAGCCATGTCTGTAGCTCCTCTCCTGCTACCAAAACCTTGACACATAAACCCAATACAGAAGACAAGGCTTAAACGAGCAAGTATTTTTACTGAACCAGAGTGGCGCACAGGTCAGTTTGCTGTAACTTTTCATCAAGAAACTCAAGATAAGCCTGCTGAACCTTGAGTAAGGTCAGGGTTTGGTTCTGGAGTTTTTTTCCCCCCTTCGCAAAAAGGCTAAATAAACTTAACATGAGACCTGGTGACTAGTACCCATTTCATATAATCTACTTGGTTGTAAAGTAGTCATTAAAGCATTTATACTGTTCTCCTGGCTATTTGTTAATCTCACAAGTTAAATCCACAGAAGTATCTCTAGGCCTGGTTTAATGAAAAGTAAGTTTCACACATAGTACATAAATTATCTTCTGGACAGTAGCTGACAGCATGATTATTTTACTTCCCACAAATGAAATACAGGCATTTGGAAAGGTTTTGTTGTTTTTTTTTTAATCTGTAAGAAAACCAATGTAATGTTTGTAGCTGAAATTTGCATCTAGTATAACAATAGCTATCATTGTGCTGCTCTGCTGCACTGAGAAGTATATCTGAAGGAGGCTTCAAGTTCTCCTTTCATCTTCTCCTTGCATCCTCTCCAACTGTAAGTCTTGGGCACCAATTCTGAGGAGAGATTTGTGCTGACTGATCTCTTCACCCTCATATGAAGTCCCCCAGAGGGCCATAGAGCTTTACAAGCACGTTTCCCAGTTTATTACTGAAGTGAGAGTTTCTCTCCTCTACCAGAGTTGGCCCATGTTTTCCAGTAAGTTTTTCAGTCAGACTTGCAGGTTTTCTGCAAGTTCAGAACTTACTACAGCTTCAGGTCTGACAGAAATTAATTTATTCTTAAAGTCAGGTATAAAATGGTCAGTACCACAGGAAATGTCCTCTATGTCTGTTGCAGAGTTGACAGGATCCATTATAGAATTGTTGCTGCTGTAGCAATAGTCCATACAAGTTTAGTCAGCAACAGTACATATTGGGCACAGCTGGAGGCCCCAGCTGATGATCAGATCTACTGTGGTTAGATGTACATTTCTTTAAATACACAAAGACATTAAGACTCAAAGACTTCAAGGCTTTTTGGTTTGCTTCTTTTTAATACCTAGTATAGGAAATCTTTCGGCAAGAGTTTGTCCAGCCAAAACTGGTGATGCAGAAAGACACATGATCAGAAAGAAAAGTAGGAAGGCTGACTCATGAGCTGATCTCATACAACAGAATCATGGAATTGCATAGGTTGGAAGGGACCTTTCAGATCATCTAGTCCAACCTTAGAGCATCTAGTCCAACCATTCCAAGAGCAGCTAAGGTGTGTCAAAATGTGTTCATTTCAAAGTTAGGTGGGCTTTACCTAAACTGCCTGAGCTGCTTAGGTTGTACTAAAATCCACTGCAACTTCTCATTATTAACAGACAGAATGTTTATTTAACTTTGTATTATTTCAACACTTATTGCTAAACAGCATGGACAAAGCATAGCTTTGACTCAGCTCTAAATGGAAATTAACATCTCCATTTAGTTTGATCCAAATCCTACTGAATTCAATAGGCGATTTTTTCACAAACCTAAGTTTTGGATCAGGCCCTACAAGATGAAAATTTCTTTTTTTTCTTCATTATATCATAGTTTTTGAATGATCTTTTAGTGGTTCATTCTGGAAGGAGCCATTTTTTAGCAGAGGAAAGGACAAGGGAAACAATTTCATTGACTGCAACTTCAACCATGACAAAGGCTTCACTTTTGTCATGAATTTATGCATTTATAGAGTACAGTCCCCAGAGAACAAAAATAAAAGGTGTCTAAGTTGCTGCTGAGTTTGGGCCTTAGTCATAAAAATAATGCTGTGAAAAATCTAGTCTGTAGGCAACAATGAAAAGTTAATACAAATGGTCATTGACTTCATTATAGAACTCTTTGGCAACAACTTTTCCAGACTCATGTTAAGCCTTGAGAGAGAAACGTTTCAGCACAGAACCACTTAATCATTTATATGAATGAAAATGAGTGCAAACAGAATGCTGAGATGGCTTTAAGATCACCTCTTTTTTCTTGTACGGAATACCCACTATAATTACATTTTGCTTGTCAGTTCATAAATTTTGCTTATTACAAAACGTGCATTATTGATTGCTTTTTAAAAGTACTAAAACTAAGCTAAGAGCAGTAGATCTCTCAGCAAATTCAAAACATGCTATCTTCCAAACTAATCACTGGCAAAGGGACTGCGGAAAAACTATCCAAGTTTATTGTAAGCCTAATGCAAAACATTGAACTTACCATGAGTTTTAGGTTAGTAACTTGGCTTTGAGTTTAGCATGTTTTAAGCCACAATGAAAAAAAAAAAAGATAAACTTATTTGGCAAAGCCAGACACTTTTAAAGCCAACATCCTGTAATTGTTTCCTCATTCAGCCTGGCAGCTTAAACAAGAAGAAAAAGAGAAACGAAAAAAAAAAAAAAAGACAAGAAAAAAAGATAGAGGGAAAGGAGAGGAGAAAGAAAATAGAAAAATGGCAAAACATTTCAAAGAAGAAAGAAATGGAGGGTAACAAAGAAATCAAAGTAATTGTCTCATTTGTAGTAAATGAATATATAAGTGACCTATTTGCTCCTTTTGTTCCCCTGTGAGGTAGCATTCAACAAAATGAAATAAAGGAAACTCACTAGCCTTATGAGCCTGAATTTAAAGTTTTCTTGGTTTGAATTAGCACGAACAACAGATATTCTAACATAGTTGACCCTAGCAATGCAGAAGAGCCAAAGTGATAGCAGGCAGCATAAGAGGACTCAGTCTCTTTGAGATCAGTTGTTTAAACATCTCCAAGTGAGGTTAATACACACTGGGAATATCCTTATTTAGAACCAGTAAGAAATAAAAGTGATCAGAAGGGATTTAGAGCTGCCATTCTCATAAAATAAGGTTAGAGGATGACAGCTACAAATAGTTATAGGACAGGGAGGGGAAATCTTACAAAGAGGAAACTAACAGTGTTTGCTGTTGGATTAAATCTAAACAATCTCTGAGCATACTCAAACTTTTAGTTCTTTTACTGCTGTATTGTTGCCAGTCCTGAACTAATACTGAAAAAAAACCCCTGAGGTAGCTACTGATCTGGCTGGGAAACAATGTCCTATTCAAAGTTAGTATCTGTTCTAAGTATCAAGCAACAAAATTAACTGTCTTCTGTAAGAGGAGGGGAAAAAGAGAACATTATGTCAATGTCAAGCCAAGAAAGCAATTTTGTAATAACCTAAGAAGTTAACAAAATAGAATACATAAAAGTATTTTTAAAGTGGAAATAATTTAAGAAACTTCTAAATATCTTAACAGTGCACTTGGCTACGCTTGGATTTAGGAAGCAATATTTTATATGCAGCAGTAGATTTTTTTATAGTTTTAAATCCAAAGGCAGGGCTGTACTCCATCAAGAAATGACAACAGCAAACTTAATGCCACTGTGAAAGTACCACATGAAATTTTGCAGTATTCAGAAAATGGCCAGACAACAAGGCTGTGACTCAACAGGTACAATGAGGGCAGCTGTGTTCAGAACAGTTGCATTTATGAAGCCACTGACACATGGTCCCAGTGTCAGTTGCGTGACAGCTGGAAAAGTCTTTGGCCACCAAGCTTTTAGAGACACCAGAGAAAATTCTATGCAATTAACTGTGAAACCTATTATCAGAGCAAAATGTATGCAAAATGCCCTTGCAGCACCAGTCAGGGGAAGATAAGAAAAAGAAATTTAAAAAAAGGAAGACTTGGGCTCACACTACTGTCCTTTGCACTGTTCTAGTGATCTAAAGAGATTACCAAGATACTCTTATGAGGCAACAGATAACTTCGTCATAACGGAAAGTAATCTGCTGATATACCAGAATTAAAAATAAAGACTCCATACTTTCCATATTAGCAATTCAAAACCAGAAAATTACTAGTATGCAGCCTAGTAAGCAGCTTAATTTTCTCAGGATACACCATAAACTATGGATCTAGACTGAGAATAAAGACTGCCCTAGAAATAAACAGCAGGAATATGTTAGGAGGTCCAGATCTGCTTCTTTGTGGATTGTGCACCTGAATTTCTTTTCCCTGCTAACTGAGGCACAGGGAACAGGAACTCACATGTGTCCAGAAAGCTCAGGTGTCTGGAGATCTGTCATTTCCTTTGCCTCTGACTCAGCACATACCCTGAAGTGGTGGTAGAAAGGGAGAAGAAATCAGTCTTCCCAGCTAGCCAGTTTTGTCTCCTGTGAAGACCTTTAAGGTACAGAGTGACAGCCAAAGCAAACTGCAAATATAACTAGCTTTTCATGTACTTGGGCACCAAACTAGAGCAAAGCATTGACAGACCATTGGGATATCTGCTGAGTTGCCTCTTGACAAAGTATACAGGCCAGATTCATTGATAAATTGTTGCTGCACATAGCTGGAAAGTAGCCCACTCTTGGCCAATGTTCTGGCTGAAGGATACATTAGGTACAGTTGTTGCCCAAACAGGTAGCTCTAGCTTCCGTACAAATTAGTATTTTCTATTATTTCACACGGTGTCACTTCATACGCAATCACATCTTCTATAATAGCTCTCCATCTTGCACCGTATCAAATACTAATTCCAGTAAGATTAGATCTACCAGTGTTGGTTTTTTTAGTCTGGGAAATCGGTTAAATCACCAAAGAAAGATGCAAGGTTAGGCTGTTGCCATCCTATTTTCTATTAATATTGTGAACTAAGGTTTCCTTAAAAATTTAGGGATATCAGCATAGCAGACTTAGAGGTCTGTACGTGCTCGAAAGACTTTCAAGAAGATTTTAAATACTATTTGTCATTCTCAAGCCATATCATGCCATTCACAGGTGTATTAAAAGCCCTTGAAACAAGACCTGCAGCTTTATTTCATTCAGTGTTCTACATTGAAGAGTATCTAGTTCCCCAGTCTAAGCAAATTCAGCATTTCCAATTTTAGTTCCATCTTGGTTAAGTTAATTTTGATTTCCATACAATTATTCCCTAGTTATTTTGCCTTCATCTTTGTATTAATCAGCTTCCTTCTAACTGTTATCACTCCTAACTTGACAAATCCAGTCCTAAATAGGGTATGATATTAGATTACATTATTGTAGGAATTTCTGATAATTATGAAGCCACTAATTACAATCTGCAAAACGTTGTGAGGTAAGTGAATTTTAGACTGCCAATACCATAAGGAACTACACCGTCCAGCAAATGTGTCATAACTGCAGTAGTTCTCTGGTTATGTTTTGCATAAATACATCTATGTATCAGACATCACNAAATACTTCACGTGAAGTTAGCATGTTAATTCTGCGGTATACATAGGATTGTATGCCATTCCCAAGTTACATTATTAATGAAGATCCTCTGTTCTTTAACTATGTTGAAACCCCAAAATATTATGAATGCCAGACACAATCTCTTCCACAACACTCTTCCAACATGCATTTATGAGGCTTTTATACGCTATTTTGTGTTTCAATAGAGAGGATTAGTAGAATCAGCTATGTTATATTTAATTACAAAGCTGATAACCTCAGAGGACTCATCTGTGCAATAGTTTATCTCCTAAGTAAATCCTGCAAAGGATTTCCTATCAAGGAAAAAAATACCAGGTCACGCTAATATGCTTAGTTAGTAATTCTCTAAAAAAAAGTACAAATGCTTGATGGAAGAAAAAAACCAAAACCAACCTGAAAGCTAGAAAATAATTCTTTTCACAAAAGGAAAGATCCACCTCCTCCATTTTCGGGATCTTCTTGATAAAGAAGTCTGTTCTTAACTGAGAAGATAGCTGACTAGATTAAAATCTAGGCATCGGCCTCTGGATAAGCAGAATGAAACATGAAGGAATTTGTTAAGTCTGTGGGATTTATCACTGCACTTTGAACTCAGAAGTCAAGGAAATCCTGTTCTTCAAAAGGGTAGAGTATGGACAAGAAAAAAACAATAACAAAAGCCATGCCAGAAAGAGAGTGTGATGTCATCAAGATGTCTAAGGTGGCTCATAGGATTTCCCATGGAGTAGGACTGAATGCCAAGACTTAATGCATTCTGTAAAAAAATCTATGGCAACCCCTAAGCAGAACTAAAAATACAGTAAATAANGACTTTCAAGAAGATTTTAAATACTATTTGTCATTCTCAAGCCATATCATGCCATTCACAGGTGTATTAAAAGCCCTTGAAACAAGACCTGCAGCTTTATTTCATTCAGTGTTCTACATTGAAGAGTATCTAGTTCCCCAGTCTAAGCAAATTCAGCATTTCCAATTTTAGTTCCATCTTGGTTAAGTTAATTTTGATTTCCATACAATTATTCCCTAGTTATTTTGCCTTCATCTTTGTATTAATCAGCTTCCTTCTAACTGTTATCACTCCTAACTTGACAAATCCAGTCCTAAATAGGGTATGATATTAGATTACATTATTGTAGGAATTTCTGATAATTATGAAGCCACTAATTACAATCTGCAAAACGTTGTGAGGTAAGTGAATTTTAGACTGCCAATACCATAAGGAACTACACCGTCCAGCAAATGTGTCATAACTGCAGTAGTTCTCTGGTTATGTTTTGCATAAATACATCTATGTATCAGACATCACCTGCCTACAGCTATCACATCACATAACTGTGCTCAAGTCACTACGTTCTGGTTGACACTCTTAGGCAACATATATTAATAATGTTCTTAGTTGCTAATAATACAGCAGAGGGGTGTGGTTTTCTACTTGAGGACAGTATAGGATTANACTGAGAAGATAGCTGACTAGATTAAAATCTAGGCATCGGCCTCTGGATAAGCAGAATGAAACATGAAGGAATTTGTTAAGTCTGTGGGATTTATCACTGCACTTTGAACTCAGAAGTCAAGGAAATCCTGTTCTTCAAAAGGGTAGAGTATGGACAAGAAAAAAACAATAACAAAAGCCATGCCAGAAAGAGAGTGTGATGTCATCAAGATGTCTAAGGTGGCTCATAGGATTTCCCATGGAGTAGGACTGAATGCCAAGACTTAATGCATTCTGTAAAAAAATCTATGGCAACCCCTAAGCAGAACTAAAAATACAGTAAATAAACTGATGAGAAAGGGAGTTGGTTTAGCACTAATGGCAACTCTACTGCCCTGCTAATAAAATAGAAATAAAATATCTTACAGGAAAAAAAGTATCTTAGCAGAGTGGATGTTTTGACAGTTTGCTGCATCACTTTAAAGCAGTCAGGCTGTTCTGCTGGGAGATGGTGTCCCATTGAAAAAGAACCACAAAGTTCCACCATGACAAAATCTCTAAACTTTCTGGGAAGATATTGTTTTTGCTATTTCAGAGAGTGTTGAACTGAATTCCCATAAATTGGAGTGGAAAAAATAAGATCTAGTTTAATTCATGGTTCCTGAATAGGCTCTGCTTGGAACAGAACACAGGGATAACAGGGCTCACTTCTCGGGCTGGTGAAAGGCTGTTCCAGTTGACAGATTATGTTAACAGCTTCTGTGCTGGGAATCTGGCAAAAGGCTTCAGGGAAGCTGTCTCTTTGCCTTCATTCATATTTTATATACATTATATATATACACAGAGACTGCTGCATGTATTAGTCTGTAATTTTCTGTCACAATCATGGCCATCACACTGTGTACATGAACAGTCATGGCTAAGAATGCATACTACAGATCTTATTTAATAGTCTCCATTCTTATACTCTGGCAAGGAGATCTGAGGAACATTACCTTACAATGTTAAGCAGTGTTCCCTCTCATACAGCAGATACCACTTCCAGTGCAAATACATGTGCTTACAAGTTTAATGTTAGCTGTCAGTGGGTACTCAAGCATGAAAAGTTAACATTTGCTTTCTATCAGGATTCACGTGACCAGTGCTCAGTGGCTTGAGTGTTGGAGAAAAACTAGCACAGAAGGTCCTTGACACCACAGTAATAAAGCTTTTAAAACTAAAATAAAGCTTTACAGATGTTTTGGCATCTGCCCAGTACTATTTAAAGAAAATAACAACACACCCAAGCAAATAGACAGGTAGTTAACAAATCAGAAATGTTTTCCAGTTGCACCTCAGTTCAAAGCTTACTTATCTGGTAGTTGACTGAAAGACAGAAATAGCTGATGTTGCATACTCTGATACTGAGGACATTGCTCAGCATTCCCTCTAGAAAATCTGGAAGGATCCAAGGCTGGTTCTATACTTGTTTACAACAGCAGAACTTTAGGAGTATATAAAAACAACTGGGTGATCCAACATAGATTCAAAAGTTTCCTTCTATCATTCACAAATATATCCAATGTCAAATCCAATCTAATATTTAAGCCACGGAAACCTGAAATAAATTCCCACATTGAACCAGCTTTCCCTTTCAATTCCTTAGAATTCTTTTATATTTCAAGCTATTGAAAAAAATTTTAACTTCTCAAACTCAATGTAAGATTTTTTCAAAGCTCCAAAATTTTAAAAATTAAAAAAGACAATCCAGGTTAGACTGGCAGCCAAATGTTAAATGCAGGACTGTTATCTGACTACAAGTACTCAACTGGAAGTCTAAGAAGTTACAGTGAATAGAGTTACATAAACATTAGCTCAGTAGCGGTCAAAAAAGGAAATGAAAGGTTAGGAATGTTGGAGCTGGAAGAGCAGTGGTCAATACTTCAAAGTCTAATGTCAGCTGGTTATGAGGTACTTTCCTCAGGGGCTACTACTTGGGCAGTATTGTTTAGCATCTTCATCAGTGACTAACTCTAAAACAAAGCTCACCCTCTCCAGCTTCACAGATGACACCATACTGTGGGGAGCAGTTCGTATGCTGGAAGGCTGCCATTCAGGCTCACCTCAAAAAGCTCAAGGAATGCACCAACATGAGCCTCATGAAATTGAAAAACAATGCAAATTCTGTAATAAATACCCCATGCAAAAATACAGGCCAGGAGCCATTTGGCTAGAAATTAACTCTGCAGAAAGGGAATTGAGGGTCAACTTTAAATGAATTCCTGTGATGAAGAACGTCAACCACCTACTAGTCTGCATTAACAAGAATACAGGCAGCAAGTCAAGGGAAGGTGCTCAGCACTTGAGAGTCTACACCTGGAGTACTGTGCCCAGAGAGATTAACAAACCCCTAAACGTCCAGAAGGCAGGCCCTAATACAGTTAAGAGCTGGAACAAATGATACAGAAGAGGCTGATGAAACAGTATTTAGCCAGAAGAGAAGGCTAGGGTGGGATCTAATTGTATTCTTCCATTAGTCTAAAAAAGGTCATAGAGAAGATGGAATCAAACTCTTCCCAGAGCAAAATGATGAGATGCAGTAGTTACAAGTTGCAATAATGGAAATTCATGTCAGATATGAATTAAAAAAAAAAAATATGCAGTGGTTGCATTTAAGCACTGGAACAGGCACCCAGAGTGCCTGTGGAATCTATCTCAGGAAATTGTCAGAACTCAGACAGATAAAGCCTGAACAACCTGATCTAACTTTGAAGTTAGCTCAGCCTTGAGCAGGAGCTTGGACTGGATGACTCCAGATGTCCTTTCCAACCTAAGTTTTTGTTTTTATGAACTAGCAGGAAAAGACAAGTGAACACATTAAAAATATAATTACCCTACCATATAAATTCATTATTTACTTCAATTACAGTGTGCTGTTTGGCTCTCAATCTCAAAAAGGATATTTGAGAACTAGAAATAGTTCCTTCCATATAGAAAGTGACTGATTACATTAGACTCTTCAGCCTGAAAGACAGAGTGTGCAGAAGATAGCACGATAAGGTTACAACATCATGAGTGGCATGAAAAAAGCAGATAGGAGTCAGTTGTTCACTTTTTACTAATACAAGTACGAGGGACTATCAAACAAAGCTATAAAAACAAAGTCAAAAAACCAAACCAAACCAAAACAAAAGGTGGTTCTTCATACAATGGATGGTAGACCAGTTAAATGTTTTTCAAGTAAGGGCACACACGCACCTTATACTGTGAGTTACTAAACCAACATACAACATGAGCTGAAAAACAGAGGCTAGGAGAAATCTGGGTTAGAAATTATATTTATGTTTTTCCTGTTCATATTCTATGCTGGGGCTTATTACCACTGTTGAATAAAGGATACTAGGCTAGATAGATCCTTAGTTTTAATCAGTGCTGTCATTCTTATGATAATGTCTTACAAAGTTCCTGACCCTGTGTTGGCCATGTCTCTGCAACTTTTGAGTTTTAGTCATCACTAAAAAGAAATATCTTCATATGATGGTCAGACTCCTTTGAGTCCTTCATGAGAGATCCAGTAACACACACACATGCATGGCAGCTGGATATCTTACAAAGAAGCAAAGACACAGGTAGTAATTGCATACCATGTTCTGCGATATTAGACCACACCATTTATTTAGATAAATATTTTTGTATGACAGAAATACATACAGAAAAGTATGTGAAACACCAGAAGATGCAGCCATAGGGAAAAGTTTGAAAAAGATACGCTGAATTATATGAGACAGGGTTTTATCTGAGACAGGGTTTTATCTGAGCTACGGTTTAGATCAATAAACCTACCACTGATTTATAGTAGATGCTCTGCCACAGCAGTAAAGATTAGGATAAAGTGTGTACCCAAAAAACCTTGTAAATAGACAGATGATGAAACATGATCAAACACATGAAGCAAGTCAAAAAGATCACACCAAGTACTGAATAGATACAAAACCAGAGCTCATGTCAGTTGTGTTAACATACAACTGTTGCCACTTTTATTTTACATTATATTGTGATGAGGCGAAGTTGGTTGTTGAATAGAGTTGATTATCGCTGATTACAGATTCACTAATTAACTCAGTTTTGTTTGTTCCAAAACTCTATTAATAATAAATTCCTAAAGATTTGGGCAGCCATGTGCAATTCCACATAGTTTTAATCACCATCAGAGGAAAATGTAGCAGTCCCTTTAGAAAATAATGAAAAGACAGAAAAAAAACCCAAGAAAAACAAACCTTTGGCAGAAAAAAAGAGTACCTAAAATAGGCCACTCCTCAGTCTAAGCAGATTGCTAATGACCTTAACCATCCTGACAATTTAGACAATGAAGATTTAGAGTTCAGCCCATAAAACAATGTTTAAATGAGAGGTGCAAAATTGTGCCAGAGCTCTTTTATACATAAGCCAGGGAGGCTGTGCTTGTGCTTTGTAGAAAAAAATACAAAAAACTTGCCCAGATATATACTTTTTGTGGTTTAAATGAGCAAAAGCTGCCACTGAGAATCAATCATAAGTCTGGAAACACCTTTTCTTTATCCGTAAAAGGACTGACAACATAGGCACAGTTGGGTTTAAATAGGGAATGATTACTTTGCTGTTATATGGTAGGTTTCTGCCAGCATCTACTTTTCAAACACTCATGAGCCAGAGACTTACAATAGAACCATAAACATTCTCTCTAACCTGAAACTAAGCCCTATCTTGAGATCTTATCTCTTTCACCATTTCTGGACAAACACACACACAAACTCTTTAGTTAATGCATGTCTGTAGAGAAAAAAAAAGTTTGTTGCACTGAAAAGCTTTTAAAGATTTCTATCTTGGAAAAAAAAAAGTAGTTCTGGCATGAAAAAAGGCCCTTGGCAAGACATTAGTCCATAGTCTGCTCTACTATCTGTTAGCATTTCCAAAGAGAAGCAAACAGTCTAGTTAAGCTACTGAGATTTCTATAATCGTAGTAACATTTTCCTCTCAAATCTTCCAGAGGGATTTCATAATCCAGAGTAGACATAGTAATTTATTACTCTCCAAAATGACTTTTTTTTTTTTTTTTTTTTCCAAACTGCCTGCGCAGAGATGCGCATGAACACTCATTTCCACTGTATCAAACCTAGGTATTCTATCTCAGAATTTAGTAAAGCAAATAAGGTTTGACTTAGTGTTCATGACAGCCTAAGGTCTGAGCCATATACAAATTGAGTAAGCTGAAATAAGCTTGAAATAAGTAAATACAAGGAAGCAAACAGCAATGATTTAACTGTATATTTCCTGCCCATTATCATGATTTGGTTTTCACACAAGTTTGACACAGGTATAACTCTAGGTACTGCAACAGATCTGCACTAAGCCTTCTGAAATCAACTCTGCTTTTTTTATTGTCCAGGTTATTACATGGGAGAAACAAAACATAATGAACTAAAACACCATGTAAAATCCTCTCATTTCTCAATCACCTACAGGACCATGTCCTCAGTCTGGTCACCTCTATTTAAAGTATGCCTTCTTTAATAAAATCACATCAAAATAAAAGAAGGTACAGAAGAAACAGTAAGCAGTAAATGCAGCTGATGTTAAACTATTAATGGGACACAAGGCTGAAGAATCTCCAAGAATATACAGCAATATACAACAATCTCCATGAATATACACCATGAATATATTGCAATATACAGAAATATATATCATGCCCAGTGAACTTAATAGGTAAAATCATGTGGAAGAAATGGAAACCGTGTCTACTGGATGACTTACTAAGTTACCTCTAATAATGAGGGTAACTTAGGGTATGGAGCAGGCTGCTCGTGTGAGACCTCATAAGTCTGTCCTCTCCATAAACTGTGTCTTTTGATTCACTTCCTTCGTTCACAGCTGAGAGAAGAATTAATTATTAGGCAAGGGAACATAAGTCCCTGACACTCTGCTTGTCATGTCATGTGTAGGATCTTGGGGTTTGGGCAAAGACCTTTGAAATCAGTGAACCCATTTAAATTCTTAAGATCAACTATGTACGCACTTTACTGCATAGAGCCGTATTATTTGGAACCTTGGAAGATTAAGTCTGTTTGTCAGAAGCTGCTTTTACCCTTCAGGCGCAGAAGAGTGAAGCAAAATAACACAGAGGATGTAAGATGACACAAGATGCTCTGGGCTGACTAGAAAAAAGTACCTAGACCAATCTGTTAGGCTTTTAGAGAACACAAATGCAAGGTTAAAGTATATGTAGGAAAGAGGTGACACTCTAAGACATTTCCCCTTCATCTGCAACTGCTATGCCTATAAAACCACTCAAGTTCATTTACGTTCTTTAGAAGAGCAACAAGAAGTTCTGCAGGTTCTGAAATCCCCACAGAAGG
This sequence comes from Rhinoptilus africanus, assembly GCA_013400135.1. Taxonomy (NCBI): domain Eukaryota; kingdom Metazoa; phylum Chordata; class Aves; order Charadriiformes; family Glareolidae; genus Rhinoptilus; species Rhinoptilus africanus. The sequence continues at coordinate 93,627 of VXBO01007682.1, read as the reverse complement.
AAGCAGAGAACGTTTCCAAGCATTTTCCTTGCAAATTGGATGCAGAATAATTCCTCTTTTAGTAATGACTTATATGGGCTAACCTTGAACTTTCCAGGAGGTGCTAGAAAACACCCTGCTGCATCAAAATTAAATCAATCAAAATTACAGCAAGAAGCATGGCTAAAGAAAACAGGAATCTTTGCTTTCATTGTCATCATTATTCTGTGCCTTTTCACATGACAGGACAGCACAGATGCCTGTGTGACTTCCACTCGTTCAAAGACTTTCTGCCTTGAATCTTCTTCCCAGCCTACAGATGCTAGTCCCTTTCAGTTTCACCCATTCTTATTGTAATTCTGAGCAGTTGACAGTATGTCCAGCCAGCCCTGCAATTTCTGAAAATCATTAAAAATTTTATAAACAAATGGATGTGTATTTATTGTGATCCCAGTATTAATGGGTTCTGAATTTCATTCAGCCTCTATGAACTATAATAAGCAGTAGGAACAAATAGGAACCAACAATGCAAAACTACAGAGACTAAAGAGGAATTTTGAGATAGAAGCCAAATAGGTGCCAAATATCATTCAGACGCCAAAGAGGAACTGGTGGTCCCTGTATGGATCAGAGCCTAACCATCCTCAAAATGTAGATGTCACAGAGTTGGAATGCAGCTGTCTAATTCAACAGTTTAAAGAGAACAGTTTAAAACTGGAAAAGAGAAAGAACGCTGGGCCAGCAGTGACTGCAGGGCAGTTTAGACAAGCAAATGTAATCACTTGTAAATCCGCCTGGAATACCAGGATGACATACCTCAGTGTTTCCAAAGAATGCCACAGGATCCACATGGACAGAGTTCCATTAGAGGCCCTGGTTCACATGTGTTCATCACCATATAGAGATGCAGTGAAGAAATGCACACGTAATTACTTGCAATCACTCATTTCAGTGATTCAGGTAACAAAACATTTAGCTGGAAAACTAATAAGGCACAAACATATGGGTGCATGATCTTATGTGAAACAACTGATTTTTACTGAAGATTTGGTACATCATTGTACCAATGGTCAGGGTTAAAATCTTACATCTTCCCTAAGTAACCTTTCCTTATAGTTTGAGTTTCAATGTTGCTGACAGAATATTCCATGCAAAAGTTGGAAATCGAAGAACAATATTTTTAATGTTTTTATTAAAATCAAAACACAGTTTCACAATAAAGGTTAAACTTTATCTGTTTGCCACACTGCAGCAGAGATAATGAGGACTGTCAAATAAACCATCTGATTTCCCGCAACCTCAGTAATGGTTTATTACACATCCTTGTCTAGCATCAAATAATTCTGTGAAAAATAAACCAAGCATGAATCTTATTTGGGTTACAGAAAGGTCTGAATCATTTATAACTGAATTAATTGCTAGAAAGGCTTATGAGCAGCCAATTAGTAATATTTGTATTTGGATCTGCCAGTTGGCCCAGGACTGAAAATTAGTATTAGTTTCGACATAAAGACTGCAGCATTCACAGATAAAAAAACCATTCAATCAAAATCAAGAATATCCTTGAGAATGACTCTTGAATGAAACATGCCTGATAACTGCCCAGATAATTCTATTCGCCCAAACTGCCTAAGATATTTCCCAACTGCTGATTTGAAAACTGATTCTGCATTCCTCGTACAACATCCTAAAGTGTTGATTTTTTGTTTCACTCTCTATAAAGTCTTGAAAGAGCGGGAGGAAATAATGGTGCCACACATAAAAACAGTATAGATGCCAGCAAACTGTTCATTTGCGTCCACGAGATTTCCACATGCCTTTTGAGGATTTAATTTTCCAAATTTGGCTTTCCACTTTTCCACAAGCAGTAAATGAGTTTCAAACTCATTTGAATTATCTCAAGAACTGTAAGTAAATTCTGCAAATCACCAGGTAGCAAAAGCAGTATAGCAAGGCACTGCATCTGATGTCCCACAAAAGCATCCTTTCAAAGATTAATAAGGAAAACACAAACTTTCGTCATCACTGCTTACAAGATGGAAACATGGGCTAGGACGTGGCTGTACCACAAATAATGGCTTCGAGGGGGACAGTATCACTCTTCAGTTATTCTTTTTACCTCCACATCCTCTTCTGAAGATGAATGCAGCCTATCAGAATGGGGCACCAGAGGAAATACTGCAATTTCTGGAAAAGGAATGTAGTTTTGAGCTTCCTCTATGACTGAGTAAAGACTGCTCCCTGGGAACCTTATATTTCTTTTGACTTATCGTCCTTCCCTCCACCCAACTCTGACAAGACTCATCCCAAAATTAAATATCAGAAGAGAAATAAAGAGATGGAGAAACACAGAAAGAAGATACCACAAAATAAAAGGGAAAGAATAAACACTGACAAAAACATTTGGTAGAAACAGAAACTCTTACATTAGGCAAGCATCTCCTAAGGAGTTATTCTGTAGCTCCTGGTCAGAATGTTTGTGATTTATGGCAATTTCTGAATTTTTCACTTAACAAAAAATTAAGTAATTGTATAACATGTCAAAGCACAATTCTGGGCTGTCCTCAGGCACTCACAACCCTGGACTGTGTGTTTTACTTCTTTCTTGAATGATTTTTAACAGTAAGCTGTATTTTATATGTATTCTGTGTTCTTCACTACAGACTGCGCTCTCTTTTTAGGTTACGAATTTGAGAAGAAGTTGTATAGCTAAAGGGGTTTTTCAGAAATTCAAAGTAACATAGTTTGCCCATGAAGAATGCATTCACACTTTCTTGAAGTAAATTACAACAAAATCCTACATAATTAGAGCATAAACTTTAATGTATTTGTACCGGTAAGGAATGCTAGAAAAGGAAGGCAGTGGAACATTGTGTAGTGCTTAGAGGGATATTTGAAAGCTTTTAAGTTAAGCATCATTTAAAACAGATTGTAATTAAGAATTTTCCTTTTTTTATTACATATTAAGGTCTCTAAGAGCATAACTTCCATAAATAGTCAAGAATAAACTACATTCAGATCTACATATAAGCACATTTCTTGGCACAGACAAATGAAAACTGTGATTGCTGACATCTCTTTGAAGGAAGATTTTCCTTTTTTTTTTTTTTCCATCCCAGCCCTTGTTTTATTTATATGGCTCTGCACACTTTTTTATTTTTAATTATCCTAAGGAAAAGAAGGGGTGGAGGGAAAGAGATCTTTGTTTTCCAACTGAGACAGTGAAATACATTCCAAAGCTGCTTTTGTTTTTAATTTACAGAAGCCCTCATGTCTAATCTACTAAGCCAACAAATAATCTGTTTGCCAGGTTTTACATGAGAGTCATGAAAAGTGCATACAATTGCTGACTTTATTCTTTTTTAGGATACAGATTCATTCTCTGCCATAAACTTAAAAAGATCCTTTTGGAGAACTTTTCACAATGAATTTATTTTTAACTATGCATTTTGTTTCCCAGGAGTTACTTAATTTTTACCCAATTACTTGAGTATCTTTGGCTCTCTCTTCCTTAGTAACAACAAAAGAGGTGTACTTGCCTATCTGCAAGATAAGACAGCTAGGTCTCCACCCCTGCTCATAAAAGTAGTTGTTTAAAAGCAAAAGGAAGGGTAACGAGAAATGTGTTCCCTTCTGAAAAAAAGGTACAGAGCAGATGAGCACTGCTACATATTTCCATACACAAGAAAAATGACAACTTTCATCGTCCTGTTCTTTCAGAATAAGCCTATATCCCACTCTTACTAATATTAAATGTGAATGTCAGTAAGGTGAATCTCAGTATTTAAAAACCTAATGTGTATCCTGAGATCCACCAAGAAATTCCATGAAATTACAGTGGGAAAAAGTGGCCAGCAACACAAAAATACAGTGTCTCTCCACTGCTGTAAATATCTTCTGAGAAATTCACACATGAGGGCAAGGCAGAAACACTGTTTTGCAGTGGGATTTTTGGATGGTATGATCTACCACAAGGAAATTTCTTCTGGTGCGGAGGAGTACACCACCACATTTTATTTACTTCCCTCCTCTCCATTTTGGTAGATCTCTCCTCCACTAGACAACTCTAAATCTAGCACAGCAGTATCAATGAACTTGAAGGATGGAAAGAGCACTACTGAGCTATCTGCCGGCTTCACTAAAATTTACTTTTGCTGGGATTTTCATAGGGCTCAGAATGCATTGTGTTCCTCCAGGGATCCTCATTTGTCCCTCTCCTTCGCTTGAACTACACTGAAGCTAATTACACAACTAGTACAGTTCTTGTCTTACAAATACTCCGTTTATTAATGTCTTAATTAAGGGTATTCAAACTACACTTAGAAGCAGAAATTACATTGGAGAGAAAAGGGATTAGGATGAAAAAAGGTCCAGGTTAAAAACTCTTATAGTCCAAAATGTGCATCTTACCTTCCATACAGTTAGTCTACCCACAGGTACTAACAAATCCTTTCTACATGCGCGTTCCCAGAGCATTGTGCTGAATGCTACAAAGATCTTGACTATATGACTTTAGATAGACTGAAGCAAAGAAAATGAACCAGAAAAGGCAAAGAGGCTTCAAATGGACATAGAACAATGACTGAGAACACCTTTTTTAACATACTAGACATGTGAACAAGTGGGGGAAGTGCAGAAGCATTACTAACAATTTCACTGAACTCACATCTATTTTGTTTGCAAATATATATGAAGGATATTCAGACTCCCAGCCTTTCGGAGGCAGTCTATAACTTATATCAAACAGAATAAAGATATCCATTGTCTACCCGCTCTAGGTGAAAGGCTTTGGCCACAGCTGTTACTGCAGAATTGTGGGTGTAGCCAGACACAGCATTCTTCAGTTCAAAGCCAATAAACTTTTAAATATTTGTTTAAGTGTCTTCAAAGATACGCTAGTAAATAGAACTTCACAGGCAGGTGTTGGTTTTAGATACATTTCACAGTGAGCAGATGAAAATCTCACCATTTCATTTTATGGTTAAGAAGTCTCATTTCATTCAAGGGGCTTATTTCAACAAATACCTTTCATCTACTTCCTTCATATTGAGTTCTGTATTAATGTACAAGTCACCCCAGTCCCATGCTAGTCAGAAAATAGATACTCTGTGTTAGTGAGTTTCAGGATTTAGATTTTCACAATTTTTTAAGCCACAGTTAACAGAGGCAGATTTTCAAATTTTGTTAATTAATTTCCTGTGAAAAAACAACCCACAATGCAGAATCAGAATTTTTTCTTAAATTGCCTACTTACTCTGTGTTCGCAAGTCCCTCTTACTCAAAAAGATTTATAATCTGTATTCACTAGGTCCTTCTGGCAGAACCATCAGTGCGCCCCTTCACAAAGTAATTCCTTTCTAAAATCTCCAGCTCTCAAATACCTTCCTCAAGTCTCTTGACTGAAATAAGGAGGTGCAAATTCCTCCTCAGACCCACATATTTTTATGGAGGAAAACTCCCATTCAAAGTAATTTACACCTAGGATGACATGGAGTCAGAATATGAGCTTTGGTGTCCGCCCTCCTTCTCCTGTGTAGTTCACCTCCACAGTAGAGAAGCATTGAACAACGTTGATGGCTCTGGCATAAGAAGAAATTACCAAAAAATCCTCTTAACGAAGGAGAACTGCAGCTCAGGGAGAGTCAAGCAATAGGTTTAAACACGAACAACTCAAATACATTGCACTGCCACCATTCACCATAAGTACTATGATTACTGAGAAAACTTGCGTTGTCCTGAAATTCCCTCCCATTGCATCCTTCAGACAATGATTACAAGAAATTGTTTAGCAGAAAAAAATATTTTTTATCACATGCTGCCATTAATGATGCATTTGCAGTGTTCAGCAGCTCCCAGGCCACACTTACATTCAAAGACAGTTTAAGAAAGTAATGCAGTCTCCCCCCTCCCACCCACCACCCCTGGTCAGGCTGCTGCGCCTTTCATTTAAATTTATGGGTTTTTCATCTCCTGCCTTTACATACCCCTTGAGGCACATGTTCTCCAAAGTGAGAACCACTCAAATATAGTTTACATTACCCCATGGAACATTATAAAGAGGCAAGAAAATTGTCAAGTAAGGTGACAAGATTCACACCAAAAATCATTTTGTAAACTCTCTGAGATGTTGTCACAACAAACCCAGAGGAAGAATTCTGCTTCCTCAGAAGCCAATAATGGAGAAGGTGACAGGAGAGCAGAAAGGGAAACCGAAGACTCCCACATGCGCCTAGGATGCTTTTCAGATCCTCAGTTTGTCTATACTTAGGCTGCTAGATGATTTATGATCACTAGTCTCTATTGCCAGTGCAACTGTTCACTTCAATTCTGCATGTTCCTTGATGGGTTAGTTACATTTTCACAGATGCTATCATCACACTTTAACTGCAGTAATCATCTGTTTGAATTGTGCTGTTACTATACTATGCCGCCAGCCAGCTCTTCTGTACTGAAACGTCCAATGATGATGAATAGTACAACTGCCTAAAATCAAGCCTAGAAACTCCTTTCTTAAAATGTTTCTTAACTCAGCGCTGCTTTGTAAGGAGTGATTATTCCCAAGACCTGATAAGAAGAAACATGATGAAAAGAATGAGTGCTCAACAAAGTGCCAAATTAGGGTATGGATAGATAGATGACTGCAAACTACAGTTGGACAGATTAAAAAATTCCTACTTCCTAGATGAACCGTATTAATGGACCACAGCATACTTATGATTCACTGCTATTGCAAAGGAAAGTAGATTACTCTAAATCAGTTGTTAGTTTGAATCATGACATTCTAATACATAATACCTCTTACCTTGGAATTACAGTAGGTTATACACATGCACATGAGCAATTAGCAGCAACTCAAGTCACAAAAGCCAATTACTTGCCTCTCCCTCTTCTCTACATTACTACCCCTATTTGTTGCAAACCAGTGCTGCACCGCAGTTTCCATTATCCTTAAAGTGCTCATGGTTCTCGTGTGTGCTTTACAGAAAGAAACAGAAATATAATGTCAAATTTTCAGCTGTAAGTTGTCATCCACAGCAATCAATGAGACTAGATCAACAGCAGTGTTTCTGCTAGCAAGATGAGACCAATGGGCACGTGCCCAATTGTCCAGACCCATTTTTGTCCCAATGGACCTACCAGAACATAGTGTAGCTTCCTCTGACCTTGTGCACAAAATTTCCTTTGCTAAGAGAATCCAGGTGCATGGGGGGACTATGCACTATATTGCATTCTGACTCCCAGTTAAACTGGGATTACCTGTGTCCCGGAGCACAAGACACAGCCTTTTTTTAATTTTGAAATTTATTAACAGACATGAGAGACTGCCAGATCAGGATGAAAATTAACACATTCAGCAGTGTTCTACAGACAATGAGGCAGACACAGGAGATGGTATACTACACAATTTCTGTTGCTTTATTTTACCATGACCTATTTCACTCAGAGATCCCAAACTTTAATTTAAGCCCAACTGTGCTCAGCACTGTATTTTATTTCTACAGTGCCATAACTGACAACATTTAAATCAAACCAATCTCCTCCCACAAGTATGCATTGAAGTCCCAAAAATTATTTTAGAACAAGAAACTGGACACAAAAGCCTCAAGCTCAAGTAAGATTTGTAATCAGGAAGGATAGACTCATTCAGATCACATCTAACATTTTAGCAGATCAAGTAAAAAGGCAAAGTTGGCTGCAGCAATAATACTTTTCCATCAGAAAGGATTTCTGCCTGATATTAGGAATTCAGTGCATGCTCCTCCCCTCCAATGAGTCATGAGAACAGAGCTGGACTCCCCTTTACCTCTCCTTCACTGACATAGATACTCCTGCTAAGCCAAAGTAATATTTGTGTCACATGATGCAGCATGCAAGCAGAGAAAGGAAAGGGATATCAGGCTTTTCATTAGAAGAAACCCACAGGGATACATGCAGGAGGTAGTCTAATCCCTGCACCCAGCTACAGAATGAAGCATATCAGGCATGGATACTTCTGCATCTACTAGCGTACAATCAAAAAAGAACTGCACTTGTGAGGTTACATCAGAGAGAAAAGGATACCTTGGGAACCAATGATAATAAACGTCAGCCAACCACAATATTTACTACTTTTTATTTTCAGCCTTTCGTTCACTCTTTGCTCAGGGTATTCTTTAAAAACTCTTACCTCCCATCACATTTTTATTAGCTCAGATCAGAGTTTTAACTAATTGATCATGCTTTCACTGTTTCTGAAACATAGATGTTACTTTTTAGTGACTTTTTTAGAAATATATTCTTAACATACTTATGTACTTGAATATGTTTCTTCATAGCTATTAATATTTCAAAAACGTACAGTAGCTTGAAATCCTGTTTAAACCACAGAATGTATAGCATGTGGATAGTGGCAAGAAAAACTTCTCCATGCTGCTCTCACCTGCTGTTTATCCTTCCATGTTTTCAAGTGCTGGTTTCTCCACTGAAAGTTATAATGCAAGCTCACATTTCTACACAAACTGTTAAATGTTTGTGATCACCAGCACAAAGCTACTGAGGATTCTATCCTCCTACGTGAAAATTCATCCTGGCCTAGTGAAAGACATGTCCCATCTTGACTTGGACTGAAACTACTGAATTCTGAATATGAACAAATAACTATGAATTATTAAACTGAGTAACATCAAAGAGCCTAGAAAGAAAGCAAATGAAAAAGGTTCTAAAAAATATATCATAAGGTAAACAATATAAGCTGAACAATATAAGATGAAGAACTGGCCTGCTTGTCACACATATTTTCTTCATTTTAAAATGAGAATTGTTGCTGCCTTTTTAATCTTATGAAAAATTTAGGAGCATGACACTCTGTGACACACTTTTTTTAGCTCGGATAAGAATGGCACTGCTGTGCAACCACTTTGTAGCCCATGTGAAAACATCTAAGCAAGGCACAGAAATCAGTCTTCCTGCTTTTAAACACCACTCTCATTAACAAAAGCATCTGGAGCTAGTCTGGTACTAAAATACACTCCATAGGGAGATCATACTGCCTACATGGCACTAAGTAATTAGTTCTGTATCACATTTGTTTCAGAGCTGACAAAAACCAAAACAAAACATGCACTTCCCTCACCCTCAGTTACCAGCCACCACCTTATCAGTGTTACCATTCCAACTGCTTAGTAAACTAGTTCACTGAAAAGATCTGGCTTAAGGTTGCTGGGTGAAGATGGAGGAGGGACACTTGCTCTGTTTCTTTAACTGAGGACAGTTCACCAATCCAGCTTACAGCATGGTAACACAGAGATGCATATAAGTGTGTAAGAGGGCAGCATACAACAATGCCATGGCATGAATTTAAGTCTGTTTTGACACTGAAGCAAGCCCATCAAGGAACTCCACTTTCTACATACCCTAAGGAGAGGCTAAGGGGATGTAGGAGCCATCTGATACTAAGAAAAACAGAACATTCCATTTTTATAAAATCTATTCACTTAGCACGTATTAGACTTTACACACCCCATCAAAATATCCAAGACACTACACTGGAGCCCACTCACTAACTTGACAGTGTAACTAATAGCAGGACACTAATCTACTCAATGAATGCATCCTCCAAAGTGTACATAGGGAAACAGAGCACAGAGGAACGTAGTTTCTTGAAAACAGAAATAAAGCAAATGACAAAACCATTCTTGCAGGCAATCCCAGGTTCCTAGTGAGTAAAGAGAAGAAGTCATAAATAACTCTTAAAGAAAGTGAATTTACCAACCTCATACCTTGAGGATCTATTCATTATGTCCCTTGGCTGCCTCACCACAACACAACTCCAAGCTCCTTACCACTACATACCCAAACTCACATTTCCTCCATTAACCTCTTGCCTCTCCTGCTCCATTATCCCACCTGTAATGTCTCCAAAGCAGGACCCTTTATCCCATCCTTTCCTTTGACTTTGCTAACATCGACGACAAAGCCTGTGTGTTAATGAAACTAGAAACCAGTGCCTTGTCTCACGTGGTAAATTTCTTCTTTCCTAAGTCTTGGAATGAAGATTAAAGACTGTGTGGTCAAAACTGAAAGGGGTAAAATCAAATGCCCCCATACCAAGTACTTACTATTTAGTGGCCCTGACCACTAATTCCAGGAGCTGTTTTCCAAGCACACATTAGTGATGACACACTGAATTTCTTGGCTCTGTGTGTGTGTGTGCATGAGAGAGATATTTTCCAGCCTCTCCGTAACACACACTCACACACTTCCCTCACATGTTCCTCCATCATATATTTGAGAAATAGAACCTGAAGAGTAACCAAAGGCTTGGTATATTTAGTGGAGATTAAAGGCTGCATGTTCAAACAGGAACTAACTTGGGTGGGTTGGTCAAATTCTCCCTACAGTTGTTTTATTCTGGGAACCCCACAATGGAGGAAAGAATTCTTTTGATATACACATTTCAAAGAGCACACTTTTCTGAATATCTTCAATAGAAGATGATAGTGCTACTGAGTTATATAGAATGTGTATAAACCTACACATGCATGCATATGCACAAACATACATGCACAGCATATACATATGTATATGCAGAACTATCTGTTAACGGAGGAGGAGATCCTTTCATTTTGCCTTTTGTGCTGCTCACTCCAGGAATCTGTCCTTGATCTTGACAGAACTGATAGTTCATAATGAATACTTTTCCAGCTTTCATGGCTGGCATCAAGGAAACACCTGGGAGTAAAATTTGTTCACTGTGGTTTTGTGCGTTTCTTTTTTTTAAACATAGTTATTGTGCTGTTTGCCTCTAATAAACATTTTTATTATGTTTAAATATTTTATTAATTCAAGCAAAAGCAAAACAAAAGAAAAAAAAACAAGTAAACAAGAGAGTCTGATGTGCTTCTGCCAGTGGAAAGAGACCCTGAAAGGATAAATATACTGGGCCAAATTCAGGAGATTTGCCATTGACTATACTACAGATTAACTAAACACAACACTTATTAGTGAGTCATTTCCCCTTCAGTTACCTACACAGAAAGAGAGGTATAGGAAAATGGTTATAACTCTCAGGAAAGGCCTGACTCGTATTTAAAGTACTTGCATGGTCCTCAGAATCTTGGCATTCGCTTTCTATTATATTAACCTCCACAACAACTGTGTGAGATTCAGAATACATTCTTCTCACTTAACAGAAAGGAATTGATGCATTAAGAGGCTGAATGACACCAGAAATTTATGGCAAAGCTCTAAAAATCTCACATAGAAGATACTAACATTATGAAGTACAGCATATTTTGTTGCATCAGCTTAATACTACTGATATTAACCCCAGAAAGAATATCAAGAGTATAAAATACCAGATGTACAGCAAAGTAAACTGAGTGTTTGAAGGAAAAATTTAGACACACAATACCCTGTTCATTCTACTTTAAAGAACCAAGTCATCACACTCAGATAACATTCACATTCTACATTGATGTGGTCAGACTTCCTTTGTCATTATGACATTCCTTCCTCCTTTCTTTCTGTGTATTTGTCTGCTTGAGATTTGAATCGTCCTTGAATGTAGGTACTAGACCTAAAACTGCCTATTCCAAGATTTGAACTATTTCCAATAACAACTATGGTTCTCAGTAAATTACAGAAATTAGAAATAGAGCTATATGAAAAGGTATGATGTATTTTAGGTGATCTGTTTTCAAATGCTTTTTGACTAGCTCTGTAAACTGAATAGGGAAAAAAAATAAAATTGAAGATACATCACAAAATCAAGAACATCTGTTCCACAGGTACTGACTTTGTTATTCAATCCAAAAAGCCCTGATGTGCTATCTTCTTTGTATGTATGAAAAATTCATCTTAAATAGTCTTAAGACACAACCAGTGAGTGATGTTTTATTCTGTCACCTCTTTGCAGAAGTATAAATTCCACACGGGTTAGAAACCAGTGAAGAGTCAGACCCTTGTTCACATGCAGATTAGCAAGAAGAGGCTATTTCAAGGCTACTGAAATGATTATATGAAAGCCCTAGTGCTTATGTAGGCAGTTTAAGAAAGCAACTATGAAGTCTGTAAATATCGACATCCCTGCACAGTCTACTGCTCCAGTTGAGCATGGAGAGGAATAGCATTCTGTGGGACATTTTTGCTTCCTGTGACACCCCTGCATTTTGTCCACCCCATCTCTTGAAAGAAGTTTCATTGGTAGTTCGATCAATTCCACAGCTTCAAATGTGTTTTAAAACCAGCATACATGAAAAGGGGAATAAAGGGGAGCTTGAACTCTGTCTCTTTATGAATACTTATGAAAATACGTGGACCAAAGCCTCTTCCTCTGCAAGAAAATGTCAAACCTCCTGTAGGACTCAAACAAAAAGTATTAGAACTCATTTTATATTTCAGTTAGCATAAAGTGCGTGGTCTCACAACAGGCTTTTCCCTAATTTGCTTAAAAACCAGAGCAGAAGAGTTTACATAGGGCCCTTCTCCTGCCTCTGCAACAGAGGAAAACACTATCAAGAATGTAACAAACATTCAAGCTATCTCTGTCATTACCTTAACAACCAACTCTACGTTATGCTACGTTCTGTACGTGAAAAGTATACTTTGAGAGAGAAATGACACTAGGTTAAACATAACCTCCTGAACACTCTCCTTGCTAAAATGAGTATCAGCCAACGTTGTATCTGCCAAAGCTCTTTTGACCTCAGAGTTATTGATCATACCGAACATCTGTTCCAACACATTGGTTTCAGGTCACAACTATTTCCAGTCACTGCCATTTCTCCTGGAAAAGAGTCATTCTGTTGCTATGGGACTGACCATAATGAAGAAGTTTGACTTTCAATACTCAGCTGATCTAAAAAGCGCCTGTCAACACAGGCAAATACATTTGACCTGAGACTCTCTTCCTAAACTCTGAGTTTCCCAGAATCCAAGAAGTCATGTTAGCACAGGGCAGTGCCTTAGCTACCATGGCCACTTCTCCTGAGGGCAAGCTCCTCAGCAAGGCATTTTGGCATAGGACTGCACCAATATGGATATAACAGCTTCCAAGCGACCACTAGATAACGCCTCCACAGCAAGGAGGGCAGGCTGAGGACCATGATTAACCCACCTAACTATGACATTTTCCTGCACCATCCTTTATCTTTCCTATTCACACACCTATTAAGAAGTTTAGGATAAAATTATGTGTACAATGTTTGCTCTATATGCAGGACAGAGCTGCAGTGGCTACTGAGGTTTGATATTTTGGTGAAGTTCTCTTTCCAGTGAGATAGAAGTAGTACCACAACAGGATAACCAGGAAAAGAAAACAAAATATTAATTTGGAAATACCTTTCTGGATGTTAGTCAGCAGCAGGGATGAAAAGAAGGTGAAAAAAAAGTAATTAACTGAGACCTAATTAAGAAGCTTCCTCTACTTTGGAGGAGGAGAGTTTCTGCTAGTAGGTAGAAGTTAGTTTTGCAAAATACCTACACCCACTAAGCAGTACTGCAAAAGAAGACCAGAACACTGAATTTTGCTGAGAGCGCACTTCCCAACATCCAAAACCTGCCCAGGTCCCCAGGAAAGCCACTGATAACAACAGTTTTGTGTTGGCACAAAACTAGTGCATCTCTTTTTACATCTACTCAATTGCCACATAACACCAAAACCTCAAAATGGGGTTAATAGCATGCTTTGATTTTTGGTGCACATCAATGCTTTCTTTTCATATTTATGGACACCTATTTTGACAAGAAAGAAATAACTCTGTGGGATCTCAGAAGAAAGGGAGTCACTTCCCAGTTCTGGCAGAGACCTGATGTACAACTTAAACAAATCATTTAATCTTTCTGAATCTTAGTTCCCCAGCAGTAAAAACCAGGCAGCAGTTCATTTATTCTGTTCTTTGTCTCATTTACATAGGTTGTAAATGCTGAAGGGCAGGGTCCATCTCTTATGGATTAGTGCAGCATCTAATACAATAGAGATCTGAACACAGCAGGGTCTTTAAGAGCTACCTCATGTTTGAAGTACATTCAAAAGTATATTGTTCAATGTTACATATGTCACCCAGAGCTTATTACAGTGAGAGCTAAATAAAGATCATGATCACCAGCTATAATTTAGCGTCAGAAATGAAGAGGTCAAGAAAAATATCTATTGATAATTGTCTGTCTTCCCTCCTTTCCTACATAGATTACCAACAATACAGCATGTGGGAGAAGGAAGGGGAAACAAAAGATAAACCTGTCTTTGGTGAATAAATTGTAGCAAAAAGCTCCTAAGAAATCTCAGTTCTGTAACCCTGAATTGCCTACAAAAAAAAGTTTCCATAAATTGTCACTAATGAAGAACAATCCTCTTGCTTTGTCTGGCAGGAAGAGCCACCTTTTCCAAGGGAGAAATGCACGACAATCTAGAAATCCCATTAATAACATTAGAGTCCTGAACTTTAATGTATTAATGAATGGACGTGCACCAATGCTGTAATCATGAATTTCAGCATTGCCTTTGATGCTTCATTGGGCACAAAGCTCTTACAAAATGTTTGAAGTGTCTGGCTGTGTAATAATGATTTATAATTCTCTTGAACCAAAGCAAAATTTGCTAGTAAAAATCATTTTTGAAATAAAAAATAAATTGTGACTGGAGGGTCTGGGTTTGTTTCAAAAAGAGATCACCCACAAGCAGCAAATTATTTAAAAAGCCACTGGTTCTAGTGTTTTGAGATAGGGAGCATACAACTCAGAATTTCAAAGTAGTGTTAATTAAGATCAGTTTATTAAAATGTCAATCTTTTTAACCAAAAAAAATCTCTACTATGAATACCAGCTGCAAGTTCCTTTATGTTCAACTTTTCATGAAGAAAATTATTTTTCCTCGTATGATATATTCAGCTTTATCCCTTTTCCTACTTTTCCTTTCCCTCATCCCATCCTTCTGTCAGGGTTTACTTGTAGAATAGACAGTCTTTGTATGCCTATTAGATTACTGCTTACCCTCTCTCCCTGTGCTATCAGAAAGGTCTCTGAATTACGTTAGAATAGCTGTGTTTGACATGGAAAAACAAGCATCTTTAAGTTTCATGAATACGTTTCCTTCCTTTTCAGCTCAGTCCGATGCCCACACAAGTCAATGAAAAGAATATTTTTTACTTCAGAACAATATGGATTAGGCCCATATTTGAAATTAATGTTGTAGCTTTATTATTGTGAGTGCTTCCATTCCAATATTCCTTTCTCAGAAAGTGTGCAGAAAAGGGGCGGATAGAATTGAACCTGGCAAAATTATGTTCTTATCACTCTCAAAACAGTTATTTTTGCAAAAATATTTAGGAGAGCAGTCCAATATTAAAAAAAAAAAAAAATCTGCCAAGGAAAAAAGAATGGGCATAGTACAACTGGAGACATCCCTCTCTATTCCTCTCAGGAACTTGAAGCCAAAGACAATGCGGGGTGTGTTGGAAAGTAAACAACTTTTGTCGAGTTCTTCCAACTCCTCACACCACATAAAGAGCTTTATTTATTTCACTAAATGTTTTCATCCATCCTTTGAAAATATAATGGCTGTGAAAAGCATCATCGAGTCAGACAATTTTTTAAGGTACATGTTGTGGCTGATCTACTCACGACAGCTGTGGAGCCAAGCAGAGTGGTCCTGCCCTTGTCTTTTCTTCCTTGATTATTCACCTCAAGAAAAATAGGAAAGAAGAGGATCCCACTGTTTAGCTATGTGCTTATTCCCCATCCCCTATCAGCTCCTCTTTCCACTTGTTCCTGTTACTAGCACAAACCCTGCACCTGTCCCACACAAAGCCCCTAGAACTGTAGGCTAACACTTGCCAAGTCCTCTTCCTATTGTAAAATAGTACAAAGGCCTCAACATGATGTCCTGTACTGGTGATGGGAATCCTGCTGTTGATTTCAGCAGAACCCACATTTTAACGAATCAAAGATACGCTACAGCTTATTAAATTATGTCCTGTAATACAAAGAGGCAATCCTTTTTCCACCATCAGCAAATTTAGTTTTCAGATTAAATACTGTGAAAAGAAAATACCAGAGACCTGTAACCCTCTACAGCACTAACCACTGACTTCTGTCCCTCAGAAAAAAACATGATTAATGAACGAGTTGAGCCATTTAGCACTCCTTTCAGCTTTTTCATCTAAAGGAATAGGAAGATTTAATGAAATCATAAGCATACCTGTCCTGTCTTCAAGTAGAATAGTGACTGATTCCCCACACTCTTAACCTCACTGAGCTCTGATGTACAATTTGATACAGCAAACATCTCCCCAGTAAACTCCTCACACGTCAAGCCTTAAAATGGAATATTAATATAACTTTTGGAGGCAGCTATGAAGCGCTACTTCTGGACAAAAGAGGAGGAAGCCCTTTCAAGAAGTAAGGGAATAGTCACACTCAGTGCTATCATATTCAATCAGACAGACTACAAAATTGTTTGCTGATATGTCTCTAGTTATTGCTTTCAACAAAGCCACTTTGAGTTATTTAAGTAGAAAGTAATCCTCAAAAATGTTCTGTTTTATTCTCATTTAAAAATTTTCACTGTAAAAGGTTATTTTCATGAACAAGTCCAAAATAATTGCCATTATTATTTTTATATATATATATACAATGTTTATATATAATATTTATATTAAATATAATACATATTATATGATCTTTAAGGTTGCTTCCAACTCTAACCATCCTATGATTCTATGATTAATGTATATTATATTAAAGATATATTATGCATGTGTATATAGTATTTATATTATCTATTAAACATTAGGTATGTATACCTACGGATATAATGTCATGAACCAAAGCAGACTAGAGACACTCATACCAAGTTCAGTCAGAACCTTAACACAGCCTACTTTCTTCTAGAGGCAGAAGCATCACTTTAGTCAAAAGGTGCCACTGATGTCTTCATATCCTGTTCAATTACCAAAACCCAACCCCATTGGCCTTAACTGATCTTTATGTAAAATTATATTGCTGCACCTATATTCCATACAGATTAAAATCTGTTTCATTTGTATTTGAACCAGTCATATTCAGGTGCAATAACTGTTTCCACACAAATTTCTGTTTTTAAGTCCTGGATAAACATCACAGCAAAAGCTCCTACTCTTCTTCTCATGGGAAACAAGGACTCTGGTAACCACTGGTTGATTCAAGGGAATTGATACACAACAGAAGGCATGGAGGAAACAGTCTTGGATCCATCACTGCAAGGAAGTACGGTTCTTACTGTTACCCTCTCATTTAAGGAACATGCTACTCCATATCATAAGTTGTTTAACTAGCCCATCTTCTGACAGGCTTTTAGCTTGTAGAGGGAAGAATTCCTTTTCTGCTGATTTCCACCAGATTTCCCTATACAGACCCTGTTTGTTTAGGCATAGACAGAACTCAGTGTAACGTAAATAAATTTTTGAAGTCTGGTTATTTAGCTTCCTCTCACTGAAGTCAATGGGTTTCTTGCCCAGGAGAAGTTCAGTCCTTTCACTCTGAGACTAAACATTTCATGCCTCCACTTCAAGGCTTTTTTTTTTTTTAGTAGAAGAAAGCAACTAAGCCTGGCAAAATGCCTTATCAATTTACACTCCAAAACACAACAAAACACATTAGCTGTAATAACAAGCCACCATTCACAAAATATGAACTATCTGTAAGCACATTCTCTAAAGCTGTTTATTGAGACAAAGAAAAAACCCACAACAAAACAAATAATACAACAAAAATCTGCAGGAAGCAAATGATGCAACTCCTCTCATCCTCACATGATATTATGGCTGGGGACAGGGTTTGTGTGTGTGTGTCACATTCTTCATAATGCAATACGTTTTTGTTAGCTGCTCCTACATTGTAATACATATCCACTTTGCAGAGACCTTAGAAAATTATCTATTTTTCATAATTATTATCAAAAGAGATATACTAATAGTCCTGTTATACTATATAACTATATATATAGTTATAGTATATATACTATATATATATAGTATAACATATATACATACATTCCCTTATACTAATAATCCTGTTTCACCTGCAAGAGTTTTATCTACAAATCTCCTACCAGTCTACTAACAGTCAAGCAGTCTCTTTTCCAAAATTAAGGCAGAGCATAACCTGATAATTTATCATAGAATACCAGATTGGAAGGGACATCAAGAATCATCTGGTTCAACCTTTCTTGGCAAAAGCACGGTCTAGACAAGATGGCCCAGCACCCTGTCCAGCTGAATCTTAAAAGTGTCCAATGATGGGGAATCCACCGCCTCCCTGGAGAGATTATTCCAATGGCTGATTGTTCTCATTGTGAAAAATTTTCCTCTTCTGTCCAATCAGACTCTCCCCACGAGTAACTTGTACTCATTACCCCTTGTCTTTTCCATGTGACTCCTTGCAAAAAGGGAGTCTCCACCTTCTCTGTAGCCACTCAAGGTGGTTGGTCTTCTGTTTCATATCTTGGGAAGCAGCTAAGGAACATTTGTCACTGCTCTGGTTGGCCTGGCTTATTCCCCAGTTGGTTGCAATGGTGTGAGAGTTGCCACTTTGGATCCCACCCGCCAAGTCCTTCAGTTTAAAGCACACCTCACCAAGTTGGTCAGCCTGCTGCCAAAGATTCCCTTGCCTCTTCTAGACACGTGGATCCTATCCCTCCCTAGCAGGGTACAGTCATTGAAGAATGTGTCGATGTCATAAAAGCCCAAACCCTCACAACAGCACTAGCCACCTATCCAGAAGCTGATTTGTGTTATATCTCTATTTCTGGCCGCATCCTTTCCTCTAACTGGTAAAACAGAAGAAAAGATAACTCAGACACCAACGCTTTTTGCACCTCCAGGGCTTTGTAGTCATCCTTGGTTCTGCTTAGGTTCCAGATGCGGTGTCATTTGTGCCCACACAAAAGAGTAGCAATGGATAGCAGTCTGTGCTCTTGACAAGTTTTGGCACCCTCTTGCCAACATCTCAGATCTTAGCTTCCAGAAGGCAGTATACCTGTCCTATCTCCCTGTCTGGCCAGCATATGGGCACCTCAGTGCCCTTTAACAGAGTCACCCACTATGAGCACTTATCGTTTCTTTTTGCAGCACCCACTGGGTGCTGATGGTACACTTTCTCCTTGCAGACCTTGCTCATGTATCTACAGTTGTTAAAGCTTCATATCTGGTTTTGGCTGTAATGCTGGAGCGTGGGGACTGAAGCAGAGTCCTGCTTTTGTGGGTCACCAGGGTCCAAGGTGCCTCATCCTCTGTGGTGTCCACCACAGGATCATAGTTCTGAAACCACTTCTCTATGTCCACCAGGGCTACTCTAACACTGTGCAGCCTTTTAACTCTTTCCTGCAATTCAGCCACCTGATTCAACAGATCAGCCTGTGGACACCTTCTGCAGGTACTTACCTTTTCTCCAGGAGAAGGGCCTCATTGCACTCATTGCAACGTACCATCTGTACTAAGTCTCCTTCCTTACCAGTTTCATATGGGGGAATTGTCAGGCATTTCAGGGGCTTTCTCCGTAGAAACACTGGCTTTAACTCTGAGGCAAGTGCCTACCATTACAGCAGAGACCTCTTGAGCTGCTAGGGTGACTACCCCCTTCCCGTGTGCCCTTCTGCATGAACTGCCATGCAAACTGCTGCCCCACACCCAGGCCAACACGCAATCCTCTTGAGAAAGCAAAGCATCCAGATACAGTATATTTGTTACAATATTCCAAGTTGGCTGTGTTTTAACATTGCAAGAGGTTAAAATACCTATATTCTTGGTGAAAACACAGAGCTTTAGGTATCTATATCTTTTCAATTGTATTTCTTTATGTTTAGGTATTTTATATATTCATTTATTTTTATATATTTATACATAAACATGTCGCATTTATATGGCATATATATATATTTTTATATATATATAGAGAGAGAGAGAGAGATAGATAGATAGATCATTCATGTCATTGCTAAATAGAAAGAAAATGTAGCAGCCATATCCCTTCTGATCAATGGTTTAGGCAGGATACTAGCTTTTAATATCAATTGATTAATATAAAGAATAGAACGAAGACCATTATATCGAGACCCCCAATTCCACAATTTAACAAGCTCTGAGGCCAAGTGTTACTGCTCACCATTCCAATAAGGCAGTTGCAGTATTCCCAGCCCAGGCAGGCACTGATCTGCCTCCAGAGATCCCTGGAAAGCGTTCTCAGCTTGGCTAAGTTGCCACCTTCTACCAGTTCCACTGACACAGACTGCCCCCTGTTCCCTGACTCCCCTTTAACTTTCAGGATCTATGCCTTTCCATGCTGTTTTTTTCCCCTCCTCTAGAACACTTAAGCTGCTAGTGACCGTCTCTCAACAATCATGTGTCTGCTTGTATTTTTTACCTTCCTTATCTCTTTACAGATTTAATCACAGTCTTCTTTAGTAGCTACAGTCCAGATTAAGCAGCTATGCTATATCAGAGCTGGGCCTTGGATCTGTGCTACGCAGGCTACTTAAACCACACACGCAGGGAAGCTTACAGCAGGAGCTGCAGACAGGGCACTACACATCTCTGACAAATCCAAGTCTCTGGTATAAAACAGCATAGAATTCTGCAGGGATCTAGATGTCAACATTTTGAAATCAGCTTCTTGTTATACACAACAGCTTTCATGATGGCATGTTTGGTACAGTTATATCCAGGGATTACAATAAGGTAATACAACAATAAATCATGTCTCCGACTTCTAAACTGGCTTCCCTTATCGGCCCGAGGCCCACTGCCATTGGACTCTGAGGTCTCCTTTATGATGTTGGAAGTTAAGCAAAGCCAAACAACTCATTCTGTAATAGCACATTATACAAACATCTAAAAACGTTCAGCTGGATCTCACTGCTTGTGAAGAACAGTGTCGTGTTGTAGATTTACACCTTCTTCAGGAAATTTTTTTAAAATTGAAAGAGGAAGGACTGTCATGTAACTAAGTGAAGAGAGAGCTAGGAAATTTAAGCAAGGGACCAAGATCTATCGCAGGCACAGACTCTGGAGAAATGGAGTACTTTACTCACAAGTCCATCCATAGCTAGTATGAATATATTATTGTCTAGATGTCAAACTGAGGGCAGACTGGACAGACTTAGCTTCTCTGTGCAGCTCTGGAAGATGAGAAAAACTACTTCCCCTTTCAAAAGAGACACTCTGAGGTATGGTACCTTAACATTTCTTTAACACTTACAGATTCTCAGGTAGAATGCACTGGCACTACATAAGTCAAGGTATTATTCTATTATTACCTATTTAACACCTAGTTAAACATTACTTAACCTGCTGGCATAAACCCAATACATCCCCATTAAGTTAAATATTGCTAATGCACTATTGTTTAAATTAAGCACTAGTCTAAGCAGCAGTAAATGTCATTCACTGTCATTAGGGTAAATTGGTTCCCTGGGCAACACACCAGGAACGCAGGTGTCCTGATTACATGGGTCCTCATTAAATACAGTACACTGTTTCTTAAAAAATGGAACTCAGGCTAATTGTGACAAAAAATTCCACTATTCCTTTTTGCAGCAAGGGAGGATGCACAAACACAACTACCAGAATGTACATGCATCCATTTCCCTGCAGCAACTCCCAGATCCCTTTACAGAACAATGTTTGCCAATTGTGTCATGGTCTAGTCACAGGCCCTGAGCACAGACGCGAAGCTCTACCAAGATAGGAATCTACGCGAGAACAAGGAACTATTGAAGCCAGGCATCCTCCTGCAGAGAGCTCTTTATATGACTGAAACCTTGAAGCAGATAAGGCTCTGCACAGATGGAAGTACTGCTCCTATAGTAAATTGCAGGACCAGAGCTTGAGATGATAATCACTTGCTATTTATGAAGGATTGTGTCTTCTGTGAAGACCATAGTATACCTCAGGGGTCTAAATAATAATGAGATATACTGTATCTCACACACCTGAAGTATTACGGATCAGCTGTGATAACACATTCATGTTCTTATTGCATTTCTCAGTTACTAATATCACCAAATAGCCTAAAGTGTATTAGCTTAATAACCATAAAACCCCCACAGATTTACAAAAATGTGCTACTTTACTTTCCTTTTTAAAAGAAACACGGGCTTTGAAATGCTAACTTAAGTATTTGTATTTCTGTTCAGTAAGGGATTCATGCATTGGAAGAGTTAAGAGGTGATAGTAAAGCACAGAAATGTATGAGCTGCTTCTGTTAGCAACCGCTTTAGGGAACTGAAGGACAGCTGGTGATCCTTGCCTTGGGGTTAGAAATTTGATACCTATTTGGGTTTTTTTCCTTGACAATATGAATCCTATACATGATTTACATAATTCAACACACTTGCATTCTTCTTCTGGTCTCCAGAATTTAGATTAGTAACAGAAACATGAGTTACACTGGTTAAACAATATAGATGTCATCCATTAAAATATTAGTTTTACTCATTGTCCCAGTGCAACCTTTTAAACAGAACATTTTCAGCCTGGAGATGCAGTTCCTTCCACACAGCCCTTTCTAATAAAATTATATGTAGACTGAATGGCATTGAGAGAGGCTTATTGATTCTACTTTCTATTGGTAATGAAAACCAAAGCAATTCATTCTATGGAACCTACAGCAAAGTAGGAACATTATGACTTCAAAATGTGGCTTGCAATAAACATTAAAGATTTGTATGTTAAAAATCAACTAGAGAAACTGAAATGAAAAATGGGCTGATACGGAGAATGAAAGCATTTTATGTAAATAAAGCATCACACAGGTGCAGATTCACTATCTGTATGAGCTCAGGCACATGCAAAGAGGAGGAGCTTAGGAAGACTATGCTCCTTCATCAGTCATTTCTGAGGCCCTCAGAGCAGCAAGAATCATATGCTAAGATGTCAAAGCAGTGCTCCCTCCCTGCTTTGTTCCTCTTAACTAGCAAACCCAATAGTCAGGCAACAATTTCATGACAAAAATGTAGTAAACCTTACACAAGAGTTTACTTGAAGCTTTTATATGGGGAAGAGATGCAAGGAGGATTCTGAAGGTGACTGCTATGAGTAGGTTTGGATGAAGTCCATTACTTTGAAAGCAGATATTTATGGTAAGTCATTCCTAACACTGCTTGAGCTCTACCAAATGCACGCAGCAAAACCCACAGAAAATGTGAAAAATTGCCTCATTTTGAATTTTGTTTTAAGGTTGAAAATCATTGTCTTCATGAAAAAATGTGCTAAAAGACTCATGGACAATGCACTCCCACTTTTAAGTATGTCAAGATTGAGCAGTGAGTGACTAGAAGGTGCTGTTCTAGAAGACCTTACACATTTTGCCAGTGCCTTAATAAGCAGGTAGCTAGATGTTAGAGGAAGTTCCATCTTCACAGATGCTGGCAATTCTGCTATAAATTTTAATATATTATCAATGGAATCTAGCATTGCCAAACACAAACATTAAGAAATCTTAAGCCAGACCATTATCAAATCATGAGACTGAACTAGAAATCATGACATTTGAAATATACTCCAATATGCGTTTCTTCCTACTAACTTTTTCATTTCTAAGATTCACATCACATTCGGATCTCATTTTGAGATATTCATGGACAACAACAAAAAAGGAAAAGACGAAGAGAAACAGAGATGGGAAAAAAAAATCATCTTGCCTCCAAAATAAAAGAGAACTGTAGAAAAGTATTAAGTAAAGCAATAGGAGCTGACAGAAGAGCTCGTTCTTCCCAACCAAATCCTTCAGACTATTTAGTGCATTATTTAGTGAACCAACACTATGTCTACAGTGCCTATAAGGGTGCAATGCAAGTTCACAGACACATGGGAAACAGTTTGCTGGTAGAAGTGCACTAACAGCATGCATAATAGGCCAGGCCAGAAGCATTCAGTCAATATGCCAGCCACGGATTAGCAAACCAAGCTCAGTCCTGCATTAATGTCACAGCAATGGGTACTTGAAGTATTTCTAATTAAAATTTATTCTAGCTAAGAGGTGTGATATATATTGTGTATAGCACATTGCATCCATTTCTTATGATTTCTGTTCTTTTTCTTATTTGGAATAGTCCCTATTTTACCTCTTCTTTATTTTCATCCGTCTGATTGCAAGAAACTTCTCATGAAAATGCCTTATTTTTTGTTAATTTCTCACTGGTGGTGATGTGCCAGAAGCACATCTCTCTAACAAAACACAGTACAACTGCACAAGAAAACTGTTGAAATCTAGGAAGCACTTGCAAGTTTACCTACATACTGAAGCCACCCACTGCTGTGGAAGATGCTTGTAAGTGGCGATGTGGTTGGAATTTTGACCCTTTGCATAAAAAAATAGAAAGGTTTGGTTCAAAACACTGAGTCTGGGACTTATATCACTAAAACATCCTGAAAGTTCACTACTGACGCAGCCTTTCCCCACAGCAGAAATCACAACAGTATTGGTAAAATGAAATAACATGATTAGTTTATTTACTAAGCATAAATCTTAATATAAACACAGGGGTAGCCTACAACTTAAAATAGCAGTTAAAGCTCAGATCTCTAGAAACAACCTTATGTGAGAACCTGCCAAGAAAGTCACAGACATTATTCTACCTAGTTAAACTACTAAGAACTTAATAAAGAAGAAATAGTATCTACATAACAGACTATATAACAGGAAAACAAAAAAGCACTGAAAGAACAGAGATGGGCAAAGGCCAGGAAGATAAACACAGAAGAGTCATTACCATAAATCAGGGGGGGAAAAAAATAGCTCCAACACCCTCTTTCTCAGTAATACTGTATTACTGAGTTGGCTCCTCCCACAGTGGGCCTTAGCAACAATGCAGCCACTTAGAATACATTCAGACATAGCTTTTTCAGACAAACAAAAGAAGCGGAAGGGAAAAAGAAAAGAGAGACAATAGAATGCCACTTGGCACAATAGTATCTATCACTTCCACTGCTAAAGGCCAATGACTTTTGTATTTGTGCTTATGGGCAGGAAATCCTGGCTCCTTAGCCAAGGAGCTCATCATACTGTGATTACAGAAGGACGGGATTTCCATCTGCCTTATTCCCATAACAACTCTGTCTACTTTCAAAAACTATGTGGAAGAGTTCAAAAAGACATTGTGTGTACATGGTTCCAACCAAATGCAATCAATCTGCATATTTGCTCTGTGGACAATTAAGAATCAAGTTATTCCCATACTTTCTCTCTCTCTCTCTTTCTCCTCCCCTTCTCAGAAATGGTGTATCCTTGCATTTCCAACTGAGCTGAAGAGGTGCAGAGCTTCTGACCTCAATGCATTTCTGACTTGATAACAGATTGGCATGGACTAACAACCTATGGCATTCCACCAGGTGATAAAAATTGCTCCCACCAGTTGAAAAACTAGCGTTTACGCATATATGATTATGGAATGCATTTCCAGTCCTTAAGAACAGCATAGGTTTTTCCGAACCTGGACAACCCTCTGAACTGCTACAACAGCCTCCTCCTGCAACATGGCATCAGAAACAGTGGTATGAGCTCTTACATACAACAGTCACCTGCTCCAGAACAGGGGCAGAACAAGACTCCAGTGAACAGCAAGGTAAGCCCAAAAGAAAAGGAAGGTGCCATATCTGGGCATAGGTCCACAGAAGTGCCGGGAATTATACACACCTTCACATTCTGAACTTCTGTTCCTAACTCCTCATGTCCTGTCAAATAAATGGGGACAGGGAAGGCTTGTGGTTGGAACATACTGCACTTCGGCTCGCCTCAATTCTCATAAGAAAAAGCAGTTCCCTATTCTATGGTGCAGTCAGGGCTGGCACACATGAACTAGAATGAGTGAGCCATAAATGTGTCCACTNAATGGTTTAGGCAGGATACTAGCTTTTAATATCAATTGATTAATATAAAGAATAGAACGAAGACCATTATATCGAGACCCCCAATTCCACAATTTAACAAGCTCTGAGGCCAAGTGTTACTGCTCACCATTCCAATAAGGCAGTTGCAGTATTCCCAGCCCAGGCAGGCACTGATCTGCCTCCAGAGATCCCTGGAAAGCGTTCTCAGCTTGGCTAAGTTGCCACCTTCTACCAGTTCCACTGACACAGACTGCCCCCTGTTCCCTGACTCCCCTTTAACTTTCAGGATCTATGCCTTTCCGTGCTGGTTTTTTCCCCTCCTCTAGAACACTTAAGCTGCTAGTGACCGTCTCTCAACAATCATGTGTCTGCTTGTATTTTTTACCTTCCTTATCTCTTTACAGATTTAATCACAGTCTTCTTTAGTAGCTACAGTCCAGATTAAGCAGCTATGCTATATCAGAGCTGGGCCTTGGATCTGTGCTACGCAGGCTACTTAAACCACACACGCAGGGAAGCTTACAGCAGGAGCTGCAGACAGGGCACTACACATCTCTGACAAATCCAAGTCTCTGGTATAAAACAGCATAGAATTCTGCAGGGATCTAGATGTCAACATTTTGAAATCAGCTTCTTGTTATACACAACAGCTTTCATGATGGCATGTTTGGTACAGTTATATCCAGGGATTACAATAAGGTAATACAACAATAAATCATGTCTCCGACTTCTAAACTGGCTTCCCTTATCGGCCCGAGGCCCACTGCCATTGGACTCTGAGGTCTCCTTTATGATGTTGGAAGTTAAGCAAAGCCAAACAACTCATTCTGTAATAGCACATTATACAAACATCTAAAAACGTTCAGCTGGATCTCACTGCTTGTGAAGAACAGTGTCGTGTTGTAGATTTACACCTTCTTCAGGAAATTTTTTTAAAATTGAAAGAGGAAGGACTGTCATGTAACTAAGTGAAGAGAGAGCTAGGAAATTTAAGCAAGGGACCAAGATCTATCGCAGGCACAGACTCTGGAGAAATGGAGTACTTTACTCACAAGTCCATCCATAGCTAGTATGAATATATTATTGTCTAGATGTCAAACTGAGGGCAGACTGGACAGACTTAGCTTCTCTGTGCAGCTCTGGAAGATGAGAAAAACTACTTCCCCTTTCAAAAGAGACAGTCTGAGGTATGGTACCTTAACATTTCTTTAACACTTACAGATTCTCAGGTAGAATGCACTGGCACTACATAAGTCAAGGTATTATTCTATTATTACCTATTTAACACCTAGTTAAACATTACTTAACCTGCTGGCATAAACCCAATACATCCCCATTAAGTTAAATATTGCTAATGCACTATTGTTTAAATTAAGCACTAGTCTAAGCAGCAGTAAATGTCATTCACTGTCATTAGGGTAAATTGGTTCCCTGGGCAACACACCAGGAACGCAGGTGTCCTGATTACATGGGTCCTCATTAAATACAGTACACTGTTTCTTAAAAAATGGAACTCAGGCTAATTGTGACAAAAAATTCCACTATTCCTTTTTGCAGCAAGGGAGGATGCACAAACACAACTACCAGAATGTACATGCATCCATTTCCCTGCAGCAACTCCCAGATCCCTTTACAGAACAATGTTTGCCAATTGTGTCATGGTCTAGTCACAGGCCCTGAGCACAGACGCGAAGCTCTACCAAGATAGGAATCTACGCGAGAACAAGGAACTATTGAAGCCAGGCATCCTCCTGCAGAGAGCTCTTTATATGACTGAAACCTTGAAGCAGATAAGGCTCTGCACAGATGGAAGTACTGCTCCTATAGTAAATTGCAGGACCAGAGCTTGAGATGATAATCACTTGCTATTTATGAAGGATTGTGTCTTCTGTGAAGACCATAGTATACCTCAGGGGTCTAAATAATAATGAGATATACTGTATCTCACACACCTGAAGTATTACGGATCAGCTGTGATAACACATTCATGTTCTTATTGCATTTCTCAGTTACTAATATCACCAAATAGCCTAAAGTGTATTAGCTTAATAACCATAAAACCCCCACAGATTTACAAAAATGTGCTACTTTACTTTCCTTTTTAAAAGAAACACGGGCTTTGAAATGCTAACTTAAGTATTTGTATTTCTGTTCAGTAAGGGATTCATGCATTGGAAGAGTTAAGAGGTGATAGTAAAGCACAGAAATGTATGAGCTGCTTCTGTTAGCAACCGCTTTAGGGAACTGAAGGACAGCTGGTGATCCTTGCCTTGGGGTTAGAAATTTGATACCTATTTGGGTTTTTTTCCTTGACAATATGAATCCTATACATGATTTACATAATTCAACACACTTGCATTCTTCTTCTGGTCTCCAGAATTTAGATTAGTAACAGAAACATGAGTTACACTGGTTAAACAATATAGATGTCATCCATTAAAATATTAGTTTTACTCATTGTCCCAGTGCAACCTTTTAAACAGAACATTTTCAGCCTGGAGATGCAGTTCCTTCCACACAGCCCTTTCTAATAAAATTATATGTAGACTGAATGGCATTGAGAGAGGCTTATTGATTCTACTTTCTATTGGTAATGAAAACCAAAGCAATTCATTCTATGGAACCTACAGCAAAGTAGGAACATTATGACTTCAAAATGTGGCTTGCAATAAACATTAAAGATTTGTATGTTAAAAATCAACTAGAGAAACTGAAATGAAAAATGGGCTGATACGGAGAATGAAAGCATTTTATGTAAATAAAGCATCACACAGGTGCAGATTCACTATCTGTATGAGCTCAGGCACATGCAAAGAGGAGGAGCTTAGGAAGACTATGCTCCTTCATCAGTCATTTCTGAGGCCCTCAGAGCAGCAAGAATCATATGCTAAGATGTCAAAGCAGTGCTCCCTCCCTGCTTTGTTCCTCTTAACTAGCAAACCCAATAGTCAGGCAACAATTTCATGACAAAAATGTAGTAAACCTTACACAAGAGTTTACTTGAAGCTTTTATATGGGGAAGAGATGCAAGGAGGATTCTGAAGGTGACTGCTATGAGTAGGTTTGGATGAAGTCCATTACTTTGAAAGCAGATATTTATGGTAAGTCATTCCTAACACTGCTTGAGCTCTACCAAATGCACGCAGCAAAACCCACAGAAAATGTGAAAAATTGCCTCATTTTGAATTTTGTTTTAAGGTTGAAAATCATTGTCTTCATGAAAAAATGTGCTAAAAGACTCATGGACAATGCACTCCCACTTTTAAGTATGTCAAGATTGAGCAGTGAGTGACTAGAAGGTGCTGTTCTAGAAGATCTTACACATTTTGCCAGTGCCTTAATAAGCAGGTAGCTAGATGTTAGAGGAAGTTCCATCTTCACAGATGCTGGCAATTCTGCTATAAATTTTAATATATTATCAATGGAATCTAGCATTGCCAAACACAAACATTAAGAAATCTTAAGCCAGACCATTATCAAATCATGAGACTGAACTAGAAATCATGACATTTGAAATATACTCCAATATGCGTTTCTTCCTACTAACTTTTTCATTTCTAAGATTCACATCACATTCGGATCTCATTTTGAGATATTCATGGACAACAACAAAAAAGGAAAAGACGAAGAGAAACAGAGATGGGAAAAAAAAATCATCTTGCCTCCAAAATAAAAGAGAACTGTAGAAAAGTATTAAGTAAAGCAATAGGAGCTGACAGAAGAGCTTGTTCTTCCCAACCAAATCCTTCAGACTATTTAGTGCATTATTTAGTGAACCAACACTATGTCTACAGTGCCTATAAGGGTGCAATGCAAGTTCACAGACACATGGGAAACAGTTTGCTGGTAGAAGTGCACTAACAGCATGCATAATAGGCCAGGCCAGAAGCATTCAGTCAATATGCCAGCCACGGATTAGCAAACCAAGCTCAGTCCTGCATTAATGTCACAGCAATGGGTACTTGAAGTATTTCTAATTAAAATTTATTCTAGCTAAGAGGTGTGATATATATTGTGTATAGCACATTGCATCCATTTCTTATGATTTCTGTTCTTTTTCTTATTTGGAATAGTCCCTATTTTACCTCTTCTTTATTTTCATCCGTCTGATTGCAAGAAACTTCTCATGAAAATGCCTTATTTTTTGTTAATTTCTCACTGGTGGTGATGTGCCAGAAGCACATCTCTTTAACAAAACACAGTACAACTGCACAAGAAAACTGTTGAAATCTAGGAAGCACTTGCAAGTTTACCTACATACTGAAGCCACCCACTGCTGTGGAAGATGCTTGTAAGTGGTGATGTGGTTGGAATTTTGTCCCTTTGCATAAAAAAATAGAAAGGTTTGGTTCAAAACACTGAGTCTGGGACTTATATCACTAAAACATCCTGAAAGTTCACTACTGACGCAGCCTTTCCCCACAGCAGAAATCACAACAGTATTGGTAAAATGAAATAACATGATTAGTTTATTTACTAAGCATAAATCTTAATATAAACACAGGGGTAGCCTACAACTTAAAATAGCAGTTAAAGCTCAGATCTCTAGAAACAACCTTATGTGAGAACCTGCCAAGAAAGTCACAGACATTATTCTACCTAGTTAAACTACTAAGAACTTAATAAAGAAGAAATAGTATCTACATAACAGACTATATAACAGGAAAACAAAAAAGCACTGAAAGAACAGAGATGGGCAAAGGCCAGGAAGATAAACACAGAAGAGTCATTACCATAAATCAGGGGGGGAAAAAAATAGCTCCAACACCCTCTTTCTCAGTAATACTGTATTACTGAGTTGGCTCCTCCCACAGTGGGCCTTAGCAACAATGCAGCCACTTAGAATACATTCAGACATAGCTTTTTCAGACAAACAAAAGAAGCGGAAGGGAAAAAGAAAAGAGAGACAATAGAATGCCACTTGGCACAATAGTATCTATCACTTCCACTGCTAAAGGCCAATGACTTTTGTATTTGTGCTTATGGGCAGGAAATCCTGGCTCCTTAGCCAAGGAGCTCATCATACTGTGATTACAGAAGGACAGGATTTCCATCTGCCTTATTCCCATAACAACTCTGTCTACTTTCAAAAACTATGTGGAAGAGTTCAAAAAGACATTGTGTGTACATGGTTCCAACCAAATGCAATCAATCTGCATATTTGCTCTGTGGACAATTAAGAATCAAGTTATTCCCATACTTTCTCTCTCTCTCTCTTTCTCCTCCCCTTCTCAGAAATGGTGTATCCTTGCATTTCCAACTGAGCTGAAGAGGTGCAGAGCTTCTGACCTCAATGCATTTCTGACTTGATAACAGATTGGCATGGACTAACAACCTATGGCATTCCACCAGGTGATAAAAATTGCTCCCACCAGTTGAAAAACTAGCGTTTACGCATATATGATTATGGAATGCATTTCCAGTCCTTAAGAACAGCATAGGTTTTTCCGAACCTGGACAACCCTCTGAACTGCTACAACAGCCTCCTCCTGCAACATGGCATCAGAAACAGTGGTATGAGCTCTTACATACAACAGTCACCTGCTCCAGAACAGGGGCAGAACAAGACTCCAGTGAACAGCAAGGTAAGCCCAAAAGAAAAGGAAGGTGCCATATCTGGGCATAGGTCCACAGAAGTGCCGGGAATTATACACACCTTCACATTCTGAACTTCTGTTCCTAACTCCTCATGTCCTGTCAAATAAATGGGGACAGGGAAGGCTTGTGGTTGGAACATACTGCACTTCGGCTCGCCTCAATTCTCATAAGAAAAAGCAGTTCCCTATTCTATGGTGCAGTCAGGGCTGGCACACATGAACTAGAATGAGTGAGCCATAAATGTGTCCACTCCTCCTTCCTTGTGCCAAGAAAACCACAACAGAAAAGAGAATCTGGACCCTGGTCCTTTGATATTCTAGAGGGCTTACACTCGAGTTTACTAAGTTAAAGAAGTCTTGTTGCCTTTCCCAGCCCCTTACACAACTTTGGTCATTGTATAACATCAGCATGCTTTGAAAACTCTCCTTTACTCACTCATCCAAACAACAACTTTGCTCATAGCTTTGTACAACACTCAAGATGAGCTAAACCAGTTACTTGGGAATCAAACACTGTGCATGACAAAGGAAAGCTATGACTGAAACATAAATAAATAAATAAACAGATGTTGGTCTGTCAACTTAGACAAACTCTATAAACTATTGTGTTTACAATATCACGCTGCATGTTTCAGTACTTGAAGTCATACAGTATATACTTTACTGATCGATTTGCATACCGTATCGATCTCAAGGGCTGTATAATGTGTTTGATTTGTGGCACTTCTGCATAATTTTCTGATTAAGTTACTTATTTAACCTATTGACCTTTACTCTTAATTAAAGAGCCTATGTAAATGTTGAGCCGTAATCAACTTGCACACTACTGAGTGGAATTTACATCTTGTAGAATTTACTTACTCTTTAAGGCTTTACACTGACACTGTGTGGTATGCAATGGACATTTTCATCCTTTGCAGTTTAAATCTGTGAAGCACCCTAGAAATCTAACTTTACTTCCAACAACTTTCAAACAAAATTCCCGTGGGCATTTGATCCTTTAAAAAAAGATAAA
This sequence comes from Rhinoptilus africanus, assembly GCA_013400135.1. Classification (NCBI taxonomy): domain Eukaryota; kingdom Metazoa; phylum Chordata; class Aves; order Charadriiformes; family Glareolidae; genus Rhinoptilus; species Rhinoptilus africanus. The sequence continues at coordinate 61,195 of VXBO01007682.1, read as the reverse complement.
TTCACACAACCAAAATTCTGACTTTGAAAGCCTAAAAGAGAAAGAGCAAGTTAAATTTATGTTTTCTTATGCAACTGGCCACTTGCACTAATACCTGTTGAACATGCAAGAATTCAGTTTTGGATTAGATCTCTATTGTGTACACCACGTACACCTATACTGTGCCTACCCAACAAGAAATCCTTGCTCTACAGATCTGGCAGCACATTATATTCAGCAGTGGTCACCACTTAAAATTTTTAAGTTACAGTAGAACTGGTGATTTCTCACTAACATGCAATCCTAATTTGAGCAACTCGGTGATTTGCATCTAATTTTTGCAACAGAGCAAAAAAAATTCCCACAGCACACCACAGTCATTGCATTGTACTACCTTCTGTTTATTATTGTTGGGAAGTCCAATTTAGTTTCAATAATTTATGGCACCTGGTTGTTCTTAGTAAGTGTAATAGAGTATTTTACCGATTCACTGTAAAGCCAGAGGACATCTCAAAAATTCAGTTAACAAACAAACTGTGTGGGTGGAGAGTGTTACCTTGATAGCTTGGAAAGCCAGCACTTTGACAGCAGACATTAACTAAGTATTTAGAAGCTGCAGTTATACCTTCCTTACAATCACATATCCCTCATCTCTCCTTGCGTATATCCCAACAAAAGGATAAAGATAAGATAAAAGATGACAAGAAGATAATGTTCAGTAATCACTCTGAGACAAATAGTATGACAACTCTATGCCCCTTGAGACAGTTCTTACTGCTCCACAATGAGCAACCAGAAAAAAAAAGGCATCAACTTCCTCAATTACCAATGGCCTTACGATCAAACTTTGCAAGTGATTAGATGCAAAGGTTATAAACCAAAAACTAACAGGCACAAACATAATGATATAAAACAAATTGTTGAATTGAAGCTGGGTGGGTTGCACCCCATACAGACTAAACAAAGCAAAAGACATTTCCAAACAATTGAAACTAAACCACCAACCCTTCTATACGACTGCTTGCTTTCAATTAGCACTCTATATTGAAATAACCTGTGAGACAGTTGGGGTTTTTTTAAGCCCAGAAAACCCTTCTTGACTGGGTATTTTAATTTACACACCTTGTTTCCATATGGACAGCAGCAATCACAGGCATTTTTTTAAACAGTCAATATTCCTTTTACGCCATTTTTAAAGCTGCCGAAATACACAGACTGAAATCTTTCCTCTGTTGACTGCAGATGTCCCCATGTTAAAATCCAGAGTGAAGCAAACAAAATGGCAGAAAGAGGCTTGACTCAAACCAAAGGAATAAATTCTTCCCTGCAATACGCGCAAAAGAGTCCATCAGCATTTTGCAAACAGAGTAAGAATTTACCTAGATTAGACCCAGACAACCTCCAAGGCTAGAACATGTGAAGTTGCAACACAGATAGGGTATCAACTGGCCCTTATCATATACGGCTTCAGAGTAGAAATTTGTGTAATTACTTGAGTTTTCACTATTCTTTTTCTCCTCTCTTCCACCTTGAGCTTCACTTCCTATCTGTATGCTTCCCTTTGCCCTCTTTAAAAAAAGTAAGATATCTTAGACTCCTTATTGCACACTTTACCATTATTCTCTAAACTAGTTAGAATGCACTGTTTCTTGTTACATTGGCTCTGTGGAACTTGTTGAGTCCTAGTGCTGAATAATGCTGCTACCAAACTTGACACAGCAACTGTTTTTTCCTCTGTGGTTTTGCATATTTCCCAGTACATCCTGTCTGTTATTGGCAAGAGAGAAAGAAACAAAACTGCCATTCTTCTATCTTTGTCAATTAGTTTAAGAGACATGACAGAGATGCACTGAAGGAAGAGTTCAGAATTAATCCTGAATTAAGATTATCCAAATGAGGACAATAATCATCATGAGAGGGCTTTAAAAATCAGTTCTTCTATGAGAAACCTGCAGATCAAATTGAGATGCAAGTGTCATATGCACCCTTGCTGTTGGTAGGACCTGCTATGGTAGGAATGTGTTCCAGTGTAATCCAATGAGACTTATCAAAGAGAAATAGTGTCATTTGTTCACTAGGACTAATTTTGATTGCTTCTTCCCTAAGCTCTACTGGAACTAGTATCAAAGTGAAATCTCACATTCCTTCCATGGTCAGTAATGGAATAGCTGCTGGTGGCTTTTTGCTAGCCATGTATGTAGGTAATAAGAGGCCTCCAAGCCACTTACCAGAGTACATAAAAAACTTCTATGTATAAAATATTCAGCTTGCTCAACAAAGAATGCACCTTGATTAGTAGAGTGTATTAAATTTCACCTACTTAACTTTGCAGCTTGATTAGTGAAGTATGCAGCTTAATCAGCACAGCATGCAACTCAGGACAACATGCACCACCTAAAACTGAAACCAATGGTAGGACCCAACAGAATCCCCAGTATATATCTTTAAGTAAAACATCTAGTGCAGGAGATTCAAAGCAGGCTCTTAGGTCTGTAAAAGAAAAACTAAAATGTTCCAGCAGCAACCTTGTGGTTTCGTAAGGTGCATGATTTAGCCTGTAAAGTTTCAACTGTCCAGTAACTGGAGTAGTCAGGCAACAGACAGCTTCTTTCAGTGCAAAACCAAGCAGTGCCATCATCAGTAATGCTGGTCACTGTGACCAAAACATCCCTTTACTCATCATCCATGGGCAGTACATAGCCAAATCCAACTTTCATTATTTAATTTTTAGGACACCTGAGATAGCATCATTGGACATTCAAAACATGATTTCGTTATCCCAGGGAAACTAGGGGGAATATTTGAAGATAGAAAGCATGTCAGCATTTGAGGTAAGCTATCATTACAGTTTACAGGCAAGCAAGGATCTGGAGGCATTTCAGATATGAACCAAGGTTGGATTTTAAATAATACTAAAGCTGAAGATGGTTCAGACACAGTGTTGTGGCTTGGATCTCTTTGCTGCCCAGAAATAAAGACAAACTCTGACATAATAAGGAAGTCATTTTTGGTAGAATACAACTACATGTTCTGTCCCTATAGCAGTTATAGCTGTAGCTTTCTGCAGCTATCATTCTACATAGTATTTCCTATATGCTCTGAACACAAAATGAATTCACAGTGTTGTTATTTACGGTACAGATTCTAAGACCGCTGCAGTTAATGGAAACATTGTGCGCTGTCTACAGGGGAGTTTTGCAGAATATGTGGCATTTACCAGAACATAAATCTTACCAACAGAGGTACCTGTACTCATATAATTCTTAACCCACACCCTTCTTTTTGGATACTACACATTCACTAAGGGAAAGAAAAATAGGTATGTGTCTCAAACTCCCAGATACTCAGCTGTTTCTCTGCAGGACTGGATGCCATTCCCATCTCAACAAACCTAGAGCTATTAATAGTCAAGGTTTGGGCCTGGCAACTTCTGCAAAACTTAGAAAAAATACAGTATCAAACTACCACAATTGTCAAAAAAATAAAGTAGAGAGAGTACTACTTACATGCCCTGTCAAAAAAAAAAAACCAAACCCACACAACAAAAAAACCATCAAATCTAATATTTTTAATTCCTCAGTAAGTTTCACATTACTAAGAAAAACAAGTAAATACCAAACAGCACTGAACTTTGATTGCTGAGGTTTCATCTTACAGCTCCTACGCAGTAGATATGAGCACACACACACAAAATCTTAATCTTTCAATTAAGAAGTTAACCCTCAGGTAAGACTGAACAAAAGCTGCATTGTTCACTCATCTTAAACCATGTATCAAAAAACCCAGCATAGTGATAGAAGTATGCTAACAACAATTCAGAACCACTTCTGAGAGGTGATGCCAGTAGAAACAAGGAGGACAATCTGATCAGCCTGGTCACAGAGCTAAGGGAGGAAGCTGAAAGGCTAAGGGGCATCAGAGAGTGCGAGACAGAAACAGACTGGTAGAACCATGGTCTGACCTCCCTGAAAGAGAAACAGGGACGGACATGAGAAAAAAACCAAGATCAAAGGTATCCCATATCCTTCCCCCACCAGGCGGAAGGCAGCGGCTTAATAGAAAGCTGTGAATGGAGGCAAGTCCATGCTAGGGGCGGCAAGCAAACCCCCTCCTTGCCCATCTCGTCTACCCAGGTGACTCTGTACAATAGGTATGACAGTCTGGATCCGGAAGGCCAGCCAGTGGATGACATGGTTGATGGTCCAAATACACCAGAGGAGTAGCCAGGACTGGAAAGGCTTACCCCCCATATAACCACCACCTCCATGAGGAAGAAGCGAAGGGTTATAGTTATAGGTGGCTCACTTCTGAGAGGAACAGAGGGTCCAGTATGCCAGGAGATGCTCCTCTTAGCTAAGTATGCTGCCTCCCTGGGTCAGGGACAACATTAGGAAACTTCCTAGCATGGTATAGCCCTTGGACTATTATCCGCTGCTGCTCTTCCATGTGGGTGGTGGTGAAGTTGCAACACATAGCCCAAGGATGATTAAAAGAGACTTCAGGGCCTTGGGACAGTTAGTAAGGGAATCTGGGGTGCAGATTATTTTTTCTGCCCTCCTTCCAGTTGGCAAAGAGTGACACCAGAAGACACAGACACACTGAGTCTGTTAATACATGGCTCTGTGGCTGGCGTCACCACCACAATTTAGGGATTTTTGATAATAGGATGGCCTACACAGCATCAAGCATTCTGGCGTCAGATGGGGTTCATCTTACTCAAAGGTGGAAGAGGGCCTTTGCTCATGAGCTAGCAGGGCTCCTTGATCAAGATTTAAACTAGATTTGATGGGGAGGGGGGTATTATCAGGCTTGCCTGTAACAAGCCAAGGGACAACACACCAAGGTTACAGGGATGGGGTGTGAGCAAGGGCCCTCGGCCTGTTGCTCTGAGATGTGCTGGGTACAACGCATGTATGTTAGTGATAAAAGAAGAATAGGAAAGATGTGGACTCTCTCCAGAAAGAAACAGGAGACGTGGTCACCCAGGATATGGAAAAGGCTGAGGTACTCAACGACTGTTTTGCCTCAGTCTTCCCTGGCAAGTGTTCTAACCATGCTGCCCAACTTGCAGAAGGCAATGACAAGGGCTGTAAGAATGAAGAACCAAGGTGAAGATCAAGTACGGGACCATCTAAGGAACCTGAAGCACAAATACAAACTGGGCAGAGAATGAATTGAGAGGAGGCCTAGGGAGAAGGACTTGGGGGTGTTGGTTGATGAGAAGCTCAGTATGACCAAGCAATGTGCGCCTGCAGTCCAGAAACCCAACCATATCCTAGGCTGCATCAAAAGAAGTGTGGCCAGCAGGTTGAGGGATTCTCCCCCTCTACTCTGCTCTGGTGAGACTCCACCTGGAGTACTGTGTCCAGCTTTGGAGACCTCAGCAGAAGAAGAACGTGAACCTGTCGGAACAAGTCCAGAGAAAGGCCACAAAGACAATCAGAGGGCTGTTAGCACCTTTCCTATAAAGACAGGCTGAGAGAGATGGAATTGTTCAGCCTGGAGAAGAGAAGGCTCCAGGGAAACCTTATAGCAGCCTTCCAGTACTTAAAGGGGGCCTACAGGAAAGCTGGAGAGGGACTTTTTACAAGGGCATGCAGTGATAGGATGAGGGGCAATAGCTTCAAACTGGAAGAGGGTAGATTTAGATCAGATATCAGGAAGAAATTTTTCACTATGAGGGTGGTGAGACATTGGAACAAGTTGCCCGGAGAAGCTGTGGATGCCCCATCCCTGGAAGTGTTCAAGGCCAGGCTGGATGATGCTTGTAAGTCCTGTGTTGGTTGGTTCATCAGGTCCTCTTCTGCTACAAACCTCTGTAGAAAAAAAGCTTCAACATCCTTACACTATTTTACTCTATCATTTTACCATTCATACCACTGTGCCAGCTGGGTGGTTGTGTCCCTGTTGCTCACTGCTGTACATGTATGCAAATATTTCTGCCATATCTTTCAGAAAAAAGGAGTAGAAACTTTTGTATTTCCAAAGTGTTATTTTAAACATCTTAGTTTGAAAAAGAATAATGCCATATTTTTAGCATCTAAACTTTAATTAAAAGTATTTTCTTATTGAACACTCTAATTGCAGTAGCAAATTAAACTAAAAAGTGTTCACTTTTTAAAGCATTTCACTGATCATTTCCTGGTACAGTAAAGGCTAAGATGTTAAGTTTTTATTCTATGAATAAGGAAGGAGAACTTACAACAAAACTTGAAGTGCATTTAACATTAGATCCAGTGGATTAGGAAAACACATTAGATAAATATTACAGTTCTTAGCGAATTTAAAACACCACTGTCTGTAGCATTCCCAATTCAGAAGACTCAAAACTTACTAAGTCTAAAAACATTAGTACTCCAACAATGCAAAGTAGTCCACATGACAGACATCCTGAATAGCAATACAGATGAGGAGTTTAAACCTATATTTTGACTCATATCCATTTTACACCATGCTGTATTCATATATCCTTCTTCCAAATATACAGTAATAGGACCCTAGGAAGAATTCCACCGTTCTTTTAATTTGGCAGTCAGAGGATTTTGCATAAATTTTTGGTCATTCTGAATGTTAAGGAAAACATTACTGTAAAAAGATCAATGTAATAGCATTATTTGAAGTACACTACTTCCCTATTTGAAACATCGCCAGTTATTCCCTTCCATTCCTGAAATCACAGACATTAAAACAGCAAGTATCTTATTAACTTCAGTTGAAGCAAAGCATAAATATTAACCCGTCAGTCACCTCTCTCAGTTGCGTACCATAGCTGCAGACCTTTTGTACTGGATTTTACACAGACAACAGAAAAATCACTTGAAAGTTAATTTTGGAAGAACAATGCAAATTTAGTGTACATTCTGAATATAAAAATTTATTCTGGTTATGTTGTTGGCAATATCCTTTTCCTTTAAAATGGTGTCCAAGATGAAGCTTTGGAAAATGTAGCAATTTTCAGCAAGCTGCTAGTCAGCATTGCTATTTACATGACCCTTGGAAATCTGCTGTTTTTCTAATCAAAGTGAAGATGCCATTTCCATCCTTTAGCCTAGGACTAGTCAAGAGTTAGAGGTTATTCTGAACACCTCTTTTCTGAAAAAAGTCCCAAGTTGGTTTTAGAAGTCCTATCAGCTATAAAAAGCAAGACCAAATGCAACATTGAGATTAGCTCAATTCTGAGACAGAACTAGACCAAAAAACATGTACAAGTATTTCCCGTTTTGGTTCAACCTAATCTCTCCCTCATTAAAAATAAAAGAAGTCCAATACAATGACCATTATTGCAGCTGGTTTAATTTACCTTATCTTTCTGCACAGCAGCAACACAGGAATCATGTGCAGGGGCAAGACGACGGGTACCTAACATTAATGAACAATATCTAGTCATGGTTATTCCCTGGGATACAGCAAAACAGGGGAGAGAAGAGAGATGGGGAAATCAGAAGCGTGGACTGATGACAGCAGAAGATTGGTTAGGAGTTCATATAGATTCAAGTATTTCAGATGTTTCCTCTCCCAGAGGTGCTTCCCCTCCCATTCAAAGAAATAGCTGCAGTACCACAGAATCCACCATGTGGTGTCTGTTAGCAAATGTTGACTTTTTCATGGCGACTGATGTAGGTACATCTAGATTGTGTATTTAAACATCACAGTTTTGTTTTCATTTCTTGCAAGAAGCATTTGACTGAGGTTAATGTTTTATATCAACAGAGTAAAAATAGCTAATTCTAGGCCCAAAGGTCATACACATCAGCACAACTTGAGTTCTGAAGTGCTTTTAACCTTGATTTTTCCTTGTAAGCCAGGTCCTTTAAAATATACAACACATTTAACCCAGTCTCACAAGCATAAGGGAAAAAAAAAAACCAAAAACATTTTCACTGTCTTTGGAAGACCTTAATCATCTGACAGTCAGATGGATCTGATTGTATTTGAGACAATACTTGCCAGGAAATACATAAAACCGACACAGTTCACTTTACAAAAAGGAATACAAATCAGAAATATAAGCACATAGAAAAAAGACATCTTCCCCATCTGATTCATTAGATATTTGGCACCCCAATTAAGTTCTGACAAGCTAGTATTCCAGGCACAGTAAAATATTGTTGTTCCACTAGCCCTGCTCCAATGTTTAGTCATAAGATCCATACAATAATAACAGAACAGTGGCCTATCTTGACCAACAGTACATTAGTTATTATCTGCAGCACAAACACCTACCACTTTATACTAACATTTTGGCAGTTAATCTAAACATAGCACTTAAAGCTACATCATAATTTTGAGATCTAACTGGGTCATTTTCCTTCCAGCTGGCACCAGTAAAAAGTATTTTATAACAAAAAAGTAAATGAAACTTTTTTTACGAGGGTTTTTTTTTTTCATTCTTTAATGGCAGGAGCACAAGTATGATTTCAAGCACACACGACACATTTTTCAAGGCCTGTTCGCAGTGATGCTAGCTGGGTGAATTACAATAAGATTTATTGTGCAGTGGTGTATGTCTAATTTTCCATCTACTGCTGGGAGCTTCAGTTGGCGGGAACTAACAGAGACGCCCATTATGTACAGCCTGGTTCAAACTGTGGTTTTGGTGCAAACTCTCAGGGACAGGAACTTACTGCACATGCTGGCAAGAGGACAAGGAAAAAGTTGATGAAAAGAACAAAAAAGCACTTTTTAAATGCCTTCTTAAATATTTGGGATCCCATCCCTTCTCCAAATTGTTTTGCGGCAAAGGGAGAGGGAGGAGAAGGGAGAAGTCGTAACAGATTTTCCTATAAAAATTGTGTCATATTCAATGGACATAAAACAAGGCAGCTAATGACTTCTTGTTATTGTAGCAAGGTCCCCTGCTGACAGGATTAAAAATGAACAGGAGCTCACCAGAACAGAGTTCTCAATACTTTACTCCCTCTGTCCTT
>VXBO01007682.1:2448-52264 GCA_013400135.1 Rhinoptilus africanus | reverse complement strand
TTTTTTTTTTTCCTTCTTCCCCACCCAAGTACTGGAAACACTAGTCCCTTTTTAAACAACCACCTAGAGACTTCTTTCCCTTACCTTCCTCTACCTTATTCTGGTTTTCTCAAGTGTTCCATGTACACACCCAGCTTCACATAGTCCATGCAAAGCGAAGGTGGAGAGAGGAAATAATGGAAGGAAGGGATGAGGAGGGGGGAATAGACACAACAAGAAAAAGCAAAGTCCTGGAGGGTACGAAAGAAGAGGAGCTAAACGTGGAGCTCAGCATTGCCAGCAAAAGTTACATATCGGATATGATACGCAGGCTAGCAGGGATGGAGAGACAGCCTGAGGAAACAAAAATGTTAGGAAGAAAAATTTTAAAATGGGAGTGCAAAAACCAGTATGAATAATATAGTGGGAGGGTGCAATAACAGACTAAATGACTTATTCAGAGCAGAGCTGGGATCAGTCTTGCTGAGCCACAAAGCACCACAACATTATTTTAATACACTGAGCACCTCATCTCAGAGATGTAGCTGGAGACAAGCTCCACAACCACATCCCTGCTTCCTTGGGAACAACTTGTCAGGGAGAAAGCGAATTGTACAACACACCATGCTCCTTCTACGTCAGAAGAATGGAGAAAAAAAAAAAAATTATTTGCGTAATCTGCTCCACAACTGGCACTCAGAAAAGGCATTTTGCTTTAACAATGCAAATCAAGCAAAAAGTGAAAAACAGAACATCATTTTTATGGACTGTTGTGTTTCTCATTGGTTTGCAAACATTCATATACACAAACACAGTATTGTGTTTCAAGTTTAAAGTATGGAGCGATGACCTAGGAATAGTATCATTTTATGTCTTTTGCTTTATATTAGGTACCATTTACTATCATAAAATCTGCTTCAACTATCAATTTGATGTCATCTTTTTGATTCTCCCAGGGGTGCTAGCTCACCATCTATAACCTACAGTGTAGTTCCATAGTCACACACGGGATGGCACTGTTAAAATCAGTCCTTGCGCACCAAATCTCTCCTCCGCTCTTGACTATAGACAGCAGATTCAAGGCAAAGGTACATTTTTATTCCCCTGAACTGTATTTATCCACCACAAACTGACATCACTTTTTTTGTGCCTGGTTACTCAGTTATATTTTTAATTTGTATCACGCATGGAAAACCAGTGTCCATAAATGTATTAATGCTATGTTATGATTTTTGGAAGGTTTGGCAGCAGAGAGGAGAAGCAAGCGATTGGGTGCGGTATTACAATGTGCAATGTGGTATTTCATTCTCTCTAGAGAGCTGTAATTTTATGCATGTTGAAAAAAAACGTTAAGAAAGCTTAATGTACAGAACATAAGGAACCAATTTTCCTCGTTAAAGAGAAAAAAAACCCCAAACACACAACAAAAAAACACCTTTGGGCTGTAAGCATTAAAGACATCAGCTCAAATGGAACTATTCAGCAAACCAAAGTGGGGAATAGAGAGGGTAGGCAGAGTTAAGAAATAACCGTTAATTTTTGTCTGTCTCCTCTTTGCAACCACATCTCTCTTAATCATCACTCAATTCATTAGCGCTCTATAATTGTATGTCAAAATGACCATAAATTCTATATATGGGCAACAGCAGACGGAGACTCCTTTGTACCATGCTATCTGACTCAGAATAGAAGGCATCACAAAAGTTTTTTGTTCGTTAGATAAATGCAGAGAAAGAACAAGGTCCAAAAAGACAGATAAATAATGGTTAGAGTCCACCTAAAGCTAACTGTCAAAAAGGCAAGTTTTTTTCAGATTTCTGCTATTACACCCTTGCCAAAATCCCCTTTCTGATCTCTAATCAAGCGATCAGCTCAACCATATGCAGGGTAGCAAGAGTGACCCTACGCTGTCATGCAGAAAACAACATGGTATTGTACAGCGCAGCACTGTTCTATGCCCTGACATAGTAGCATGGCTCCAGAAATAGCATATACCTGCAGGTGATATGTAAAAGGAAAACCCACACATATGCTTTCAAGGATCTTTAGTACAATATATACATTGTGTGGACTGTAGTCTGGAACAGCATATTATATAATAAGTGCCAGACAGGCTTCTCAGTGCTTAGATTCAAAAACAAGTACTAGACGTAGCACATACTTGACGCCAGTGACTTTTTTGGCCAGCAGGAAGGTGTACAGGAACTCAGTGTTGTAGAAAATGGTTATTAACATCTGTCCATTGACAGCAAGGGGCTGGAAATGTGTATTCCTTAGGTGTATCTTTATCCAATCTTGTGTAAGAACTAATGGTAACTGCACCTCTCTTCTCCATTTAGTTCTCAACTTAAGAAACCTTCACGTTATACTTGAGAACCAGACCAATAACACACTTCTGTAGTTGCCAGTAGCATAAAATAGCAAAAAGCCTATCAATAATTTGTCCTTTCAGATAACTGGGTAATCTCTCTGTTGCCTTCTAGACAGGAATAAGTTCCACACCCAGAAAAACTCTCTTGAGAAGTTGTCAGAGATCTTTGAGAGGCAGCAATTTGGCACAAGACAGGGTACGGAGGGGATAATTATCGCAAGCATTCAACAGATTCACAGCACACAAACCAAAACAGGCAAGCTGAGATAACCTTAAAGGTTCCCAGCATTGCTTTCTATAGACTGTCACCCACACCCTTGAATCTTTTTTTTTTAATGGATGGTTCAACACAAGGAGTCCAGGAAACCGCCCTGCCATGACACTGGCACAAGGAAATTTGGTTATGCTTATGTCTCTCTAGACTTCACATATCTTACTCCTCGTGGTCTTGTCATAACCCTCCCAGACCAAGAGAGATGTAAAAGAAATGGGTGGAGGATGCTGTGCACTAGCAAACTGATGTCACAAAACATCCTGTTGGTTAGGATCAGCATCTAAGGGCAATAGTTCCCCTCCAGGAATTCTACTTTAGGTCTTGCAGGGATTTTAGCATGGCTGTAATTCACAGCCTGAGCCTTAGTCACAAAAGAGATCCATTAGTATCTGCTGGAAGCTCAACAAAAATAAGCATAATTTTTAAGCTCATAAACCAAAAGAAAGGGAATTTTCAAAGGCCATTAGTCACCAAACTCCATCTGCCACTGGCCTTTCTGTTGGAAAATATCAACATAGTATCAAAGACAAATTTCCCCTGCATTTGATTAGGAGTTGTGTCGAACTTCACCACCACAATACATACCGGTAGAAGTACTATTGCCTTCACATTTAAAATCAGAGGAGCATTTCTTTGGATAAGCTCAGTTCCAAATTACTTTGAGATGCTTCAAGACTTTGAAGAAACCCTCCTGTCACATATATTTTAATAAGTAAAGAGTAATAAAAGAAACAGATGTCATTATGGTCTCTTGTGAAGAAAGCAGAATAAAACAACCCAATAAACCAATTTACTGAGGGAAAGAACTCTAATAACCAGATGGGCAGAATATTAAGAGCACTAGCTTACACTGCCTCTTTCTTTATATAGCCATATTAACAGACTGGACAAACTCAGGACAGAGAGCTCACCTAGGATGCTGCAGGTTTCAGAAACATCAGTGCAAGGTTTTGTGAGTGCTTGTAGTAAAGGCTTCTAGCTTTGCAGACATAAGTATTCCTTCCACAAGAGCAAAAAGCAGAGTTCTCCCTCTCCCTCTTTTCTCTAAAAGAGGTGTAATACCTTCTTAAGGTGTTTGTGTGTACGAGACTATCAGTGGAGCCTTCCAAGAAGGCGAGTTCTTTGCTAAACAGAGATTTGAGACACCTGTGGCAATATTTCAGTTCCCCAGGTGTCATCTTCCTCATCCACCTGGGCAGCACACAGACAGATTAAGGGAGGTTTCAGAAAAGCTTCCCAAAAAACCTTCCAAAAAACTTGTTAATGTAATAGGGCAAGAACAGCTTGAGTTCACCTGTACTTTAAGATACTAGGTCTGTGGTGCCATCTCAATACCAAGAAGAAAATCCTGGTAATTGCAAGATAAAGTCAAGGACTGTGCTACGTGCAATCAATGGTGATGCAAGCCTTGCCATTCCTCATTGTTTGAGAACTGTGCAGGTACTTGGGCCCTGCTTTACACATGCCCTGTGTTGGATTTATTATGGCAGCTGGCTTTGGTGAAGTCAAGCGAGGTACGAGACACTCCCAAGCCACTGGTGGTGCAACTAGCTTTTTCACTTGTCATCCAGAACTTCCCAGTCAGATTTTTCACATTGAAAACGTTAGACTGAAAAAGAGCAAAGAATAATTAAAAAAACCCACAACCCTAAGAATTCCCACATTTGCTGTAATATGGGGGGGAGCCCTGCTAAACTAATGTTTACCAGGGTGGGAAACCCAGGGGCAGCAGTTCTCATTCTAATACATCTCTAGCAGTGACATTATCCACTGATTAGCTGGCATGTTGAGCTTTAAATAAACTATAAAAGGAATCACAGACAAAATGACATTTTATGAAAAAGAAGAAAGTGAGAAAGAGTTCCTATTTCTGGTATTCTGTCACATTTCACTGTAGTGTGCAGCTTCAACTCATTACTGATAAACTAATAATTTACTAGCATTTTTTGCTTTTGTAATATAGAAAGTATTGGGCTTAAGGTAACTCTCTGAAGTCATCAAGAAGCCCTAAACCTCAGGATGCAGCAGAGTTTTGTGCTCTGTGAAAGGAAGGAGAAACACTGCAAGCTAAGGAAAGCCACTCCCAAAAGCTGAGAACTGAGAGCGGTTGTTGTTCATTTTCCAAAAACATCAAGCATCTTAGAGCTAAGATTTTGAAAGGGGCCTAAGAGAATTAGGTACTTCTAAACCTATTGCATTTCAGTGGAATTTACATACCTCTATTTCTAAGTCTGCCCTGTCAGAGATTTAAGGTGGGATTTTTCCTCTTAATTTGCTATTCTCAAGCTTGGTGCCTTATTTTCACTGGGCACTGTGAGACATAACACAGACCCCTCGGTGAAAGCCTTCCGGGGCACCAGGAATCTACTGCTGTGGTGGCTGTTTAGGATTAGAATTTCTCTTAGCAATTTTTCAATTTTGTTTTTCAGTCATTTGTTCTGTAAATTATTGTCTTCTTTCTTGCATTGCAAGGAAAAAAAAAAAGCAAGCAGAAGAAGAATGCATCATTCAGAAATACAAGCAGATGAAATTCCTGATTAACACGAGGTAAAAATCCCAACATCCATTAGCCTAACAAGAACCCCATTTGCAGTTTAAAAAAAACAAACAAACAAAAGTGTGAGAAATTACACATCTGTTCCCACCAACAGCAGTAAAAGCTAGGAACAGACTTGCACCCAGATAGCTACATTTTGGGTGCCAATATTATACTAATTACATTAAAAATGGAAAAGCAGAAACCCTTCTGCCTTCTTCATTTAGCTCATAACCACTTTTTTTCTATTTTTTCTGGAAAATGAGTGGTTTTCCATTTAAAAGGTGAGAGCCACTCCGTAGTTACAAGTGGTACTTTTTGACTTTCTTAATACAACCCTGTGGCTACAATTAACACAACGGATAAATAGCAGATCAAATTAAGGTCTGATTCTGTTTTACTTAGAGGTGCAATCTTTGCAATAAATTGCAGGTTAAGCTGTCAGAGGTAAATGAGGAGAGATGGAAAGCATGATCTATGATGCCTGAATTTTAAGTGTTCAGACATTAAAAGCAAGTGTGTGAGAGAAGATAAGCAACTATCAAGACAGAAAATTTCAAAATTTTAATATGCTTTGGTGATTACTATAAGATTCCAAATATAGCCTAGATGCATGTTTTGCACAAAGCTTTAAGGAAAGGTAGCAAATTTTTATTTCTCTATATGAGCTACTTAATGCTTACCTTTATCCCTCACATGGGAATAACATTTTTAAAAAAGAAAGAGAATATGATTTTTCTTCTCGTTATTTCAAAGTGCTTTACGATCATTTCAGAACTTCATTGTCTGATGTTTGGGGAATAAGGGAATGCAGACTGTTTCCATGCATGGTCTTATTGTTGTGGAAATCCACTATTTCATCCCCTTAAAAATGAATAAATAACTGAACCAATTTGAAGTCCTTCATAACCTGCGATTCTTACAAGCATCTTAAGACTGCATACAGTCTGATCTATTTCCTTTGCAATTCAATCACAAACTCCTTGCAGCATATACATCAAAACATTGTAGAATAAGTGTGTACTCTCTTTAAGCTTGATCAGTCTAAAGTTTTTTAGGCAGGGATTAAATCAAGGAAGTAGCTTTACGTATCATTGTTGGAGGCATGTAACATCTAATATGAATCCTAAGATTGTATCTGGAAAAATATTGTCCACTTACGGCCAAGCACTGAACCAACTGTCTGCTTCCTGTGACACGAGTGGAAGCAGGACGTACTCAGAACTTCAAAGAAGCAACTTGTTATCTGAAAAAAAGAGTAACCAGATACTTTAAAATCATTTGCTCTCCTTTATACCATGAGGTGTTGACCAAACAACATATTTTTGCAACTCCATTCTAGCTCTCATTATACAAATTGTTAAAAGACAATGCCAGTGGCCTTTTCTACATTTTTCATCACATCACACTTTCCAAGCATCCCATTTGGTAGGGTACCTACCAAAGGCTGCTCAGTTTCACTATAGTTCTCCTTTCCTTTTGTGGTTTGTTGTTTTTTTTTTTCATTAAACTCTAGAGAACACTGTGAAAAAAACATAAAAATATGCTCCAACCTCTGCCTTTTTCTTCTGCTACTGTGAGAAAGACAGAACACTACAAATTATCAGCCCTCACATTCTCTGGTAACTCTGACCTCTTTTCACCCAGGCTAGGTTTGTCCCGTGAGATCAGGAATTCATACAGCTGGGGGCACTTAGCCCCTCTGGCCCTTTGCATCAGCTCACAGTCCAACCAGAATCACCTGTGTGGTGGGGCCCTAAGGACAAACCCACAACTATTCTGCTTAGACCACATCATCAACAGCCTCCGTGTCCCACTGAGGGTGGGCAGATACGTTTAAGACAAATGCCTCAGCAGCAAAGGCTGTAGTAAGAAAGAATGGAGGCTGGGTCAAAATTTAAAGTTGTAAGCTGAGGCATCAGATTTTCTCTGACCATCCGTAGCTTGTGACTGCTGAATTACACAAGGAAGAAAAACTCAGCTTTCCTCTATGTATTCTGAGGGCTTTCTGAAGACACTTCTGTTTCCAACAGCACCATGAAGAGTCACAACACTCAGTCCATACTCCTGCCCCTTCCCAGTGACACAAACTCTCCCCAGCCTCTCCCAGGAGGCCACCTGCAGCTCCAGCCACCCAGTACCAGCAGCCACGCTGGATGCGATGGAGTAAATGCTTTAACTGCTGCCTGCATCCCCTCAGATCAAAATAAGCCCAGTGCTCAACCCGTTGGGAGGAGGGCTGGAGATGCTGGAAGAGGACAGAGGGGGGCGTATTTGTCCCCCCCTTCCCTGCAGCAGGATGGGGAGAGGCAGGAGAGCAGCGCCGCGGGCGAGGACCCCGTGAGGGAGGTGGAGGTGTTACTAGTACCATGTCCGGTTCTGGGCCCCGGAGATCAAGAAAGACAGGGAACTACTGCAGGGAGCCCAGTGGAAGACCTCAAAGATGATGAATGGCATGGAGCATCTCTCTTGTGAGGAAAGGCTGAGAGACCTGGGTCTGTTCAGCCTGGAGAAGACACAGAGGGGATCTCACCAATGCTTATAAATACCTAAAGGGCGGGTCTCAAGGGGGTGGGGCCAGGCTCTTTTCAGGTGTGCCCAGCAATAGGCACAAACTGGAACACAGGACATTCCATCTCAACATGAGGAAAAATTTCTTTCCCGTGAGGGTGGCAGAGCACTGGAACAAGCTGCCCAGGGAGGTGGTGGAGTCTCCGTCTCTGGAGACATTCAAACCCGCCTGGACGCGTTCCTGTGTAACCTGCTCTAAGGTGACCCTGCTCTGGCAGGGGGTTGGACTGGATGATCTCCAGAGGGCCCTTCCAACCCCTACTGTTCTGTGATACGTAACACTAAGAAATGGGTAGTAACAAGCAACAGACTGCTCTACAAGCTGGCTGAACTTCACAGTTTTGCTGCTCTTTGTAAGAGTTTCCCCTACTGACCACAGAAGGGCCTGCGAGGAACTGGTGATTTCTAATAATTGTATTAATCTGCTCATAATTTGGTAATTTTAGAGGTCCACCTTAAATAACTAATAAATTGCAAATGCAGAAAGCAATCATTAATCAATTTATCATATGATAAAAGAGCCATTAATCTTTTATAAACTATTACACATGCATACCGGTATGCATGGAGGAAGTGAAGTGATGCCATTCTTTACTGCAGCTCAGTGAAATTACATAATGTGAATATTCATACTTACTTGTTTTCCTTGAAGAAGTCCTTTTTTCCTTAAAATAACCTAAAGCTGCTAGGATACCTAGTGCTTTCCTCCATCGTTGGAGTCATACAAAATCAAAGGAGCGTTAGGGAGATTTTGCAGCCTCCACAGGAGATTGCCCCACAGGTAAGATCGTATACACCAACGATCCCCCACTTTTTCTTTTGACCCATGTTGTAGTTGTCCAAACTAGAAGAGCTTGCCAGTCACAGTCCCCAAAATAGGTAGTTTGTACCTAAAGGTTTTTCCAAAAGCCCTTTTTCTCTTAACATGTGGCAAAAGACTTGCATTTCTTTTTGTGTGGGTGGGTGGGTTTTGGGGATTTCTTTTTCCCTCTCCAGCACTTACCCTTTGGTTTTCCAGCAGCTGCAGCTATTCTAGTGGAATTAACTAAGTCTTGCATTAAGTGTGGGTTTCCTGATGTTTGAATAAAAGATACTTCATTGTGATTGAGTAATTTGATCATTAAAATCTATGATCTCCAGATTTTTTGAATTAAGTCTGTTAACTTTTAACCAGACTCTGCAAAAAATGGAGAAGTTTAGCATCCTAAATATTTTAGATCATATGGTGGACTTGGCAATTCAGTTGTACATTGACTGTTTAGATTCTCAGATTTTCTTCCATTGAAAAGAATAAATAGGGCTGTTGCAAAACTCCTCATCAAAGCCCTTCATTGAAAGATCAGTCTGCAAATTCAGTTGCTAATTTTCTCCCAGTCACTTCATCTACCAAAATACCACACCATGTTCCTGACTAGGAAAGGGCTGTGCCCATTAGCAGCCCAACGCAATGACTGTAGATCCTGAGGAATGTGAGATCAAGCCGCAGATGTTGGCCTGTCTCAGATGCTCTCATTAGCTGCTATCTCCTATTGCCACTCTTGAACATAAAATTACAGGGCTAGGTGGACTAGTAATCTAACCTGGTAGGACAGTCACTGTGTTTTCAATTTTTGTAGGTTATTTGTGACTAATTAGTTGTGAACAGGCAGTAGTTATAAAGACATTGTTAGCCATCGCTGGGGCTTGGTGGCAGAGATGCCTTTCCACTCGCTGATTGTAGAGTCTTGTGGACTAGGGTCCTGCTGCATGGCTGTGGATCATAGCACAATATTTATATTTCCTGATTTCCAAACATAACCCCGCATGGCCTGACTTACGAAGAGCATAGTCATGTGTCTGAAGTGTAAGGTTCATTCATAAAATTAAAGCTGGGTATTATGGAAGTAATGCAAGAGTCAGGGGTTTTTGTACTTCATGTTTCCAGGTTTTGAGCTTACATACCATTTTTTGAAACCTAATTTAAAATGATTAATTGGTTTCTTCACATGTCCTGCTAGTAGCTAATTAACCACAAGAGTGGCAAAAAATACCCAAATAATCAATACTCATTTATTTTCTAATTTCATTATTTGAGGAGAATATTTAAAGCTCTAATAATTACCTTTTTTTCTTACTGAGTGATCCTTTGCTGATCAGCTACAACCACCCGACCTTTAAGTAGGTTTTAATACAAGTATAGAAGCTTTTAAAGTCTGTGGTGTCAAAGTAAATTAAAGTGTCCCTAAGTAGTTCTTAATACAACTGACCATAGTGATTTCTATAGGGCAATTATGTTTTACTGTGTCAATCATCCAGCAAGCATTAATATAAAGCAGAACAGCTCTGAAGAAATTTGTTATGGACTGTCATGTCAAGAACCCAAATGCTAACCTGCAACGGCCTTGATATTATTAGAACTACTAAGGGTCAGATTCCAATTAATCCGCGGATTTAACAGTCCTCCACTGTAGTGGGTCTTGATACAATTAAGCAATAATAGATGACAGGAGGGATACTTCCTGGCAGTTAATGACCAATGGCAGTATTTGAAGGCCCTTAACCCAGCTGGTCATTAACTGCTCAGAGACACAACCTGGAGCTCATATTTTCTATTGTAAACCATATATTAAAGAAATAAATCAAATACGATTTTTTTCCTCCCCTTCCTGTCCCTCCCCCGCCCCATCCCGTGCAAGCTGCTGCTGCTGCTGCTGTTGAGCTACTGTGGTAGCAATTAATTGCCACAGGAAAATCCCAGCGCAAGTAACCAGTGGGGAGACAGACCATCGCACCAAACCTTGTCATCCTGAAAGCCCCAAATTGCAGTGAGTCCTATGGGCTCCCAAGGAACCTGCCACTGCAGCTGGTGAGTGGAGTTTGTGTTCTGAGACTGCATTTCAGTGCTCAGCCAGAGGGAGAAGCACGCCTGAGGGAAGAATGGACCCGAGCAGCAGGAGTGCCTCAGTTCTCATCTTGGTTGTGCTCTGTCACTCGTTTGGTGCCAGAGAAGTGGCTTGCCTTCCAGCGCAGTCGATCTTTCCTGTGGTGACTGGAGTAACAAGGGTAACTTAAGAGGCCAAGAGGCTTATTTATTACTCATGCAGCACTGTGCTGTCTTTCCCTTTCAGTGATCTGATGCATACTATCATAACTAAAATTTCTGAAGGCTAAGATGGCCATTTAGAGCGACAACAAGGCTAGTGCAGGGAAGCCAGCATGAAGGAGTTGGTCAGAGGTGCTGTCCTCCAGGGAAGGAAGCCAGATGATGCTTGTGCACGGTCACCAGTCTGTCCTGGGCACGTTACGCCTCTGGCCACCAAGAATAACATGTGTGCTGCTCAGCAGCCTCCAACATAGTACCTTCTCCAGAAGACTGTTGTATGTGTGGAGATAGCACCCTGTCCTGCATGCTAATTTGTGCCTGTGTTTTTAGGTTGACAGCTAGAGGTGCCAAATCAACATTTTGTCTCTTACTGCTGCAGGAAGCAGTGACTTTTTGCATGCCATTCCTCAGCTTGCTTTTCATTGTACCTGTGAAACAACCCAACTGACACCATCAGTGTTTCCCAGACTACTGATCGTTACTCACATCTGCAGATGCCACCAAGAAAAGGAGACAAATCATGTGGTAAAGGGAGTGTGGGGAAAACAGAGAAAAAGCTAAAATTTGGATGGAATAATTTAAGTGGAGCAATATGAAAATACAGCAGCAGAGCATTGGACTCCATTTCAGGTGTATCATATGAAAGTAAAATTCATACCCAATGACATGGTGCTTCATCTCCAGGTGCCCTTGACCTTAGTAGCTTAAATTGGACTGACTGTGATCTAGTGCCTAATTCTGTTTTTCAAACAGAAATGTGGCCATTGCCACATTTTGTCAAACTGTTGTAGATTCAGTAGCAGAAATATAGGGGGTTTTGCTGCCTTCTCCTCAAGACCACTTTAATGTTGCAGTTTGACTCACTAGTTGATTGCTTACCAGAAATCAAAGCTTAAATTGCACAAGTTAATATTTATGTATTTATCCATTATCACGTGTTGGTCAGCAACTTCATTACACCCACTTTTGACCCTGAAGGATTTAATCACAGATTTGTAATGCAGAATGTAATTTTCAGTAATTTCATGTATGACGCGCTCTCCAGGGAAGGGAGGATTCTTACCGACTTAGATGTTTCAGGGTGGTTTGTGCAGTAACTGAAACTAGGCTGAAACCTGATGTAATGCACAATCAAAATGTTCTGTTACATTATAGTACAGTACATTTCAATATAATTTATTCTTTTCCTATGAGAACCATGACTAATTACTAAGTCAAAAGCCAATCATAATACAGAAATGGCAGCAGTTTACAGACATGGCAATATGGCAACTATAGTTTTTTTGTTGTCAACTTTGGTTAGTTTGTTTAATGTTATATGCAGCGGAAAAGGGGAAAGCAAAGAAAGAAGAAACATGAGAACTGTTTTGTCTCATTTCTACTCACGAAAAATCTTTCTGAGATTATGTTGCTACCAACAGCACTTCCTGCTTACAAAATTGATGATACCCAGTGAATATTATCAAATTAGGTTGGTTATCATGCATGTCTTTTAGAGCATATGGTATTAATGGATTTCAGAGGCTGATAAATGCCTTTGTAGAATGGAAAGGCATGGGGAAAACTCAAGAGCTGGAAGATTCAGTTGCTACATTTAAAGGAGGCCTGCTGAAAGGCCTAGTTGCATTTTTCTGTCCATCAACTCATCATGGTCAATCTTTAATGCTAACTTCAAAGGAATAATAAGGGATGCATAGAAGAAGTCACACACACATCTCATAAAACAAAATTTATCTTTAATTTGTAAGTGTCAACAGCAGTACAAAAGATGGAGTGATGGTGAATAGATTAAGGGTAGAGAGGACAGTCTTGAGGTAAATGAGCATAAATAGGCAGTCTTATAGACACTCCCCTGAGGGGTCTAAACCCCTATCATGGCATATACTGTATCACCCAAGGATGACATGTTTAACATATCAGGAAAGCACCTTGTGCAAAAAAAAAAAAAAATTTAAAAAAAATCCCCCCCACCCAAAACATGTAGGTAAGGTGCCAACATACACCAGAACATACTGTATATGGACAGTGTCTTTCAATTTTGTCTTTTCCATTAATAACTGAGGCAGAGGAGGAGAAGACTCTTAAAAGTACCACTGAAAGATTATTTAATATTTAATTTACCTCACGTCAATACTGCACAACAAAATCCAAGAAATCTGTTTATGCAATGAAGCAGAGCTAAGAATAACTATTCTCTTTTTTAAATTGAGAACAGATTTTCTTTTTTTAAAATCAGTATCCTTAGCAAACTTTTTTCTTTTTTTTTTTTTTACTGTATCAAGAGGAGAGTGTGAGATGTGATGGCAACCTTTAAGTTCATTTAAAAACTTTACACTGGACTGTACAAGATTTTTTTTGATAAACTATTTACATTTTCAGACTTTAAAACATATTCAAAGCAGCAATAGACACTAGTTTTTCCTCTAAACGCCCAAATAATTACCGGCCATGGGCCCAGGTAGGTACCTGCATTGTATATAGAATTTCTACAAAGAAAACCTGCCCATTAAGTTAGCCAGTGGGTGTCCAACGAGCAGCCCTCGCCGTTAAGAGCTGCACCCACAGTGTTGCTATAGGAATCAAAGCATAGTACCTTGACAAGAGAGTCTCAGTTGTCCCAACAGCTCTACACAAACTTTACAATTTGAAACAGCAGCTAGCATGTCAGTCCAGCATGTCAGTGAATTGTGCTGATTAAATTAACATAGAGTACAATCTCACAATATACATCACAAACAAATTACAATGTCAGGAAATAAGAGTTACAGTAAGATAAGTTATGTAGTAACAGCTTATAAGCTTAATGTAATAAAAAAATTTTTACATGGGAAATACAATAATGAATGAACATAAATGCTAAGCATTCTAGTTTGCTACAAGCTGAAGAAGGGTACAAGAAAAAAAACGTTGCTTTCTAGAAAGCAAAACACAAATGACAAAGGAAGACAAACGGAGAATGCACACTAGCAGGTCTGCAATGTGCAGCATACAAACAGTTAAATATTTGCACATTCCCCATACTCCAAGAGCACCAAGGACCTCACTTGTGGTTTTTAGAAAGCGGAAATTACAAAGCAAGCCATGTCACTAAGTTGCTTTATAGCTTTCATATTGCCATAAATACCAATTTGATAAGTTTTCCTTTAGCCTAGTTCACCCCACCCCACCCTCTCGTTACCCAGCGTGTGAAATCTCAGAATACTTCTTTGTCACCATTTCCAAAAAATCTGGTACTTTAAAAAGGGCGATGAATTAAAATGAAATATATTTGCATATACATATTTTTTTCTTCTGTAGTAGGACATTACAGTGTATCAAAAATGTAGTTTGATCTGAGAAAAATCACGGATATTAATGGGTTATATAAAAAAAAAAGGTTTGGGGGATGTTTTTTAAAGGAAAAGGAGTAAGTGTTTTGTAAAAGATCAAATGAGGTCATATAGTATTATTCTTTTAAAAGAACATGCTTAAGTGCCAACTTGAATCTTAAAAAAGCATGCAAAACACCAAGGGTCCAAGCCCGTTCATTAACTTCTCATAAAAACATGAAGAACTCTATCATACATTCTGCTGGCTGCATCTCCAGTGCAGTTGTTCGCACTGTGGCCCTGGCTCAGCAAAGTTTGCCCCGTTCAACGCCAGCGCTTTACTGGTCCTCACGACCACCATGGAAGTACTAACATGCTTCATATTAAGCAAGTAGGTAAGTGTTTTGCTGGGGGAGGATGGGGGTGTTAATCTTGTAGTATGCTTTGCTAGGACATGATTTTGAAATGCCATGCCTTTGGTATGACCAAAAACCAAAACCAGAAAGCCAACCCAGAGAGAGGACTATGTTTTAGATTGCAGTGGGAGATGGTTGTGTTTGTAGTCCAAGCAGGATCTGCCCACAGGTGACTGCTGTACGTGTTGCTCAGGGTTTCATGTTTATTGTGACCAACTAATGCTGCTGTTTGTTTTGCATTCCCATCCCGGAGCAATCCCATCTTTTGCCCTCCCCCTGCCTCATGCTGCACCTGAGTACACTGATTTAGGAGCACACTGTGATACCGCGTATTCTCAGCAGGCAGATGCAGGCAGATGTCTGATGCATCACCATCAGACATGGTGATGCCCAAATATACAGGCAGACCAGAATTGGGCCACTTCGTCTGAGTCATTTCTCCATGTAAACCTGAACCCTGGAAAGCAGTTCTGTTTCCATTAAGACTTTTATCTTCCATTTTAATGAAATATGAAGTGAACTATTCTAGCTAGTATCAGACTGTTTCGGGAGTGTTCTTCTCTTGAAAATAATTATTTTGTAATTCTCCAAAAAGAAAATATATTGTATCTGTTAATTAAATAAACTGTCTGTTCACAGAGAAAATAGTATTACTATATTTGTGCATTACCTGAATGGAGTTGTTACTTTTTTTCAGTCAGAGTTATTAAGGAGGGCTCAAACACTACGCTTAAAAAGCAATTCCACAAGTCCTCTTTGTGTATTTTCTGAACAATTTCCCCTGGTGTTATAGCCTAATATGACAATAACATGATTTAATGAATGTAGAAAATAAAGGTTTGATATTGTTAAGTCTTGACTGCATTGCAAGGGTCATCTTACTCATGATAATCTTTCCACGGATATGCTTTTGACTTCCAAATGCCATTCTTGTTAAGAAGTAAAATCTCTCATCAGTTTTACTTGGATTCAGAAGACTGTGTTTCCCATCAAATGTATCAGAAATTTGGTATGTTTAATGTATCAACTTTCTAAAAAAGAAGCAAGTATTCTGTGTTTGTGGAATATGCTACTAAAAATCAGTGAGAGCACAAGTGAGGCATCTTGCTGTCCCAGCTACAGGTCCACAATACTGCGCTCACACTGCGGGTGTAAATTCAGCATCTACATGAGGTACAGTGACTTGTCAGCATTTAATATGGACCAACATACACTGATATAGAACAAAAGTAAATACATAACTTATACTTCACTAAGTATCCATGAACAAAAAATAAAATTCTATTTCCTATGTTATATTTACACAATTTAAAAAAATTCTAAAATGAGATGGTAAATTCATCAAAAACTTTGTTTTGAGCTCCGATTAATAAAGTAAAAATGTTGTTTTTTATCCTTATGATTGTCCTTCTTTGATTTCTACTGACATTTTAGAGCCAATGTCGGCTAATAAATAGAATAAAATGCTCATATGCACAATTCAGATTCAAATATGTTCCTCCCACTCCCCCAGCCAATAAATGCAGTATTTGCAAGCTGGTGATTCCTGAACAGCCAGTCATTTTCAAGAATGTGGCTTCAACATACAGAGCATCAGCACTGAGGCAGGGCTGGAGCTAAAACAAAGTGTTCATACATACATGTATTTTGCATAAATAAATGAAATAACAAGACATAAAAATGACTCAAATCCGGCAACTGTGAGGCAGGCCCACACGAGTCGAAACAGATGACTTTTGTTCATGTAGTTTTCGTACAACAGTTTCACATTAGTCAGAAGTGATAAAAAATACCATTTATATCCAGTGCTTATAACACTTATGAAACAACATCTGTGAGTGTGTGTTTTTTTGTACTACGAGCAAAATCAAGTTTCAGTCCTAAAGAACAGTCCTTTGTTCTCCACAAGCCTGCAGAATATTATTTTGGCATGGTCATAAAATTTTAAAAAATTAACCAACTAATCTAAATGTTTGCCTTTGTGCAAAAAATAATTACATAAAATACAATGCTAGCAATACAGCATTCTACCTATGCAACAAAACCAGAAAAAAAGAGAGCGAGAGAGAAAGAAGGTGGTATGGGGGGAGGGAGAGATACTTCTAACTGGAGAATTATGTAAGACATTAATAAATAGTCATTTTTTTTTTAGGAAATAATGGTATCCTCCCCCCAGTCTGAGCTGAATGTATTAAAAAACAGTTCAAATTCCCAAGCAATTATAAGAACAAAACCCACTTTCTATCAGTACCTTAGCCAGCTTAAAGAGGGCGCTCACCAGCTAACGACACAGCATATGCCTTTAAAGTCTTGGCTAGACCAGTTTATTGCTTATTAGACATGGACTCAGAACACATTTAAATAAATATTAAAAATATAGCATTTTGTTCCAGATTACAAAATGGTCAGAGAAATTTGACCATTGTGTTTCTATGCCATTATCTTTATAAATTGTCCTGTAAATTGAACAATCTTCTTTGTCTTGGGGGTTGTTCTCGCACATTTCAATGTGATTCCTACAGTGGCAACAACGGCTTCCTCTGCTCACGGAGGTATTAGTGGGGCTGTGAGGAAAATGACTGCTCCTGATAGAGCATCTTGTCATCGCACCTCACATGAATTACTGCGAGACAGGATGATAGCACGAGGACAGCCAGCATTAACACGGTACTTCTTTCATTGGCTGGGCCCTAAACAAAGCCCGTTCAGCTCTGTGGGAAGATTCCCACAGACTTCAAGAGGAGCTGCTCCAGGCCCACTCATACCTCTCAGCTTGAGTCTGAATTTGTCACCAATGTGCTGAACGTATCCAATTCAAAATAAAAGCTGAGGAGCTTCTGCACATGTATTCAGCGGGCCCACTGGATCTGTAGATATATATACAGTGATGTATTTGTGAACAGGAGTGGAGCGTGAGGGTAAAAAAAAAAGGCAATTCCTTCTCTGCCTTTGAAATGTAATAAGTTTGCGATGTTTGAATATCTCTTTCTCGTATATTTCCCAGAATTTTCTCTAGCAATTGGATTGTTTCTAGTAGTAATACAAATAAAAATTTTAGTTTCTATAGCACCTTACATCCAAAGATCCCAGAGCACTTCACAAGCAATCAAGATCTGGCTCACATTCCCACATGACTAATATTCAATACATATTTTTGATGCACTGTTTTCCCAGCTTATCAAGTCAGATATTTGTGTGACCTTCCCTCCCCCACTAGGAGTCTCACATATAAATCACTGTATAAATACTTAAGGTAGCAAACAGTTCCTTCAGGTGACAACAGGAACATGATGTACAGAGCCCTGATTCACTGCAGGCTTCTGCAGACCCTAAAAACTCATCATGGTAGAATTTACCTGCAGATTGGATTTTACATCTGCCTTTGCTGTCTAAGTATAGAGGTTTATAACTATAAACACATTTTTTTAGGAATATTTGTACTGTATGTACATATAAAAGTACTCACTTTATTTTGCATTACATATAGCAGAGTGTTTCCAAGTGCTCCTTGAACATACACTATTACAGGAACAACTGAATTTCTCATTCATAAATGTCATGTTCACTTTAGTAGCAGGTGCACTTTTATTTTCATATACCTGTGTAATTTAGGGGAGGAGAAAGAAGGGGCTCTTTAAAATATCAATAAGGAATTGTAAGTGTAATGCCACCAACAGTACTTTTAAAAATAAATATTAAGTATTTGGACCCTTGACATTCTGGAATGAATAAATTATTTAAGAGAAAATGTGTTAAGACTGAATGCAAGGGTTAAAAGCAAAGGGGAAAAGAATGTAATCAGAGGTGGCCTCACACTGCTAAAACAGGCCCGTCCATAGCTGGTGATCGCTCTTTTGTGCTTACTTAAAATTTCACACTCATGGCACATCAAGAGGCAAAAGCAATTGGGCACATGCACTATGGCAACCATGTTCACTACTTAAGAATATCCTGTCTCCAGATTCCTGAGTACTTTACCATATTCTGGAAAAAAATTAGGTTTTATATATAATTTTTTTAAGATGCCAAAGGATTGTCTAAGACTTTACAGTGTCTCCTTTAAGACTTTTTTTTAAATGTTAAGATTCAGAAGTTATGAAAAGTTTGGCACATCAGAAGTTTGGCTATACATATGGAAAAAAATGGAATTCAGAGACTATTTTTTAAAGACGAGCTATGATGCACAGATGTGCACACTTGCGGACTTGTTCTGCTTCACAATATGACATCTGCAGTTTTTGTTTTCTAAAATAATCCAGAATAAAAACACATTCACAACCTGTAGGCTGGCACAGCATACCTGAGTGAGAATGTATAACCCCCATCTAAAACAGTAACTTAAACCTTTATCAGCATCCAAAAGGAAAAAGACAAAAGGTAAGACTTGTAAGACAGCTATTGATTCATATAAGTTTTCAAGTCCTGATGTCTGATATTTAATATATGTCTTCATCTAAATTAAAAAAAAAAAAAAAACAAAACAAAAACAAAAAACCCAAGTTCATGAAAAATTAGGGAAACAATCTGTCTCACACGTTAAGAAACATTTAAGACCATTCTGCTGATGTAACTGTAGGAGCCACACATGCATGCAGGCTCTTTAAGAACTTTTGTTCAAAAAAAACCCAAAAAAACCCAAATGAGTCTGAGTACTTTAATTCTGTGAACACTCCTCAGTTGGCACTGACTGCCTCATGGGCTTCATTTTCACTACTATAGTCTGATTTGGGATCATCCTCATAGTCCTCGTACATTTCTATTTCATCCTCTCCATTTATCATTTCATTTCCAGCAAGGCTTCCGCTGTCCGTCTTCATACCATAAGTGCTCTGAATGACGGGGATGCTGGGCTCAGGGCTGGCAGAGGTGCTCGAGCAATCTGATGTCATCTGAGGTGATGGCGTGGTAGTCGCCATGGTAATAGCACCAGGATAGACAACCCCTGTTCCTGTGGTGATTGGAATTTGAGGTTGTTGCCTGGAAGGAAAAAAAAAAAAAGAGGGGAACGTGACTTCCTGTGTTCAGAGGAGGGAAGGCCTCTGCATGTCCAATTGAAAGAAAAGCAGGTGGTTTCCTAGAAAGGCTGCATGCATTCCTCTGGGGTTCACAGTCTGGTCTTGTATGGCATTGGTTCATCTTAGCTTCCCCCAAGGGCAACTGGAGAGTAAACTGTTTATTAACTACCAGGCGCTGATTCTTTTATGTATTTTATGTGTTTATTTAACCCATACTGCAGGCTAGCACTTGGACAGAGATCATCAAAACGCATCAGGCACCTGTGTGATTCCTAACTGCTACTGTAGACATCACTTACCCAAAATCTAAATCCTCCAA
Source organism: Rhinoptilus africanus (assembly GCA_013400135.1). Classification (NCBI taxonomy): domain Eukaryota; kingdom Metazoa; phylum Chordata; class Aves; order Charadriiformes; family Glareolidae; genus Rhinoptilus; species Rhinoptilus africanus. Next base: position 32,393 of record VXBO01007682.1, on the reverse strand, counting down.
TTCCTGACAAGCGCTTCTGTTAAGGCGGGGACCTCAAGATTCCCTGTAAGTGCCTAAAATGGCAGACAAGTGACTAACATTGTCTAACTGTTTCTTATTTACTGTTTAAGCACTAGGTAGACTCCTGTGTCGCTTAGAAATAATTCCGATATTTCATTGCTGGCTTTTGATTTTTATTTAAATCCACGATCACAATGACATTTGTTCTTCAGGATTTAATGTGTAAAACTGAGTTTCTGAAGCAAAGTACTTTAAAAAAAAGAACAAATGTTCTTTTTCTGTGGCAACGGACAGTCTACAGAAATTAAGACTTCCTCCTTAGGACCTGATGTCAGATCTGATTTATTCTGACAATGCAAATACATGGGAAGACTCAATTAAGGGTGCACACCTCTACTTTTGACACATCTTACCTTCTGATATCTAACTTTGCACTGTGTAATGTTGTCTAAAACTAAATTAGGCTTATATCACTGCCAGTCAAGCAATTCAACACAAGCTTTACTCTCAGCATGTACCAAGTGACGCAATGTCTCTTCTTACAGTGATGTATGTATATTCAAATGCTTTGCCGACTAAAGGTCAGGTTGCTGAACCCACTCCACGGTCAAGCCCTTATCAGCTACAAATTAATTAAATCTACTCCTTATATTTGGGTTAATTAATAACATACTTTCTATATTAAAATACTCATACAAATATTCTCATATTACTTCTGCATCATTACCTCTAGTAAAGCTAAGAGAAAAAGAAGAGATGTAACCTGTCTGAAGGAAGAGAATCTCCATCGTACTTTAGATATAACACTGAATGAATATACTGCAGTACCAGAAATATCCAAGTGCCCTGGAAGATGCTGGTTTAATATTGAGTAGTTATTGAAGAGACATGCCAATTTGCATAATCTACCTGAAGAATCATATATTTCAATGTATTCCCAATCTTCTTTAGAGCAATACTGACCAAGTGTTAGAGAACTACTATGTAATTTTAGCAGGAGAAACAGCATCAGGTATGTTTGAATAGTCTTAATGAATCTGTAACTTCTTGACCACTGTGTCACTATGCTAAAATTCAAAAGGACATTCCATAAACCCGTCTCTCACAAATCCTTAACCATTGGCTAAATCAATATACAAAATAATGCAAAGCTTATTTACAACACCCTAAATGTTGAGTCTTCATTGATCAAACTCTAATTTTGATAAATATCACACTACAGAGTTACTGGGAAAGCAAAGTCCTTCAAGTATGGGAACCAATACAGACAGTCAAATCATGAATGCTCTGTGTAAGATAATATTAAAATAGCATGTAGTACTGTCATAGCTGGTACTGCTAGTCTGACTCTTATAGCCTCTGCACAGCTTGAGAAATTCAAACATCTGTTGTATAAGTATGGTACACCTGGCTAGCAGTGAGCAAAAACATCGCAGTAATTCATTTGACACAGTCATTATACTCCTGTTTGCAAATGATGATTTGCAGATGATTTACAAACAGCTAGGGATTTTTCACTAAATTTTCACTTTTTAAATGATCTGATAAATGTTCTGTGAAAACAATTTTCAGCCAATGTATTTGCTTGCAAGTGATTTTCTGCAAACATCTTTCAATACTTTATCCATAAAATTGAACACCTACCTCACAAGGGAACGTTTCTGGTTTAGGATTGGATGTTGTCAAGAGCGTAAACTATTACTGTTAAAAACTCACCTCCTCCACAACTTTTATACACAGAAAATGTTCACATTAATGACTGTTTCCCCAAAGCAAAGGAAAAAGAAACCCACACATGGTCACAGCAAAATTCTACATAGTTGTCAGCAGGCCATACACACTTAATTCTCTCTAATCTGCCTGTCTAACAACTGCTAGTACTAATCTTTTCCCAGTATTTCTTGGCATAAGTAAATTCACAAAATAAAGCATACCCAATCGTTCATCAAAGAACACCACAATATTAATGCCAAAAGATGCTTTGAGAAAAGTTTTTTTACAACTCTTCTAATAAGAGTTGTAGGATATTCTCAGTGATCGATGCAAGCTGCTCTTGTGATATAGGTGACACTAAGGATCAGAAATCTCATCTCCACCCCTGTCCATCCCCCCAAAAAAGTTTGCATTTTTTTAGAAACAAATTGCCTTTCTATAAGCAGCAAGAAGGGAAAAAAAAAAAAATCTGTTTAGGATAGGACTGTGAGGTGATAATAAAATGATGGTTGTCAGTTTTAAGCCCTAAAGGACAGACTAAGTTAAGAAATTCAGATATTCTTTCAAATGTTTATCAAGTTACCAAAGTCTTTTGCATATCCACATTTCAGGGGGATAGGTTATATTCACCCAAGTCCCAGCCATTCCAAAGTATAAAGAGAACAGGTCATCTGAGCATAATGAAGCAGAATTTACAGAGATACCTTTTACTTGGGAATGCACTAAATGCTTGGCAAACTATAGAGTGAATCTAACTGGTAAAGCACTTGATCTGTGTAACAGGATGTGTTTACCGTGACCNAACCGTTCTATGATTCTGTGAAAGTTAAAAGGCCTACTGAGTTTTCATTCATAAATGCAGTTCTTTTTTCTATATTAAACAGCATGCCTGCTGCTGGGTGGGTAATAACTGTGAGCTTTACATTACCTATATCTCACTGTGGAACTGTAAACGTGCTAACTGTGCCACCTAAATAGGAAGTTTGTCAACTTGCTACCCATTTGCTAGCAAAAATTTGGTAGCACTGAAACATGGGCACCCCCCTCCCCGCCCCAGTAACTGGACAACTACCTCTTACTTGAGCCCTGTTATTATTTGGAGCTGATCAGCTGATCAGCACTGTAAATTCTGCTCAAGTTGCTGCATTACATCCCAGAAAGCCTTATTTTAAGATATCACAAACTGTATGGATGGCATATGTTACTGGAGATCATAGAATCACGGAATGTGTTGGGTTGGAAGGGGTCTTTAAAGGTCATCTAGTCCAACTCCCCTGCAGTAAGCACGGACGTCTTTAACTAGATCAGATTGCCCAGAGTCTCATCAAGCCTGGCCTTGAATGAGTGTTATCATTTTCTAAGTAACTAAATTTTATAGGATGGAGATGGGGGAAGAATCAGAGCATTTATTTAAATTCTGACAACTCCCCCTGAAAGGAAGAGTTGGAGTTTCTACTTTAACTAGATCAGATTGCCCAGAGTCTTTATTCGTAGTTATTAAAGGCATTCATGTTAGTGGTATTCTTCATAACATTAAATTCCATGTTTAATCCTTGTATCTAGCTAGAGTTTTGCCAAGGTCCTCAGTATCATAGGACCTTGGAGTGAGGAGATAAAAACATACTTTACTGCAGGCTACACGTTACAATTCAGCTCAGCTGCACATGCATATTTTCTCCTTGGTTAAGTTTTCCAGAACCCAACATTAATCTTCGTATCTCTTCAGATCTGTGAGGAACAGGGATGCATGGCTATGTACCCTGACTTCAAACCACTCCTGTCTGCACCATCTCTTCTTTGCCAAAGAAATCCTGACGTGGCCAATTACTACAGGTTGCTTCCCTCTCTGCTCTGCCAGCACTGCTAACATGTCTGTCCACTGTCGAGCCAAAGATTTGGCCCAAAATAGGTAAAGAAAAAAAAGGAGGTAGCATGAAAATTCTTAGACCAAATGATCTGCTCCCAAGTTTGTGGCATTAATATTCTTAGGATTTTCCTGGAGAACATTCCACTTTCGACTTTTGCAAAACTAGCTAAACATTTAAATTGGCAAATTACCGTTGTTTTCTGATCCCTTCCCAACTATTTTCTGACAGGTCTTTAAATGACTGCAGCAAAATCGATTGCATTAAGGAAAATGCTACACACCCCTGAAACTTAAATTCCCATAAGGAATGAAATAACAGTAAATCTCACAAAAGCACCCATTGTGTACTTACTTTAAGTTCAAGCTACAGGAGTATAATATTACAGCCTTATTCAAAACCGTAGTCTAGCAACATTCAGACTGTGTGTGTACAGTAGTTATAAACACTATAAAGGCTTTATTCTAAATGTCTTACACTGGTACAACACCAAAAAAAACGTTACTGCTTACATCATTTTGCAGAGAAATGTATGTATCGTATACTTGCACTCAGAGTGTATTAGACTGTAAAAATGACTGAGAATTATTTCTGTAAGACAAGGCAACAAAAGACAGACTCTTAACTTAAAATGTCTGAATTTATGGTTTATATATGATCCATTTGTTAGTTCACATTTATTTATGCATTACAAAAAAGTACTATTGAAGATAAATTGTAAATCATTTGAAGTCTGTTCAGGGATTAACTTATGCTGAAGTTATCATTCACAACTTCCCATTAATAATTTTATTATTAAAAATAACTCAATTATTTTAAAGAAATAGCTGCCTTGAGATTCAGCTTGCACTAGATTAAAACCAGCAAATTTCTACTATACTCTGCATTAAACATGAATTATTTCTTCATATTATCTGCCTCATTTGGAACAAAATTCATTCACGTAGGGAGGCAATAGGAGGCCCACATCATTTTAAGTTTCACTCTATTCTTTGAAATAATTCCCAGTTCCTAGATTTTTGTGCTGGTCTATCACATATATAACATTTATCTCAAAACATGAATCTCCTGAACAATTTATTGTAAGAAATCTTCACTCTCATTCAATTCTCTGGAAGCTTTTTTTCAAAAATCAGAACAGAACCTGGCCATTCATTAGCTTATTTCTCTATTTGATTTTAAAGCTTGGCTACTTTGTATATTGAGATTCTCTAAACAACTTTTGTGTGTCTTAGCAATGTTTATCAAAGAGTGCGGTTCTCTGAAGTAAGCAGTATGAGCTCTTTGCATCTTAAAAGTTCAACCAGTGTAAAACTCTTTCTGTGTTTGGGGGGGAGGGGCGTGTGGTTTAGTTGTACACATGTCAGGATTATACTATGGTAGCCAATGGCTCACCCAGGGGGTTTGACAGGAACTAGTCCTTACTGGATTGCTTAAGCCATAAACATATATTTGGTATAAGAGAACACCAAACACAAATATGAAAGAATATAATTTTTTCTTGCTGTTTATACTTTCCTCTAGCGACCTTTTGAAAGTCTTTCTCTTCACACATCTCCTATTTATCTTTTTATTTTATGTAGATAATTTTTTGCCAATTCGCATACCCATTCCCAACTTAATCGGTATGGTCTTTAAAAAAAAGAAAAAGTCTATTTTGTACTTTTGTTCTGTATCTTATACTGAAATATTTACTGTAAACATAGAATCAATCCTAAAAACCACATTTGTCTCCTATTTCATTTTGAAAAGGAAATGGCATCTCAGCTCTCACGTTTACAGTTCTGAAGGACAGTTTATGCTGTTTGTTCCATCAAAACAGTGGTAAAATGATGAGTGTACAAGGTCAGTTAGGAAAACAGCCCCAGCTGATGCTTTATGTGATATTTATATTAAATACAAGGAAGAGTAAGTTTCAGAAGCTGCTGGGCTCAATTACTGTGTTTCACTTAATTATAATCTGATTTGGATGAAATGTTGCTTTTTACTACTCAGAAAACTATTCTGCTGAAATAATTTATACCATGTTTTATGTTTCCTTTCAAAAAGCTGTCCTGGTCTGGTTTTTTCACCTTTTTTTGCTTGGTCTCTTCCAAAAATTTAGTTTTAAATTTTTCTTTACAGAAAAAGGCAATCTGGGGCAACAGTGGGAAGTCACAGAAAAGCATGAAATTTTTTTTTAAAATCACAGCCTGTGTTTCCTCAGTATCAAAATTTATATTCATATTGAACTGCAACACAGATCTCATTTCACCTTTATTGAACACATCCATTAGATTTCATACCCCCTTTTCCATCACTTGTAGAACTAAAAGTAATTTCTGATGAAGTCCACTGCATCATTATAAAAATGCACAAAGGTAATTTACTATTACTTTAAAACTTCTTCAGCATGGATGGTGAAGAGCATGGTGAAGTGGACATAACATAAATATGAATTAGAGCCAATCCTTTCAAGAAAATGATGACATTCTCATGGCTTTGCAACGGTACTGTTTGATATATGAGAAACATGTTACATTTAGGTTGCCCAAATAGTTTAATTTTTAATAGTTTTCTTTTTTCTTTTTTTTTTTTTTTTAAATCACAGTATCAATCTTTAAGTAGGCACTTCTAGAAGTTTCTTAAATCCGTCCTCCAAATTCACCTCCATATTTAGCTACCGCTTCCAATGTGTAAAATGCTACTGCTTAATGCTGTTTTGAATTAGCAAACAATTCTCAAACTGTTCAGACTGCTGTTTTGGCATTTCTTTTGCATTTCTTGTCTAGATGTGATTTGGTCTGTCAATCTGCTTTGGAAGACATAAGCTAGAGTTTCGTTCCCTCAATCTGAATATAATTTGTGATGTTCTGTATAAATTAAGATTTCTGTTTAGAGTTCTATATATAATTTTGATGGAAGCCTATTAGTAAACAATTTCCCTACGAGTGAAAAATAAAAAATAATGTCAAAACTATAGACTGGAAGGCTATTTCAAGATATCAAAACCACATCTATTTACTGATTGAAGAAAGAGCCCACATTGTTGCAGGCTTTACCACAAAATAATTGACTGCAACAGGAGTTCTGCATCCCAAGCCAAAAATGAGGGCACATAATCGACGTCAAGGTCAATTATCTGGTAGCGAAGTACCCAACAAAAGGAGACTATTGTGATTAGAGAAATAAGCAGAACATTGTGAATTTGGAAAGGCTGGCACTGGAGATAGCTTTTAGACTCTTTGTAAACCACCAGAAACATTGTGTTAGAGCACTGAGCATCACAGATTAATTCATAAAAAAAAAACAGGAGAGAGAAATCAGTTATGGTGCAGTTGTTTCACTGGACTTATCTTTAGCCTGTAGATCTTTCATAGTGCTGCTTTCTCTGCTGAAGACTAGAGGAAATTGTTAAAAAACACACAATGTTTTTAAAACTGTGCCAGGATCTTTTTGAGCCTTCTATTCTGAGTTGTAAGTCTACCTAGTCTATCTATGCACTACTTGAAAGATTCCTCCTAAATCATTTATTTTTAAAAAATATTTTTTCCACAGTTCTCTATATAGCAAAATTCCTAATAGCCTCATGCTATGGTATCACTCATTCATGTGTGTTCCTAATGTAACTGCTATTACTCCTGTCCTTTTTTCCCCTCTCCCAACTCCTTATTCTACACTGGAATAATGTTTTTGTCTTTGTTCTTGTCTTAATTTAGGAAGTGATCCTGGAGTCATTACTAACCCAGAATGGATTATCTTACTAATAACTCACGAAAGACATGATTCAAACCTTTCAGGCTAATGTGAAACAACTTCCTTTGACTTTAAAGAATTCTATAATCAGTCTCATGATCAGCATTCAGTGGCAAGCTGATAGCTCCATATTCCATGATATATCTTATGTTTTTACTAAGGTTTTACAGGTTCAAATCCTTACTTCCTAAACGACATTAGTCTGACTTAAACAGATAAGTCTATTTGTTTTCAAACAGCACGCTCTGTCTTTGAAAACAATTACAACAATAGTACTCACCCTACGGTAAAAAACTGCCTCATCTCCTGTCTTCGAGACCTCATCAGTTGTTTGTATTCACCAATACGCAATTTCTTTCCATCAACAATGCAGGTACGTTTTGGTCGAGGTTTGTATTTGTAATTAGGATACTTTTCTAGGTGGATTTTACTTAGCCGCGCCTGCTCCTCATAATAAGGTTGTTTCTCTTGATTTGACATGGACTTCCAGCGAGATCCTATTAACACAAAACATCAGTGAGTGATCAAGTAAAACAGGTTTAGCTTCACATGTACGCATTTCAACATGCCTTCTTGCCATAATAAACAAATTTTTAATAAGTTAATTAAATAAACCGATTTGAATTTACACCAGTCAGCACATATATTGGAATGCACAACCTGAGACACCTTAAAAGAACCCTGACTTTCAGATATTGCTGAGACCAAATGTATGTAAATCCCTATGAAATAGGTGCACTTAAAATCAATAGTTCTCAAGGTCTCAGCCTCATGCTGCAAAACAGACTATTTAATTTTTTACAATATGAGCATTAATCTGTGAATAATTCTATACCTTTGTAAGACCACTCACAGTATTATGGTTAAGTAAGATCTACAACCATATTTTTACTGTTAAAAGCTTAACACATTGCCTAGGGACACATGCTTCTTTGATAGTTTTATAAGGATTTGGTTTATATACTCCTACTAATAGATATTAATACCTTGCTGTGTAGCAGGAAAAAAAAAATCAAAACCTTATAGATTCAACAAAATCATGAAAAATCCCTTGCTGTCCAGGTGTCTTAAAATTACTAATCATTTGATATAAGTTTGGGCATAATATTGGCACCTTACCATATTTTAAATGCTATTACGAATATTATCTTCCAGCCAGATGTAATAAAATGCACAGAACTCCACTAAGAAAGTTACATTTAACAAACATATATTCTTTAAAAAAAAAGAAAGCAGAAAGCACACTGTAATTATATACACCACTTCAGGTACTGTAAACTGTCATTGAAAGCTGTACCAATAAAAAAGTTTAAAAATTAACACAGTGTACACAGGAAGAGGAAAAAGTATTCAGATCTCTTGTATTGTTTATAAGGAGCTACCTAAACACTTAAATAGAGAAGGAGGGATTTTAATTTTGTTTTTTTTTTCCAGGGGATAAGAAATGCAGAAAATAGCTTTTTGGTGTCTTTTATATGAATAAAACGATTACAGCTGCGGTAAACGTGGGTGGAAGCTATTCTTTTACCAAGATTTTTCATACATCAACAAATGGAAAAGTTGTATAAATATTATCCGTAGCCAGCAATACTCTGTGTCAGTTCTAATATTTCAGTCTCTTTTCTCATTGTCCTGGAAAAGTTGCACAGATATTATATGGACATAGACTTATTTGTGGCAGAGCAGATACTGACAGGTTAAGTCCATGGTTAACAAACACTCAATTGCTGGCACTTCTGAAATATTTATGCTGGAAGTTTACATTTTAATGAATACAGTTACTATGCTCCTAATAGTTTTTTCACAGAATGCACACAAATAATATAGATTCCCTACAGCTGCCAACACTGAAACAGTGCAGGTTTTATACAAAACTGAAAGGCTATTCATATAACTTACTTATATGGTAGACAAAAATATGAGAACTACTAAGTAAGATTTTGGAAGTTTTAGGACAAAGTAGCATTTATTTCGATGTATTCTTGCCTCCGATTGAACTAACATGCAACAAACTTCGGTAAGAATGTATTTGAACTCAAAGTTTACAATAAACTGATTACTGAGGAAACCTGATTTTTACTTTTATTTATTATGAGTTACATTTGGAATCTGTCTTTCACTTCAAAGACTCAGAAAGCAAATATAGGTTTTAACATTTCACCACTCATTCTCACGTATGTTTCTAATTCTCTGGAGGCATCTTAAAAAGCAAATCAAAATTTCTCAAATATGATCCAATTTATTTGCACAGTGGCAAAATATAATCCACGGTATATTCCCTGATCATCCCAATCTATATAAATTAAATATTAACTATGGTGTCTTTTAACTAAGCAGTATTTTAATATTACGATACTAGTGCTCCCTTAGTTTTTTGAACATTGTAACATTTTGAATCAAACATCATTTTGCATGCGAGAAGGTATGCATGTACATGTCTTTTGAACTGCGCCAGGTTTCTTTCTGTGGCACTGCACTGTCTGACATAAACCTTTGATTCTGCACTATATTAATTTTTTCCCAGTAATTACTCCAGCAAGTACCATTTTGCACTCAGGTGATTTTTAGTTCAGGTGATTCCTAACAGGATCTTGCAATTAGACCTTTTATCAGGATACACTCTTGCAGCAGATTTCACAAAACATTCCTTTTGAATGCTGCTAGGGCTTTAAAGCATGTTGTGACTCTGCTGTTGAAAATAACAAGCATCGGGGAAGGGGCAGAAAGGGAAAAGGAAGGGAATGAAAATGAAAACAACTCATGAGTCTTCCTTTGTATGTTTCAGTAATTCCAATTTCAGTGACATTTCCCAAACAAAATACATCCTAAAATTAGAGAAGTTGCATATCCAAGAAGGAAGTAACTAGCCTGTGTCACCAATATAAATAACCTCATCTTTCCACAGCTCCAAAAATAACTAACCTCTGCCAATTGACACCACTACAGCAGAGCCGTCTAAGCTTCCCTCAGTTTTGGTTTAGTCACAGTCTGATTTGTTCATTGTCTTGCACTTACCTAGGATTTTGCTAATGTTGGAGTTGTGCATGTCAGGGAAGGCTTGGAGAATTTTTCGACGCTCATCCTTTGCCCAAACCATGAAAGCATTCATTGGTCGCTTGATGTGCGGTTCGCTGCTGGCTCGGCCCCGCGAATCCCGGTAGACTCGAGCTTCAGCCACAGTGGCACCTCCTGTTGGCCAACAATAATACTGCTGTAGTTTAGCTGCAGAGCCATTCATTGCTTTACTTCCTGTAGTGTCAGGGCAGGAAGAAACAAGATGGATGCAAAACATTATTATGTGGATTACGCAAGCGCTTTCAGTGCTGTATTTATTTTAGCCTCATTCTCTTTCTCTCTCTCTCTTTTTGCTGCCAGATCTATGAGAGAGAGAGAGAGAAAGGATATCCAGTGGTTTCAGTGTAATTGATCAGGCTCACCCAGCTGAAGGCATCACCATCTGAGTGAGGAAACAAATTGCGCCGTTATTTCTCCAGTTACGGTATGGAGATTTGAAAATGTTTCCTTTTGGGACTTTAACATAGCATGTGTGTTCTGAATGCTCAACAAAACTCACATAAAAGTTACAGTTGAGAATCCAAACTGATGTAGACCTGTTCACACAAATAATTTCAAGTTACTTTACTTCCTGGGCAGTGAAGCACATACCAAACATTTAATAAAATAAATTGTATAGAACACAAGGTACATGATGCTAGTTGTATGGATCTGATTATATTTGGAGCTGAACATTAGATGCATCTGCTTTAGTTGAATTTTAGATGTGTGTTGGAGCATTCAATCACATATACATAATAAAACTGTCTGCTTTCAACAGGTACACGCACAGCATCCTGGAGCTTCCAGAACGGGAGGCAAGCACTCCAGCTTCTCCATGCCTGCTGTGCTTTAATGGATCACAGTGTCCTGTTGTAATCCACCATCAATTCAACTTGTACATGCTAACCTGAACCGGATTTTGAATGCATCCAGCCCTGCTTCTTGACCACAAACAGCAAAGCTCCATGGGGATTTAGAGTTCATAGAGGTATGAGCTGTAGAACTAGTTCATACAGGAGAAAGAGATAACCAAGCCAGATAAGGCATGTTTTTACCAGAAAAACTTTTGCAATTGTGAAAACAACGTATGTTTTTAGGGTTGTACCTTAGCTATAAAAGAAAGGGAAAAAGTCTTTATAGTGGGAGAGTGACATACTTAGCATTAGGCCTCATCAAACTGTTCATATAATCCAATACCTTGAAAAAACAAGGTACGTAACAACAAATTAGCACAGCAATATGTCTCCTTTTTTGTGTATATTCTTACAGCACCCAACATGGATTTATTTGCCAAAAAATACAAGCTTAGTTCTTTATACTAAATAAAACCCTGTAGATTTACTGATTTCAGTGATTGACCTACAAGTTTTTAATTGTGCAAAAGCTACGTTTCATAATTCAGTGTGAAACCACTTTATATTAGGTATACCATTTTAAAAATTCTATATAGGAAATACATTTACATGAAAAAAGTCCTAAAATAGAAGATGCATAACTAATACACTACCTTTTTGCCACCAGGTCCACAGTACATTAATTTCATTTAAAACGCACTGACCATACAGGATAAATTGATTTTGCTTTATATGGTGTTGACAGCCATGTTTATTGTGCAGTGAAATGTAGTGTAGTTTCAAGCCGACTATATCCATCAACACAGGGCAATATGCTGACTACTGGGCCAGATGAAGACATACATTACCCTGAGAGCAAAACACTCATTCGTATACGGCAGTGTCTTCTCCTGAGGATCACCATGGTAATTTATGATGCCTTCAATGCCATTACTTTACAACTGACACCAATTTGGCAATTTGTATACTAACATGCATGCACATAAAGGAAGACAGGTTTGTGGCAAATGTGAGATGCAAAACTATTTTAATACTATTCTAAGTTAAGTACCATGCTACAGGTGTTCAGCATTTACAGGAGGCTGCAGCTGCAGTCAGCTTTTTATTGCAAAAGGGAACAGTAGTTTTGCTAAGCAACCCACATGTAGGACCAGTTCAGGGGTGTGTATGGCTAATGAGGCTCCATCCATTGTTGTCAGAAGGCTTGGAACATGCATATCAAAGATACCGTCTTTTGAGAGAGGATACATTTACTGTGAAACTGTAATGAGTTACAAACATAGTAAGTCAACACTGAAACATTTATTGAGACAAATGGCTAATTTGAGAAAAATCAAATATATCGTGTACTGGTTGTTCCACCTTTTAAAATAATGCCATACAATTTGTAACTAATATATGGACAGTTAGGAAGTTGGAAATTAATATTGATGCTATTATTCAGCTACTCATAGCAAAGGAAAGAAGACATATTTGAATCCATATTTTGATTTTCCATCTTTTACTTTCCCAAAGATACTTATTCACTATGGCTAAGGATTTTGTCTTTTCTCTTTCTAACACAATTTTACCCTGAACTTTCAATCCTAATGCAGGTAAAGAGTACCTTTACTGGTATAAAGATTATAGACTGTTTTATTAATCTGGATATAATTTAAATAGAAGACAATAAAAAAAAAAAAAAAAAAAAAACCCACCATAAATGCCATAAATGATCTATTTTCAGAGAAAGGTTATGTTAGAAAACAATTCTTACTTAGAGTAATAAATTACAACCCTCCCAAGAAGGCCAAGAAGCTCTGGCTGTATCTGCTTTAAGCAAGTCCATACTTGAAGGATTTGAAAAAGCAGCCAAAGAGTCGATGTTCTTTGTGCTTGATCTCTGGGGGAATATTTGCAAGTTGACCCATAGGCCATTACAAAAGCATCTGCAAAATGAATTTCTGCAAATAACTAAAGGAATAGAATCTCCATGTTCTTCTAACTGTCTCAGAACTACAGAATTATATTCAGCATATAAAGCATTACAGGAAAATACTTCTGTTAACAAGTGATTCTACGTGGGGAGCCAGAAAGTCTCAGTACCTTTTTAGCTTAGTAATGAGGCGCTAATGATATAAAAAGCACATAACCTCAGTAAGCTTTTACAAGTTGAAACACATAAGAACAAGCTTTCAAACTGGTTGTTCTTAGGTACTTCATCCTGTCAATCAGATATTTAGACAGTATTGTGCCCTATATAAACAATTTCTACAGGTTTTACAAATTATGGATTTTTTTCTTATTGTGATAATTATAGCACTGACAGAGGCTGGAAGAGACGCCTGAAATTTTTAAAGGGAGAAGTAGGTCTTTCTAAAAATATTTTCAGGAAAGTCTAATAGATGATAAACTCAAAATAACAGATAAAATAAAAATGTACTACTAATGAAGGGTGAGAAGAGAGGACAAAGTTGGTAATTGTCTATAGCAAGTAATGCTCTATCTGCTAATTACTATTCAGACTGCAATCAGAGGAAGGGGGTTTGATTTTTAGAATTAAGAACTCGGTCAGAATTAAAAATTCTTGCAAAAGCAGTATAGTTTGGCTATCTTAATGGCTTAGTTGGCAACGAAGTCTACACTTTGGCCTAAAAGCTGGGGTTACCCTCAAAGTGACACAGCTTCTGGAGGTGTGGACTGCCTGCTTCCTAGATGCTTTGCATTTGCTCAACTTGTCCTGACTTTGATGATTTAAAACTAAAAGCAGATTAGAGGACAATGATCACTTTCTTTGGATATATGGCAGTCAACTCCTCTGTGAAAGCTGGATTCCAGGCTACATTCTAGGGACAATACTGGGTCAAAGAACACCACAGAATGAAGCTAAAAACGTTACAGCTTCGTTAAAGAAATTTCAAACAGTATTTTTGTTCCCAAAGAGACTGATTGCTCTCTAATGACAGTGAGGGGGAAGAACCTCTGTTCTTTATAAGGAGAAAAGAATCTGATCATCAACAGGAAAGATAAGCATTTTCACATGAATTAAATGTTAAGAAACATACAGTAACAATTGTTACATTGTTTGCTTATTTATTCCTGCCTTTATCTGAGTTTCTCATCTTTTATAATGACAAGAATTTTAGGACAGGCACCATCTCTTAGCATGTTCCCTGAAATCTTGGCCACGTTAGGGTTAATCCTATTGTCTTTAATGAGATGTGGTTTTACATTCCATTTTATACATCATCTACCACAACAAAACCTCAGACTGTAACCAGAGTTACGTGTTACCAGAATGCAAACAATAATAAATGTTACAGAAAGGGGCAAAAAAAAGGTTGAGAAAAAGATAAGGAAAGAAAGAGAAAAGAGGTGACAGTGAATAGAAAGAGATTTTTATCAGTCACTCCTTATTCCTTAATACCTCTTCACGCTCTGGCCATTGATTCATGTTTGAAGTGATACATTTCCATTGACTCCTCCAGATAATGAATCTTTGGCTGCTCTAGAGAATATACTGCATACCATCTTCCATAGACATAGAACAAGACAGAATATATAGAAATAAAGGCAATCTTTCTAGGTGCCAAGTGTAAAAGTGACTGGTTAGTAGTAAAGCTCCTATAATCAGTTATTCATTAAACTGAGATGACATTTTTGTCTACTTTGGAAAAGACTGATTGCAACCTCCAAAATATCTGGCCCTGTCTGTGATAATATAACTAACACTGCTAGCAGCTTGCATTGTGGAGACCAGAACTTAATGAACATGCAAACAGGAGTCACTCTTTTACTACTAGAGATGGTTTACTCATAAACAAGGAAATACCAAAAAAACAGGGAGCATGAAAAACTGGCTTGGCAGTCCCCCTTCCTGCTCATAACCTGTAGGCAGATGAATGCAGCTTTTATGAAAGATTCAGCAGTATTTTAAATCAAATAGAAAAATTGAAATCTGAAAAGAATAGAACGACAAAAGAAGTTTCAGAAAGTTTAGAATACAAGAAAAATAATTTATTTTGAGTTATTAAGTTCAATGTTCAATTTTGGAGACCGTTACAAAAATTGCTACTTCACTGCAATCTAAGTGACTTGCAGCAGTGTTAGTGTACCATTTATCTGTTTTGCCCCTTGCCTGTCTCTTACTTCTTCATCCCCATCCACGTTCGGAAGACTTCCTCATTCTTTATTACCAGCAAGAGAGGCAAAATAAATGGGTATCATGAACTATCGTCATTACTGGCATGTCTTGTCATCACCAGGCAAAACTAACACCCACTTGGAAACATGACTAGCTCCAGGACAGGGATGCCTGTAGTCATACAGTGGCACAAATGTTCTGCAGGGAAGTGTCTGTCAAGCTGCTTTCATTCCAAATGCTAAACAAATATTATTTATCTGGGGTTTAAGGGCCTAACATTTCTTTATAGGCTGCATGTGAGTGAAAATCCTGAGTAAGACATGAGGGATTTGTGAAACACTGGAATATTTAAATGGGCTCTAAAATATTTCACCTGCAAGGGTTCTGAATTGTGCTAAATAAATACTAAGAGGTGGGAACACACTGTAGTACAGGTTAGCTACATCCATGCTACACTCAGTTATGATAAGGCTTCCATTTTTCCTGTTAAGAGACTCCATTCTCTTTAAAACATCAACAAGAAGAACCAAAAGGGAATTCCCTAAGGTCAGCTCTGAGGAAACATAAACCTCTAATTCAATAACTCCGCTACTGCACTGAAAAAGGCCTTATTATTGCAACATCCATATGGAGTCAATTGGACATTAATGACTAATCAATCCCTCCCCTTTCTATTCTACTTATAGTGTCACAAGCCATGTTTAGATTAGCCCATTTCCTGCTTAGGATTGCTCAAGATGTCTTTTGTTCTTTCAGGGCTGGCCTGATGGAGGCAGCTTAAACAAACACACGACCCAAGTGGTGCAGGAGTTATAAACTGCCATATGTGAATGAACAAAGGGGCCATACTAAAGCCTTTTGTGGTATTTGTTAATGTTTTTCATCTGAGTTTAAAAAGACCTAATGACTTTGTGGTGAGCTGATGCATGTGGCTCGTGGCTTTGCAAAATGAAGGAAATTCTAGCCAGTTACATATCAGCATATATTTTCCAAAGTGCCTTGTTTTCAGTTTTGGTGGCAGTGAGTTTACTTTTTTAGTACATTTGTTTTACATATGCAAGCAAAATTCTTAATCTCAATTAAAACACAGCACCAGTTTCCACAGCTATCCTCACAACCTGCATATATGTCTTTCCCCATTAGTCGCCATTTAGTCTAGAGCTAAAATTAATAGGCAAATATCTTGCGTGTGTGAAATCAAATGAACTGTTCTCAGCTCTATCAGTGGTAGCAGTTCACTCAGCAGTGTTTAAAGCTGAATTGTTAGTTGGGTCATATTAAATGCTGAAGCAATATTTCTAAATAAGCGATTAGCAGATCCATGCTCCATAGCCAGCCATGCCCAAATCTACATTATTTAAATTAATTACAAATGCCAAACAAAACAACTTTCTTGACGGCTTACACAAACAGTTTAGATTTCTTGACCACATTTTACAGCAAAATTAACCCTCATGGAAATTTGGCACGGAATACAGTTAAAACAATACAATAATCTTTTAAATTACATGGACCATTAACGGAAATAATTAGTGCTTACAGCCTAACTTAAGACCTCGGTGGTTTACATAGTCCCACTTGTGCTTTAAGGTGCATGAGAAGTTATTCTGTGAAGATCCATGAAACATCTAGAGAGAAACTGGGATGAAGAAGCAACTTCTACTATAAATTTGGGGAGGTATGTAAGTGTCATAAGATTTTTCAATCATGCCACTTGCAGACTTCAAGACCCTTCACAGAGAATTAATTAAATGGTAACAACCCCATTCTGACACAGATATTATTGATAGAAAAAATGTGAAATATATTTAACTTGAAAGTTATTCAGCCTAAGTAATGACACTAGAAGTAAGGGACTGCCAGTCATCAGGTCTAACTACAATCAACATTCCCATGAATGCCCTTTGATATTCCATTTCATACTCAAATAAGGAAAGTAGAGTCCCACAGAAAGGAAAACCATGGATAAAACGCCCCAGCCCAAGAGAAATATTACTAATAATTATAGTTAGATATCTAAAAGATCTATTGATACTACAAATTGGTTGGGGTTTGGTTTTTTGCTTTCTTTTCCAGAAAAACTGTTGTTCTAACAGCTAAGCAATTATTGTTACTATGTCAATCATATTCAAAGATGAAACAATACGAAAAGGAATGAACTAATCAATTTAACATATAAATGTTTCCAAAAGACTAACAGCTTTATTACCAGTGGTGCTATTACATAATTTCAAATTTCTTGTGACATGACAGTGTCACCTAGAACATCCAGAAAACTTGATACCGATTTAAAACACAGGGATTAATTCTGCAGTCTTCTGTCGTCCCTAACACTTTTCAAAAAAAACCACCCCTGCCTGAACAAGGGCCATAGGACATGATCCTTTCATATTTCAGTCAATGCTTTGTTTTGTTTTAAGACGGAGAGATGACAGACAGGAATTCACCACTGAGAAAAAAGGCAGCCTGACTTCATGTTTGATGGATGCATTGTTCAAGCTGTGGATGAACATTGTTAATGAACAACTTTGCTTGCTTCTATGTAGCAAAAAAATGAATTTTAAAAGCTTAAGTACAATGTGGTTTATAAAAGGGAACTACGTTTAACAATGGGAGAGAGGTTTACAAAACCACCTCCCTCAAATTATGTGATATTAATGACATGCAGAATACTTTGCAAAAGGTTTTAATGCTTGTTGGAATCACTGCTTTAGTGGCCTATTTCTGCAACTGAATTTGTCACCCTCTTGCATATGCAGCATCATCCTCTGTATACAACTAATTCCCTCTATCCAGTGTTTGCTGTTCTCACTTGTCATATCATATAAGTAGTTAGACGGCAAGAACCTAGGGCTAGGATATGCGTATGCCATTTCTTCTTGCCTTTCACATGGAGTGCTGATATTATAATAATTAGTAAATAATATATCATGAAGGGAGAGAAGCAAAAGCAGCATGGTAACAGGAGCTGTAAGTTAACAAGTAATAATAAATGTTAGGAAAAACTCGTAAGGCTAGTTTTTCAAATATACTCTACCTGTGCGTTTGGGATTTGTGAGTGAAGCCACAAAGATGTTTTTACAAACAGGGCAATGGCATGTCTAAATATGTTGCCGCATTTACCTGATTTGTATTAAAAATGGGGGATTTGCCATGAAATATGGGCTTAGGTAAAAATTTACAAATTACTCTTTTTTGAAATACTGCACTTCTGTGAAACTACCCCTGCCAAATTGAAAACACAATCATTTAATATTTGCAGAAGCTGTGAAGATGCTGTAATGCCCACCCCACACACATTTTGGACCAGCAATTCTGTAAAATTAAATCTAAGAACAAATTAAGAAAATATTATACCCTCGCTACTAAATTCTGCGCTAAACGCTTACTTAGATACTTGATGTGGAAGAAAGGCAGATGCTCTTAAACACTTTTCTATAGCTGAGATACTGAGGTTTCTGAAGGAGAAAATGGTGTGCAGTAGAAACTTAGAGAAATAGACTGTTGTACAAAGAAGATGACTTGTCTGAATCTGTATCAGTTGCTCATGCTTAGCCAGAATATATGATGATCTTTGCTTACTGTATTCATATTTCTGCTCTGCTCCCTGTGCTCAAGGAGGTAAGGAAGAAGGGCAAGATTCCTTCCTTCTCCATGCAGTATGATATAATGGTGGCTTTCTCTGTCAGCTGAAAATTCAATTGTGCCTGGAAATGTTATGCTATTTTAGGCAGCTTAGCTAAGAATCAGGACCATCGTGTGTTTTACACCTGTGGTGGCTGTACATGAGTGAGAAAAAATGTTTTAAACCACTGAACTACTATATTTAATTTTTTTACTCACTCCACTTAAAAATAGCTAAGCAAACTGACTGATGCTTTCAGCAGTTGTGACAATAATTTTCTCATGGGCAAAGATTTTCTGTGTAAAACTGCAGCCCACAGTTACTTTTTACAGCCTTGTTCTAAATTCCTGAAAATAGCGTTTTACTATATAATGGAAATTGTGACAAGCCCTTAACCATAACTGTGCTAATAGACAACGCTATGTAAAACTTGGGGCATTGTAACAGTGGTTGGTCATACATCTGAAATTCTAACTAGAATTGTTTTAAATAAAGGTACTATTCTATAAGAATCATTTACTGTAGCATGGAAACAGCAAACAAGAAAGCCTCATATTTAGCAATAGAGAAAAAAAAAATCTAAGACAGTTGAAAATGAAAAGTTAACACTTGTGGAAGACATCCAGACTTATTATTCTGAAAGTGAAAAGCATGCTATATGTTAAATATTAGTGTCTTGAGATAAATAAGTTTCAGTGCCATGAGAAGATCAGTTCACACACCCCCAGATCAGATTTTTCAACACTCAAAGTAGGAGTTCCCCCTGTAAGATGTTATGGACATGCTGGCAACAATGAGATTCATGAAGTAGTTGCCATCAGAAAAGTGATGAGATGGTTCTTAAAGACAGAACATCTCATTCCTATCCTGTTTGAAGGCGTCAAGATACTCCAGGGCTGAGGCGCTATATCTCATCCAACACAACTGAAATACTGTGCCTAAGTACTTTATCCCAAATTCCCGATCTGTTATGAGCTATTCTGAAAAATTTAAGCATATCACTCAAGTATCAGGCACAATCAAATAGATTCATGGATGTTAAAAATGGCAACCACAATTAATGAAGGCCGCATCTGGTCTAATTAACGAAGATAATATGTTATTTTATCTTTAAATAATAAAAATACACTTATGGGATTTTTTTTAATCAAAGACATTTAACAAGAATTCAGGGGAGTAAAAATTCCAGTACTTGAGCTTACTGCATTCTCTCTGGAAACACTTCTTTGTTTTCAGACAGCTTTCACTGCTTTCTGATTTTCATCTTTCCCCTCTCAACTGCCATAGCAACTATTACAAATATTTATGTGCGACAAATACTGGCATGAAGAGGCATTCTTTCCTCCGGTATTTATGAAGCACTGTCACAAAAGTAGGTGATGCTTTGTCATGCATGTACTACCTGCTGTTTACACCTCTGCATAGGAAGGTGTTAAACAAGTTACCTCACAGGTTTGGATTGTGTTGGCAGCCTGCCATGATTGATTTGCCTGAAAATTTATCGTTCCCTTTCACCTGCCTCTTTAACTGCTCAAAGTCAACCTTATTTGGAGTTAAGAAGGAACTGTGTGACCCTTTTGCATAAGCATTTCTTTATTATTGGGCCTATATGAGAATGTTGAGGCTTTGAGTATATGGTAGAGGTTCTGCTCTAAGAAAGGATTGATCTGGTTTTTACTTAAAAGATTTGCAAAACCCAGGTGCTTATCATGATGTCTGCTCTATCCCCAGGGAGGGACAAAATGAAGTTTTGACAGATGGACAGAAATTTGGAGCTGGACAGGGTGGTAGTTTCTCCTCACCCTTAGAATTCAGTCGTGTGCTCCATTTGTAGCTCCTTTTTCTCATGTTTCTCCCTCCACAGCCAAGAAACTACCTTCTACATTGCAAAGACTGCTTGTCTTTCCACTGTTAGCTCATTCCTCTCCTCCACATGATCCCACATTCACTGCTGCTGCTGCCATTTTTCACTCATTCACCGTGTTCTGGCAATTTCTTAAGTCCATGATGAGGCCTAACACCATTTCTTTCTCTGCCATTCAATTTCCCTTGCTTTTGGGCAGGGAGAATCTCTCACTGTACTACAACATGCCTTGCAATGTGGCTCGCCCAAGTCAAATATGAATGGGAAGTGCTAATTTTCTGGACATAATAAAACAGACTGCTCTTAACCGCTGCAAATATTGAACAATTCATTGACTTTGTATGTTGGTCATCAAATCCACTAGCTGAAATGCTGCAGAAATGGGTTCTGCTGAATGTTCTTTTTGTATGTTTTGTATGTTCTTGTGCTCCTCCAAGCTGGGGTTCAGGTCCAAAGTCAGGTTCAGTTAAAAACCTGTGTATATCTGAACTGGAATTAATAAGATCAAGCCAGGGCTTACTACTGGAACCAGCCTATTGCCAACGGTTATGCAGCTTGCAGTCCCCAACTGGCTTGCAGTCGGGCTACCTGGAAAATGGTCAAAGATACCATGATCAAACAGATAAGGCTATATAATCTCAGACAGTGACCTGGTATATAGAAAAACACAATCTTTAAAGCAATCTTTAAAGTAAGACAGCAGGCAGTGAAAGGGAGGACACAAGCACCAAGGAGGACACAGGCACTAAGTCGATAAATTTAAGATGAGCCAGTAGCAGTCCCATGCCAAGGACTCCAAAATACCTCTTAATGACTGACTCAACATCTAGGTTTTGTAGCAAAGGTTATCCTTTGGAAGACTTTGAAAAGTAATAGTTTAATATGAGGATAAAGTAAACACAGAGATACAGATAAAGTGGACAGACAGATCCCACCACATTATGTAAAATCATTTTTATCTAAACTAGCAGCCATGTACCTTTCCTCAGAACCATGGTCCATGTTTAACGCACACTGGTAGATTAGTGCTTTACAGAATCAAGAAAACTACCACATGAGAAACAGAACAAATGAAATCAAAATCAGACTCAGAAGAAAAGGTCTTTGTGTATTTTGTCCCAAATGGCAAACTGTGAGGCCACATATTTAACTCACAAGCCCCTGATTCTAATATAGTAACACAAATGAACATGGAACTAAATGTTAAATACTAATACAGCATTTACATATATTTAAATTTGCTTTATAAAAATGAATTTAGCTTCACTACGCATCTGATTTTTCACTTGAGAAAACAGGATACAGAGAAGTTATTCTCTTTCACAAAATCACACAGTGAGGCAGTGGGAAAACAATAACATTCAGATGTTTTTGCCCTGAGCCCAGGATCCAATCAAGAAAACTATATTTTAACAGATCCAGTTCTTTGGCAGGAATGAAGATCATGTCTTGATGGAATTTGAATCCCTGACTATGACTGCTGAAGGAAACCACACTGCAACCTGAGCTAAGGTAAAAATCAGTAATTGTCAACAGGAATGTTAGGTCTATTCTGCAGATTTCTATCTACTACAAAACAAAATATTAACATACTTCCTAGAAATTTCCGAAGCATTTGACCACAACCGCAAAAACAGAAGGATCCATAAACATAGAGCACATTATACAAGCACAAGATCCATAAACATGGAGCACATTATATGATTCAAAAGAAGCAGCACTATCACCAAAAGTGAGTGTCTGTGAAAGGAGTATCTTTTTTTAGAACTTGAAGCAAAAACCTGTATTCAGATCATCCAATATTCTCAGATAACTAAGAACTAAATACTTTGTGTTCCCCCAGCTGGACTTTAAAGAGGGCTCACCTATGTCTCCTGACTGTATTCTACATGCTTTGGTCAGTTGATGTATGTCAGTCATGTTGAAAAAGTTGTTTTAGCTATAGCTAGATTCAAAGCTGTCTTGGTGCGTCCATGCTAGTTGGCTGTATTTCAGTACTGACATCTCAAATGTTCAAAATTATGAAGCCGCCTACAGAAAGAATGATGTTTCCTTTAAAATGATGAGGTTTGGAGAAGAAAAAAAAATCCTTGTTTAGTTCTATAATTGACTGTTGTTTATAACTTTGCATACCAGCCACTGAACATTTATGAGGCTCTCAAATCATGTTTTTGAATTTTGCTAGCTACATATGTATCATATATTTTAGCATGACAACCGGGATTTCCAGGTAATGATATAAGTCTAATAGCTGTGGATTATTCATCAATGGCATCACAGTCACTGGCAATGTTTTTGAACACAGTCTGAGCATGATTTTTAGTATAGTTAGCCCAGTCCTGCTGGTGGCTAAGGAAGTAACAGAAATGTTGGTTTATGTCATATTTAATATAAAACTCTTGTTGATGATTTTCAGGCCTCCATTCAGAAGACAGTTAGGTCATTATGAGTAACACAAGCTTTGAAAACGACTTCATATGCTATGTCATCTCTGGAAGTATACCTAGCTACTACTAATCTTAAAAAAAGGTTTCAAACACTGGGCAGGGACAACAAGTTAAGTCTTAAAATTCGTTCTGCAGTATCCTTTCATATTTGTCTTATAATTGCATGAAGCTAAATTTAAAGAATTTCAAGACTTGCCTTATAATTCATGATTCAAAAAAAATATACATGTAGCTTCAGCTTATGATCAATGACCCAGTACCGCAAGCACTCCTAAAATTAAAGGAAAACATGACTCTGATCCTGTCAAACTCAGATCACTGCCATATGTTATAGAAAAGATATAAGGAGTAAAGAGAAATCATTGCTAGATACTATTACAAAGGCATTCCATAAAACACAGAAGTCTGCTGATATTTCTTATAACAAATTACTTGAACCTTAAAGACTGTGTCAACGCTATGGGAAACAGGAGCACTTCCCAGATTTGCTCCAACTTGGCTGCCTGCTGGGATGGGACAGACATGTATCATGTCTCTGCACACTTTAGTTTCCTTTGAAAACGCAGGTGTGCAGGTAGGCGGGGAGTGGAACTGCACTTCCCTTGGTCTACAACTCCCTTGGTCTGCATCAGTTGAGGGATCACAATGCAGTCCAAACTGCACTTCCCCACAGTTTATGGCCAGCAGTGGGACTAAATTTGGAGTCCTTGGCTCAGGAATAAATATGTTACACCACTCCTACTGCCACCCACCCCCACCCCCCACCCCAAGTAATCAATGTATCTTCTCTAGGTCTAGTAAATTTGGTAATTCTGAAGTTCTAAAATTGTGGTGATGGGAGTAAAACCACATGACAGATCTAACGGCCACACATGCACTCTGTCACAATTGCTCTTGGACCTCACAGATCTGGATGTATTTCTGACGAAGAAAGATAGGAGGTTAAAAGTTGACCACCAGTATGCTACTTCAAAAATCTTTATTTTCTATATGACTGCTATTTACGTAAAAGCACACAACAAAACAAAACACATAAATATTATCTAAAGATGTCTACAGCAACCTGCGCTCAAATGATATTTAAAAAAAAAAATTGAAAAAGATTGAAAGTAAGTAACAATGACAAAACAGAAAGGAAGTGGCAAAATATACTAGGTCTTCGAAGAATATGACCATGGCTATTATGAACCTTTGACATCTAGTTGAGATTGTGACCTCGCCAACACACTAAAATGCAACAAAGCTCTCTTCTTAAAGGAGGCCAAAGAAGAGCAATGAAGCTGGTGAAGGGTCTAGAGAACAAGTCCTGTGAGGACCAGCTGAGGGAACTGGAGTTGTTTAGCTTGGAGAAAAGAAGGCTCAGGGGTGACCTTATCTCTCTCTACAACTACCTGAAAGGAGGTTGTAGCCAGGTGGGTGTTGGTCTCTTTTCCCAAGTATCAAGCAATAGGATGAGAGGAAACAGCCTCAAGTTTAGATTGGATATTAGGAAAAAATTCTTCACTGAAAGGGTCACGAAACACTGCAACAGCTGCCCAGGGAAGTGGTTGAGACACCATCCCTGGAGGTATTTAAAAAATATGTAGATGTGGCTTTTAGGGACATGGTTTAGTGGTGGACTTGTTAGTGTTAGGTTTGTGGTTGGACTCAATGATCTTGAGGGTCTTTTCCAACCTCAACCTAAATGATTTTATGATTCTAAAGAATGTTGTCGAGTTTCTTAGTAATTGAAACTTGACTGAAACAGAGACATGTGTAAGCACAAAATAATAGCAACACATATAAAAAACTTTGTGACATGGCATACCTAGAAAGATGTGTAATAGTTTCATGACAATTAGAAGCATTAAAATTCTGGAAGACAGAATCTGTGGTACAGTACATCAGAGGCCACATTTTAACTGCTGGTATTTCAGCAGCACTGTTTTCAATAGACTTCCACTCCAAATGACACAAGAAGTGTCATCTCTTAGCTAGATTGCCAAAGATAAGGGGCAAAACCTGGGTGATATTTTAAAAATCTTTTTTTAATATCCAGCTAATACCTAAATTCACCTTGTCTGCAAGTAGAAGGGCAAATAAGCAGCTCAGTTTTGAACTCCCACCAATGTTTTTTTTCAGATCAGCAGAGGTATTTGTCCAGCACCTCTTTTCCAGAGATATCTCTTGGCTGCGAAACAAAGTCTGGAAATCTGAAACCATTCACGAACTCAGATTTCCCACATGGCAACACACCATGCTTCTAACTGCCTCAGTAGCTCTAGAAAGGTATGTACACTGCCCTTAAAGTGGCACACATCACCGTAGCTTGGGTTGCATATGTCAAAGCTTCGTTCTGCACTATCCAGTAACGTGGGGGCTGTCAGTACCATGAGGTGTATCAAGATACTAAATCAAGGACACTAGAAAGGATGAATTGAAGGAACTGAGGTAAACCAAGAAAGTCATCAGGGACTTGATGTCATATGAACCAGTAACTGTGTATCTGTAAGTATCTGTTGCGACTTTTCATCCCAACGGAGGAAAAAAATATCCTTCAACGTGCTGAAATATGAGAAGTTGCTGCAGGATGGAAATTCCTTTACAAAGCAGTTTATAAATAACTGATTAGTCAACAAGTACTTTTGAAAGTCTATATATCTCCTAAGTCCTTTTTTCTAGAAAAAAAATCATTGCAAAACAACTGCCTGAAAGCTATTTTTTACGTACATTCTGTTCATTATTTTTCTCTTTAAAGACAATACAACAGTGACCAATTATATCCAATAAAGGATGAATAAATGAATCTCATATATGATAGCTCCCTAAAAATGAAAATCTGGAAATTATTTGTTTTATTTGGAACAAATCTGAACAAATCTGAAATGTCTCATTAAGGTGCTAGCCTCCTTATGAATATTATTTGTAATAAATGGCCGCTGAGCTTCAATCTAATCTTACTGTTATGGAGACCTGAAATCTTGACTATGTCAAAATACTTAAAAAAAAAAAAAAAAGCAAAAAACATGTAGGTATGTTCTCCCGCTGCCTGTGTCAGTTCCATATGATAAGCTAATCATGGTATTAAGCCAATAAGTAGGAATATTTTGCTGAATTAAATTTGAGAGTTAACTGTTCCTCTGTATGGGTGAGTCAATACAGGAACATCTTGGAAATGAACTTGCACCTTCTCCATTGTATACAAGTCCTTGCCCAAAACACTTATTAATTCAGCTTCTCTCATTTGCCTAGAGACTAATTAAAGATAATGTATGTCAGTTCAGGGCTCTAAGATCTTTTGTCACAGGCATATCATGTACCTGTGCAGTAAAGAAAAGATAATATTTACACGTGCTGTTGTTGTCAGACTTCAAAATGAAGGGACAATTTATGAGACTTTAACTGGACCATTTATTTCTGGGTCACAGATAGAACAGAATATGTGATCATAGGAATATTTCTCTATACAGAAAATATTAATACCTTTTTATCAGTAAAATTCTGTAACAGTATTTCAAGAATAATTTGAAAATAACCTATTTGTCATCAATCACAGGTTTATTGGTCCTATTTTTCTGATCCAAGAAAAAAAGCAAATTTTTAAACTGTCAGATATTTGAATATTAATGGAAAAAATTAGAGATGTTTTAACCTTGACTCAAGAACAATGGCGTAACTAGAACTTGTCAGGTTAAAAAAGAGCAAAATGATTCTCAAACAGAAGTAAATTGAAGGGGCAAAACATTACATAATATTCTATCTGAATAGTACATTAATCTTACTACAGTGACTGGCAGGTTTCCAATCTATCTACAAGTTCTCTTCCAATGTACCGTAGGGTAGAGTGGCTACCTCTGGCATCCACTTCCAGAGCTACTAGAGACCAAACTCAGTCTTGATAAACACCGATTTCCACCTATGGCTTAACACTTTATGCTTGATATATAGAAGTCTCACTGAAATTACTGTAAATGCACTGAAGGTTTATTTGATGAAAAAGACATTTTCATATAGAAAATGTGAAATATTTTTGCATTATCATTTTACAGCTGCCTGCCAATAAAATTGTGCTTGCTGTATCTTTGTAATAATAGTTTATAAGTGCACTGATGAGTAGACTTCTTAAAGAGCCCTAACTTTCTTCAAAGCTGCTAAACCATTAAAAAATGGTAAAGAAATTTTTATTAATAACATAAAATGTAAGCAATTAATTGACAGCTGCTGGAGGAAAAAATAGTTGCATTGCAGAAGAGCTTAGAGGGCCATACAGTCCTTTTCATGTATCTGTCCTTTGCTATGGATTTATTACAATCTCACAAAAGCACACAGAAATCCTTCAAGTGTTACCATGGGATGTAAGCTAGACAGTACTTATGACACTGACAGCATTTCAGCCATACCATTCTGTGATGCGGTGTCCAATAACGCAGAGGCAAAATTGCAACTCACCTTCTGCATCTTCCGGCCTTGTAAGATCGATGACACCAGGGCCCAGTTTTCCATCTTCATTGGGTTTCCCTGTTAACTGTGGGCCTAAATTTTCAAACCTTCTTTCCTGGAAAAGAACAGAAGTACTCTTAATGCTCCATATAAGCTAGCTCTCATTATATGCCTGTGCATAGGCGTATGTACCGATACGTGCCTTATTTTTAAAATCTGAACAAATAATGAGTGTGTTCAATCAGAATTTTAACTCAGGGACAATTCTTTACAGATTCTGAATGTTTGCATTTATGAAAATCAGTTTCAAATGTGAAACATATACAGAAACTTTGAGATTATTTTGATCTGCACTGCCATAATGCCTAAACGATTGTACATGCAAATACAAAACACTCTTGGCAGCAAACAGTGCTGATCAGTGCTGCTCACTTTGCCTTTCCACTTATTTTCTAACTTAAACTGGAAAAGACAATCAACATTTGGGAGACATGAAAATTCAGAAGTTGAAAGAAGAGTTTGTATTAAAATATACTGCTAATTTAATCGAAAAAGCACTTTTTCCCCACTATGAAACTCAAGTTTGCATTCATACCTCTGAGAAAACACAAGTCTGAATTTTATGCAAGAAGTTTTCAAAGACAAGTATTTGAAAGAGGGAATAATAGATGACAGAACTGATATTATTATTTTGTCTAGCAATTTAAATTGTACCTCAGTGGAAAGGGAACCTAAGGAGAATAAAAAAAAAAAAGGAAAAAGAATGTACACTCCTAGAAAAACAGAAAGCTTTTGAGAGCCAGAGACCTCCATAGGAAACCTGGAACTAGAAAGTGGAAACTGAAAGGTATTTTATGTATTAACCCAGTTCTTCAATCAACAACTGGACAAGGGCACTATAAACAACAGTGTAATATTGCCTCACAATAGTAGTCTCTGTAGTACTGTGTATCAGTAGCAAAGCATTCAATGGTTATCATTAATTTAGCGTTCTCATTTGAAGGAACATAGCATGTTTTCCCTCTTGCCTTGTTGTTACGTCTTCAGACTAAACTTGGCATTATGTTGTACTTGTGAATGAATGAAACCTTGTTGTTCATTACTATGAAACAATATTAAATGTCATGTCAGCTTGAATTTACAGACATGAAATACCAGCTTTCAGCTCTACGAACAGTTTCTCCATGTTATACTTAATGCATTATGCAGAAGTAGAGTGCTGATTGCTGTTCAGTCTATTGTTCAATGACCTAGTTCTGTGCTGTGCATATCAGACGTAAGAAAACATTAGGAGTTTGTCTCCTGCAAGATGGTTATAGACTTGAAAATGTTCTTAAGGACAAAACATACTTGATGGCCTTGACTCCTCATTTGCTCCACCTCCAAATACTTCTGCTTTCCAATGTGATTATTTTCCTATTATCATTATCTTTCAGTAATAAAACCCCACCAGGCCAACAACTGAGGAATTCTTTTGATTCCTCATTCTTTTGATTCCTTCACCCATGGATTTTTAAAAATTATTTTCTGTTTAATTTGCAGAGGAAGACCAGAAGCACAACCTGACACTGGATTTGCCACAACATGCAGCTGAGGCATTTCAGGTACTAACTGCATTTATGAAAGTTCCTCAGAGTCTTCCAGCTGTCGAACAAAATAACTCTGCATTTTATATTTGGTTAACTTCTTATTTTCTTCTGTAAAATCTGTGGTTGGTGAAGAAGCTTACATGTACAAAGGAACTCACGAGAAAAGAAAGAGTTACAAATGAAATGTGACTGCAGAAATGGCATTGCAATATCAGAAGCCCAATATTTTACTGAAAGATGTTGTGCAATGTAACAATACACCTGAATCATCAGGATGGGATCTGTTTTACTGGTAGACAGAATAAAAAATAAGTTTGTCAAGGATTCTGCGTTCCATTGCAAAGGGCTGATTTGCAGTTGAGATAAAACCAAAGATCAGTACTAAGAAAACAGCTTTTGGCACATATATTGTCTCTTCCAAAATATTTGCACTAAAAGCTTTTTCTTAAGGTTGTTAATACACAGAACCTGCAGTATTCTTGGAAGAACAGACTTTAAGTGTGTTTCAGAAGAAGGAGAAATACCTTTCTGCTATAAAAGTCAACACTCTGCTACATATCAATATGCACATTTGAAATATCTTTCTAGTCATTCATTCTCTTTGATTTTACCAGAAAATATTCTGTTAACAAAAAAAAAAAAGGAGAAAAAAAG
>VXBO01007681.1:13163-34868 GCA_013400135.1 Rhinoptilus africanus | reverse complement strand
GAGGTGGTGGGGGTTAGCACTGGTGGTGGTGGGTGGGGGTTAGGGTGAGCTCCAGCCTCAGCCCAGGCTGGCCCCACAGCTCCCCCAGAACCTTGTTTTTTCCCTTTAGAGAAAGGTGGATAAAGGCAGTGTTGGGGGAGGGTGTGAGCCTGGGGAATGAACCTGCTCCACCCTGGACGGACACCTCTTAGTGGGGTGGACACCTCTGTCCCCCCCCCCAAAATCCTCTCCCTCCTGCCCTTCCCTGGTGCTGGCAGCATCATCCTCGCAGCCCAGTCCCAGCCTGGTGGGAATCACTCACCCCAGCCTGCCTCTGCTGCCTTTTCCACTGAGAAATTCTCCCCTCCGAAGCCTTCCCGTGGGAGTGGGGAGGCCCTGAGTTCCCTTGGCTGCTGCAGGGACCCAGGTGGGTCCCCATGGACGGCTGAGAGCCCCCACGGCCACCTCTGCCGGGGGGAGCGGGGCGGGAGGGACACAGCCTGCCGGTGCAGGGTTTAATTATAGAAATTGATTCTCCTCGTTGCCACGCATCGATTGCAGCCCGGGCGTGCGGTGGCTGCCTCTGCGCCCCGGGGACACGCCTGGACACACGTGAGCTGTGTCCCACGGCGCGGAGCACGGCCCGGGGCTGCGGGGAGCATCCCCACGCTGCTGGGGGGAGGACGGGATGGGGACCGGGGTGACTGCGGTCCCTCTCGGGGTTGGAAGAGGAGGCGGAGGGGTGCGGGTGTCCTTAGGGTGCTGCGTGCACGGACGAGTCCCCTGAGGCTCTGGCTGTTGATATTTTATTTCCAAGCACGTTGTGGGGGCAAGAGGGAGGCTGGAGGGGTGTTTTGGGGGGGGTTTGAACCCGGCGCTGGGGAGCTGCGGTGTGTGAGTGGGGAGGAGGAAAGGTGCTGTGCTGCAGACCCTGTACTGGGGGGGGGAGAGTCCCTTTTCCAGCATTTTGCTCTGCCCCCAGTGCTGGGGTAACACCCCCAGCTTGCTACTGGCGAAGCACAAAAATGCCGCTTGCTCCAGCCCTGCAGCTCTTGGCTTGGAGGCGCTGGACCCCCAGCAAAGCAGCGTGGTGGGGGCCGGCACCCACAGTCCTGGGGGGCTGCACTCGGGAAGGGGCTGGATGGGAGTTGGTGGGGAGGTAGAAGGACAGAGACTCCCTTCTGTGCCAGCTCCGTGGCTGTGAAGTTCTTCCATCGCCAGCGCGTCGCTCAGTTGGCTCTTTCCCAGCAGCTGTGGTCAAGTTTTGGAACTATTATTATTATTATTATTATTAAAAACACCTTTAGGTGGGTGAGGTGAGTGATGCGGGCTGTGGGGTCCCCGGGGTGGAGTGGGGAGGCTGCTTGGCCAAGCTTTGCAGAATTCCTGGCTTCCAAAAGTGGTGAGCAAACCCCTTAGCATCCCTTGGGGAGAGCTGGAGCCCGCGATGGGTCCATGCCAGCGGTTCTTACCCACCAGCCGGGCTCCATCTCCAGCGGCAGCAGCACGTGGGGATGCGGGGGGGTCCCAGCTCATCACCGCGAGGTTCTTCAGCTCGAGCTGGGAGCGCGTGTGCTCTTCCCCATCAAAGGTCCTCATTAACCCCCCTCCTGGCTGTGCCAGGCTGCAGGTGCACCCAGGCTCAGAAAGGCACTCGGCAAAGGAGCTTAAATGCTCGTTAAAAAATTACTGATTTGCTCCTCGCCGCCCAATGGGGATAATAAAACTTTGCCGTCAGCTGTTTTTATTTTTTTCCCTCCCCCTGCATGGTTTCCACTTTCAGAACAAATGCAAATGAAGAGTTTATTTTTTTTTTTTTTAAAAGAAAGAATTCATCTCCAACAGAAGGACTGATGGAGAGGGCTGGGTGGGGGCGGGAGGAAGAGGAAGGGGGGGGGGCATGACAAACACTTATGGTTTGTTTGTTTTTTTTTTCCCCTCCCCGATGCTGAAATGTTCTGATTGCGAAGGGAGGAGGGCGAAGGAAGATGATGCATTCGGGCTTCCAGCACGGCTCATAGCTCCAGGCTGGGAAACGCAGCATCTGCACTCCAGCCCCAAACTGGGAACCGGTATTCCAGCATAACTGGGAAAGAAGCATCAAAGAGCAGCTTCTCTTCCAGTCCCACCCCTGTAGCCCCTTGCTCGGGTCACCCCATCCTCTCCCAGTGCTCGCACTTTGGAAAGGGACATCTGGGAAAGGCTGGTGGATGGAGGAGAGGGCTCCTGGCCCTTCCTTGCCCTCCGCTCCTGCCTGCGGCCACTCCGGCTGCTGGTGGGGGCTCTCCTCCACCTCAAGTTCATATATTCCAATTACAGCCTGTTAAAAGCCTCCTTTTTTCAGGAGCTGCCCAGATTTAGGAGCTGCTCAGATTTATGTCTCCCCTCCTGCAGCCAGGTCAGGTGTCCCCCTGCCTTTCCCTGACCTGCAGCATTCCCTCTGGGTCCCCAGCCTCACTGACCACCGTGGGTCAGTCCCCAGCCCCACTGCGCACTACGGGTCAGCCCCCAGCCCCACAGAGCACCGTGGGGCCGTGGGTCAGCCCCCTGCCCCACGAGATCTTACCCACCTCACTGCAGCCGCGACGGCGGACAAGTGTTTGGTTCCTGACCTGCCACCATTTCCCCTGCTCTCCCTTTTCCCAAAATATGTGGTGATTTCCATGTGAGCGCCCTGGGATTATGGGCATCAAAATCTTATGGTCAGTGGCTCTCATTAATTGGCTTAATTACCGGTGGGGGGCAGGGATACCCAGGGTGGGGAAGGGAGGCTGTAACTCCCAGCCCAGTAGCCTGACTCCCAGAGAGATGGTTTTGAAAAGTGGTTGTGGCATCTGGTCTGAGTTGGGGTTTTTTTTTGTGATTTTCTTTTTAATGGGATATTTTGAGCTGAAATGGGACTGAGTGGGGAATGAGAGAGCTGGCTGAGCTGGGAGGGAGGGATGAAGAGCTGGGATGGGATTTCAGGGGGGAAAGGGCTGTGCAGGGACCTGGCTGGGGGGCAGCCAGGCTGCCCTGCATCCGATCTCTTGCTCTGACACGGATCTCCGGCTGGATACCAGGCATGGCACCGTGGGCCGCAGGCGTTTCTAAAGCGCTGGCATGTTTCAGAAGCCAAATTCCTCCAGAATTGGTGTGCATAAAGCACACGCATCTTGCAAGCCTGTAGTCAGCCTCATGGCTCCTCTCCCTGGGAGCTCCTCGGTGCACCGGGATCCCATTATTTTTAGGGTACCTGGAGACAAGGCCACTTTAGGGAGAAAGCCCTGCTCCAGCTGCCCAACATCTGGGCTTGGGCACCCCTCTGCCAGCCTCACCGAGGGGTTTGAGTCGCGTTGCTCTTCTCCGAGCATCCCCTCGCTGGCTGTGGAGCTCGAAATCTCCATCTGTCAGCGGCTCGGAGGCGGCGGGGCCGAGCTGAGCGGCTCGGGAATAGGGTGTGAAACAACCACCTGCCAGTTGACTTTCCTCCTGCGGCTGCCGTGGCGCTTGGCAAGGGCAGAGCTGGAGATGAATAAACTCTCCTCGCCCCTGTTATTGGGAGGGATGCTGTCACGGCACTCGGGGTTTTTATTTGGCTCGGTGGTTTTATGGTAATGAACCCGCTCGCTCGCTCGCTCTCCGAAAAGAGAAGGGGGAAAAAGTGTCACTTTGGATCTTCATGCATGGAAAAATACAGCACCTCCCTCCCGCAATTAGAGTTGGATCTCCGGGAAAGCGCACGGGGAGGCAGGCAGGGCTGGAGACGTGGGCGTCTGCCCCTGCCGAGGCATCGGCTGAGCCCTCTGTGGCCACCTCCTGCCCCGCTTTGGCCAGCATGTGCCTTTTTCTGGCTTCAGCAGCCCCTTTGCAGTGACCTGCTGCACCCCCCGGGGGGAGGCCCAAAGACCCCATGTCTTCTCTTCTTCCCACCTCACAGGGACGAGACCGTCCCGAGCTGCTCTGCTTTCGGGAGGGCTGGAAGGGCAGCGCCGGATCCTGGCAGCTCCCGATGACCGGAGACCATGATGCTTTCAGGAGAGAGGAGGGCAGGGTGGATTTGGGTGATGCCACCTCTTCCCAGGTGCCGCGGGGCTGTTTCTGATCATTTTTGCTTCCCAGATAATTTTTAGAATCACAGATGGTTTGGGTGGGAAGGGGCTTTTGAAGGCCACCCAGTCCCACCCCCTGCCATCAGCAGGGACATCTCCAACCAGACCAGGTCGCTCTGAGCCCCGTCCAACCTGGGATGTTTCCAGGGATGGGGCATCTCCCACCTCTCTGGGCAACCTGGGGGAGGGTTTCACCACCCTCGTGGTAAAAAATGTCTTCCTTATTTCTTCTTTGGCCCCTGCGGAGCATCTCCAGAGGGGAGGGAACTCCAGCACCCGTCAGCCCGGGTCTGGCGGGGTGAGGAGAAGCACGAGCCCGGTGCTGTCCGGATCCAGCTCGGATGAGTGGGCATCACTGAGGAGCATGGAGAGGAGACGCAGGGAGAGCTGCAGAGCCGGGGTCCTCCTGCCGACTGTGTCACACGCGTGTGCTGCAGCCGAGCGCCCGCGGCATGGGGGGGTCCGGCCGGCTGGGTCCCCCATAGAAGCCGGGACCAGGGCTACAGGGGGGTCACATCTTGGTGGCCCCGCTGCCGCCAGAGAGCTGCAACAGTGCCTGCCTGCTCGGCCGTGCAACAGGCAGCCCCGGCGCTCGCTGCCTGCGGGCTGCGGAATCTGTCTCGTTTGGGGAGGATTAACGATTCCAGCATAATTTGAAAAACATTATATGGCTCATTAAAAACACATTGCCCAGACCAAACGCAGAGTAGTCGCGTGTTGCCAGCCCTGCCAGCTCACCTCCCCGTGCCAGCCCGGGCCATCGCCCTCTGCCTGCTGGGCTGCAGGGGATGATGGCGAGGCCGAAGGCTGTGCTTGCCGCGTGTGGAGCATCCCTGGCCAGGAGCGTGCTGGGCGGCCAGCCACCTTTCCTTCCTCTTCCAGCTGCTTCTGGGAGCACTGGGGGTAGCCAGCCAGCTCCGTCACGGTGTTCCCTTGGGATTTTTTGGTGGTGCCGAGGTGTGGGTGTGCTTTGGGGAAGAGACATCGGTGCGTGGCTGTTCGGAGCATCCCCTGCCCTCGCCTCCCCTCCGTGGCACATGGAGGCTCCTGGGGAGTCCTTGTCCCCTCGAAGGGGACCTGATTTCCAGCGCTCGGCAGGGTGAAGGGGACCAGCAGCATCTCCTTTCCCCCCACACCCGCTCCGTTTCTCCCTCCTCCTTTCCCGCCCGCCTCCTCCTTTCTCTCGCCTTCGCTGCTTCCTTTCAACTCTCTCTGTGGTGGGGGGAATCAAAGAGGAGAGCAGTTTGGGATTTTTCAGTCCTTCCTCATCCGCTGCACTGCGTGAAAAGCAAAGCCTCTAAAGGACAGTCAAGGACACTGCGATGGCGCCTTCCCCACTCCTCTCC
This sequence comes from Rhinoptilus africanus, assembly GCA_013400135.1. Taxonomy (NCBI): domain Eukaryota; kingdom Metazoa; phylum Chordata; class Aves; order Charadriiformes; family Glareolidae; genus Rhinoptilus; species Rhinoptilus africanus. The sequence continues at coordinate 29,452 of VXBO01007681.1, read as the reverse complement.
CTGCCCTCCTCCTCTTCCTCACCTGCAGAAAGTAACGGGAAAAAGCTCCTGCCCTGGGGAACAGCCTTTGGCACGGCCAGGGCTTGGCTGGGCTGCTCCGCCGGGGCTCCCGGCTCCATTCCTGCCTCCGGTTTGATGTCCCCATATGAGCTGCCCGGCTGTGAAGCGGCATCTTCTCCATGTGTGAGGTCCCTCCGGGCCAGGTGGCCACTAAAGCTCTGGGAAAGGGATCCGTGCTGCTCCCTTGAGGCTTCCATGGGGGTGCAAAAGCAAAGAAGGGTCCCCTGAGCCCTGGGGAACTGGCTCCCGTGGGTTGGCTTCTGTCTGGGCGCTGTGGGGGGGTCTCCGGCCCCGGGATGCGGCAGGACCTTGAGCCAATTGCCCGGTGACTTAATATCTCCGCCAAAATAACTCCGGGGAGGTTGTGGTGCTCCACAGATAGTAATTAGCTCTTTTCAGCCGTCAGTCACAGCTCCTCAGAGCAGCGAGTCTGTTATCTCCCTTCCACACGTGGGGAAGCCAAGGTGCTCCCAGGGCACGTCCTTGGCTCAAGGTGACATAGGGTGAAGCTGGGACCGAAAGCCGGAGCCAGGTCCTGCTGCCGGGGTCTGGGCTCGGGATGCTGGGCAGCAGGACCAGCACTGCCCACTGGGAACACCCCCAGTCCCTTCCTCCCCCCAACACCAAGAAAACCCTGAGGATGAGGTTGGAGAACTCGGTTTTTCTGCATGGAAAAGATGCCAGAGGAGCCACCTTTGTCCCCCTCCTTTTCCTGCCTTCCACTAGGAAAGCTGTATTTTGTCGCGCGGCTCTCATTCCAAGCTGGGGAGAGGAAGGATGTTCTTGCAGGTAAGATCTACCTTTGGGAGCATCGTCCCTCGTGCCAGGTTTGGCAGGTCCTTTCCTGCTTCCGAGAGCCGCTGCCCGTGCCCAGGCAGGATGGCGGGGCTGGCGGGGGTCCCGGGGTCTCGGGGTCCCTGCCCTCGCTGGGGGCTGCCGGGTACCGCAGCCACCAACAGCAGGAAATTTGCTCCGGAGTGTTTCCTGGCATATTACAAAGCATGGCATAAATAATTAAACCTGAACTGCAATTATCAAAACAAATGGATAAAGCGCATTTAGGAAGGATTTTCCACTTTTATTTCGTGCTTCTTGTTTCTCTCCCATTATGTCTTTAAGATTATTTGCTCACTCTGGGCGTGAAATCCATTCCCGAACCACGAGCCTTTGAATCCGCACCCTGATCCGCGGGGATCCATGCGGTCCTAGAGGCCAGGGGGGAGCTGCACATCGCAACTGAAATCCCCCCGCTTGGGTCTGAGGGTGAAACCCCCCTCACAAATCCAGGGACAACAGGGCTTGGCCGAGCCCCCGGGAGAATCCCAAGCGTGGCACGGCAGAGCTCCAGCAGCGTCCGCAGAGTTGCCGAGTCCGTCAGTGCCGTTTATTGTGCTTGCAGCCACGCAGGGTTGGGAACGGCATTCATCACCCTGCCACCCTCCTCCTCCTCCTCGCTGGGTGAGGGGGGCCCCGCGGTGTCCCCCCCGAGCTGCCCGGTCTCAGCCTGGGGCTGAACCCAGAGGGCGGCGATGGAAGGACTGATCCCGCGTTGGACACGGGGAGCAGAGCTGAGCTTGGGGCGAGGGGACGGATGTCCCGCGGCCGTGATGGATGAGCTGCCTCCCGGCGCCGCGCAAAGAAAGAGGTCCTTGTGGGCGCCGAGGTCTGGCCGGCTCGGCTGTCCCCTGCCAGCCCCTGCCCTTGTCACCCCGCTCCTCCAGGCACAGGGGCTTGTCAGGGGGAGGATAAAACCACCCTGCGGCCCTAAAAACAAAGGCTCAAAACAGCTCTGGGCTGTTTTGCCCGAGCTCTGCCGCCTGCGGGCAGGATGCTCGGGGGGTCCAGACCCGTGGGGGTGCGGGGAGCCCTGCCCAGCGCTTCCCCCCTGCCCGTACTCACCCATCTCAATTCTTGGCATCGTGCTCACTTACACCCCAACCTGTACCCACTAACAGGATTGGGCCCCGCAGGGCTGGGGCTGGGAAGGTGGTTTTCGGCACTGGGATTTTGGAGCCGGCGCCGGGGGGAGCTGGCAGGTCCCCAGGAGGGGCTGTGCTGCTGCACCCCTCGGGGCACGACAAGGGTGTGCAGCTTCGTGTATGGTAGAAAGGTTCAATCTGAGTAATTTCCAGGAAAAAAAAGCCCACAAGAAGCCCATCGACCCTGATTCTCCCTCGCTTTTCCACTCCTCCTCCCGACAAGCGTCTGGTGCTTGGGCTGGAGGCTGAGCTGGGCAGGGGCCCCTCGGTGAGACCCCGCAGCCGCGGCAGCCGGGGGGTTTCGGAGTCCATTTGCAGCCCGTGAGTTCATCTCCCTACACATGGGAGCAAACCCCCCGTGCACAGGGGACGCCGTGTTCGGCACCGTGGGTGTGGGGCAGAAGGGGGGTGCCCCTCTCGTGCCCTCATGGCAGGGCACAGCCTGGCTCCCCATCACCCCCCGCGCTCCGTTTCATTCTCAGATGCTTTTTGCTGCTGCTCTTTTCATTTCAGATTTATTTTGTGTTTGCTTGCTCTGATTTATTTGTTTATTCCCCCTCCATCCCCGGCGAACTTTGCCGCCTGGATCGCGTTCATTCATGAATCTCCTCCTTTCCTGTCCCTAACCAGGGCTCGATCGAATTGCAAGAGGGAAGAAGCCAGGACTCTGTTCCCTTTGTTTAAAGTCTCCAGGTCAGTACCGGGGGCCAGCAGCGTGCTCCTCCCCATCCTCATCCTTGTCTCATGTTTGATGTTCGCTCCTTCCCCGACCCTCTCCCGGGTGGAGGGACCGTGGTGGGTGAGGGCAGCACCTGTAGCTGGTTTTTCCAGGTGCTTATAGGAGGGTGCTGCCTGGTTTTTGCTTTGCACCCATGATTAAGGCATCAGCTCCCACCCTCTCCGCAGGGGAGGGAGGGTTTTTGGAGCCGGGGATGGTGGCTGCACCTGGAGCTATCGCTGTTGCTCCTGGAGGGACCGGCTCTTTCTCCACTGAGCGCTGGAGCTTGTAAGGTTTGGGGTTTTCCTTGTTGGGAACGGGGTGGAGGGGGAGGCAAAGCTTTCAGAGGACGTGAGAGGAATTGGCTGTCTCTCCGGGTTAGGTGGAGAGGCAGGTGCCTTGTCTAGGAGCCGGCTGTGGAAGTGTGGCTGGATGAGAAAAGCAGTAAGAGGGGAAACGTGGTGGAATCTGTTCAGTAGCAGCCCCTGCTGGGCCTGTCATAATAATAGATTTTATTTCTGTGGCATCTGTCGGCCTCTAATGGGCTGGGTGTTCACGTTGCCAGAGATGGTTCCAGTATCTCAGCGGAGATTTCAGCATCGCTTTTTGGGGAAGCTGGGAAGGGCACCAGAGCCCTGTCAATCAGGGCACCGGCCCCCGGCTGAAATCACCCCAAGAGCAGCAGCAGCACCAGCCAGTCCTGGCTCGGATGACCAGGAAAAAACCCACTTTTCCTCCAACATCCAAGCTCTCTGAGAGCCCACCCCGTAGCCATTCCCCAGGGCTGAGAGCCGCAGGCATTGTGCAGCATCCCTGGAGGGACGCCAGCCCGCAGCATCCCCTTTCTGCTTTGGGCTTATTTATCTGGGGCTTTGGTGGCCGCTTGCCCTGGAGCGGGTAGATTTTTCTGTGCTGGTGCCAGCTTGAAGGTAAGGGGAGCTGCGGGGGCGCATCTGTCTGTCCGTCGGGAGGGTTGGCCGATAGCTGGAGCCCCAGCCGGAGAGGGCAGCCTGGAGGGGGAGGAAATCAAGCCTCAGTATGGGGGTGGGGGGTGCCAGGCCTCCCGACGCGAGAGCCTTCTCCGTGTAAAACCAAGGCGCCGGAACAGCGGGCTGTAATTTAATCGCGTTTCCTTGTTGAGTTATAATGAACACATTATCCCAAAACGGGAGTGGGGAAGCGGGATGAAGACAGCAGCTCGTGGCCGGGCCATCCATCCATCCGTACGGGGACCTGCCCCGGGCGCCGAACGCTGCTCTAGCTCGTTTGCTGTCCCAGAATTACACATGCAATTAAGTTCCTGGCTCCAAACGGCGTGTGCCCCTCAGCGGGAGAGCGGATTGCAGGGCTGCTTCCTTGGGGCCGTGAGGGAAGGCGGGCTCGGGGCTGTGCTGGTGGCCATGGCTCCATGGCTTGTCCCGGGAGCTGGCTCCGCGGGCTGGAGGCACAGCCAGCCCTGGCGGCTTCATCCCTGGTGTCTGTGGGGAGGGTCCCGTGGGTCCTGCTGATGCTGAACCTCAACGTATCCAGGGGGAAAGCAGCGTGGCGGCGGTGCTTTGTTGGGATTTGGGTTTTTGAATGGGTCGGGCAGAGCTCAGGGGTGTTAAACGGAGAGGGGGTGAAGGGGAGGAGCGGGGAGGAGACCTTAGAGAAGCCTTCCAGTACCTACAAGGGAGATGGGCAGGGATGGTTTTTGAGGGAATGTAGCAATCGGATGAGGGGTAACGGTTTTAAACTGGAAGAGGGGAGATTGAGATGAGATATTGGGAAGAAATCCTTTGCTGTGAGGGGGGTGAGCCCCTGGCCCAGGTTGCCCAGGGAAGCTGTGGCTGCCCCATCCCTGGAGGGGTTCAAGGCCAGGTTGGACGGCGCTTGGAGCAGCCTGGGCTGGTGGGGGGTGTCCCTGCCCAGGGCTGGATGGTCCTTCAGGTCCCTTCCAGTCCAAACCACTCTATGATTTGTGGGATTTCTTGTTTTTAAGACCAGAAAAGACCCTTCTGATCACCCAGGTTGACCCCAGCTATGTGACAGAAGCCAAAAAAATCCTCGGCAGTAACTCCTGCATCAAGACCATAACTTCTGTCTGAGCGGATATTTATCTCCCGGAGGTGGGAGATGATGGAGAAGCCACCCCGCTCGGCACAGGCTCTCCCGGCCCCGTGCAGCACATTTCCCTTCTCTCCTGTCTGCGTTTCTGACGCCTCAGCTTCCAGCTATCAGATCTTGTTCTGCCTTTGTCTGAACAAGATTAAAGAGCCCCCGCTCTCAGAAGCTGCATCCTTGCGGAGGTGAACACATAGACAGTTATAAGGTCATCCCGCAGCCGTGTAACGAGGCCAGTTAATGAGCTTGTCTCTCCTGGAAAAAAGGTGGTTTTGACCCTTTGGGAAAGGTTGCCAGCACCTGCTTAGGCTGACAGACCCGCGGCTCGGTGACGGAAATTAGCACGGCTCTTTCATCCCACCTGGGGCTCCGGCAGCGACGTGGCTCGGGATAACCCTGGAGGCAGCCAGGGAGGTTTTTGGGGTGTCTCAACAGGGTGGAGGTTGGTTTTTGTTTCCCAAGTCTTGCTGCAAGACAACAGGATGCGATGGGGACTCGTTACACAGAGCCCAGCCCCGGGATGGAGCGGGGAGAAGCGAGGGAAGGGTCCGTGCATCCCGGGCGTTGGGAATGCTCGGCTCGTGCCCAGGTGAAGGGGCAGCAGCTACAGGCAGGGATGGTGCTGGCCCTGACGGACCAGAGGGCAGGGGGTCCTGGCTGTCACGGTGTCCCCCTGGGACAGGGGAAGGGACTGTCCCCATCCGTCGCCAGTGGCTCCCACTCGCCTCTCCCCTTGCCGGTGCTCCCCGAGTCAGGATGCTGAACCTGCTGCCGAAATATTTCTCCCTGTCAGGCAGCCCAGGGAGGAATAATTCACAGAGTCAACGGCTTTTTAATATCTCTGTGCTTCAAGCCAAGTTTCAGCGCAGTCATTTACCTTTTAATTAACATTATTGCTTCACCCCCCACGTGCACCTTCCTCCATCCCTCTCCCGTTTAAGATCAGCAAAGAGCCAGCCTGCCTCCCCCTCCTCTTCCTCGCTGGTGCTGTCTGAGCTTCCCAACCGCGGGCTGCTCCTGGGCTGGAGCTTTATCAGCTCTTGCCCATCGTTGCCTCCTGGCCACAGCTCCGGCTTGCCGGCAGCCGGGGATGTTCTTCCCTCTGGTTTCTTGCCTGCTTTATTAAAAATACGCAATGGAACTAGACGCACCAGTACCCTTCCCTGGTGTAAATCAGGGCTGATGCAATAAGCAGAGCTGCGGTGCTTTACACCAGGCGAAGGTCTGGCGTCCGTGGTCGGGTGGCGTTGCCAGGATGAGTGCGTGGTCCATGGGCGGCCTCTCTGGGGCGCTGGGGACAGGCAGCGGGTGGCTGTTCCTCGCCCGGTGCCCGTGACATCCCAGTGTCACACCTGGAAGATGCGGGAGCAGCCTCTTGAGCCCCATCTGGGGCCCACAGGGGATGGACGCCCCCCTTTCCAAACAGCACCCGGAGCGGGACGGGGCTGGTGGCGGCGGGATGAGCCCCGGTGTAACGGGGGGTGCCGGGGGGCCTGGCAGTGCAGAGTGATCCCCAAAATAGAGCCGGGAGAGGACGCAGCCCCTCCGGGCTCTCCACGGGGCGTCTGCGGCGCCGCGCTGACAGGTACCAGGCTGACGAGCTCCAGACTTGTCAGAGCCGGTGATGTACCTATAATTACTGTCTGATGTGCCAGAATTAGACTGGGAGCTGAGTAGTTCGATGCAGACGTGAGTGTCCTTGGCTGACAGCGAGAGGTTTAACAAGTGCGAGGCTGCGGGTAGAACAGACCCCCCCCCAACCCTCTCCTCATCATCCTGCGGCCGCTCCGAGCCCCGGCCGGGATCCAGCTTTTGGGACGGATGGGCGAGGAGCGGGATGCAGCCCTGAGCCCCGGGGCTGTGGTGGTGGCAGGAGGGTTTGAGGGTGCTGCTGGGGAAGGGGTTGTTGCGTTCAACCGGCTGTTTCATCCACGAGCCCCCCAGTGTGGTGGGTGACGGAGGCTGGCTGAGCCTCGGCCCCCTCATTTGGAGCCATGGAAAGCCCCTGGAATGGCTGTACAGCCCGGAGCATCCCTCGGCTCAAGGCAGCTCTATCGATCTGTCTCAGCTCCTGCGTCGCTTGCCCGTTTCTCGCCGCCGTTTCTGGTTCCTCAGCTCCCGTCCGTGGCTCCGGCCGTCTGTCGCCAGCCGTGCTCGGCGTGACGGGTACCCCCAGCCTGCGCCGAGGTATTAAAGCCTTTATCGTAGTCCAGGGCCTGTAATTCACAGCACAAGAACCAATAAAAGGGAATGATTCAGAATCATTTAGCAGCTTCTGCTCAGGAAGAGAGAGACCAGGACCTCAATTAAGCTATTTGTAAATTGTTAATTTAAGCATTTCACTCAGATGCCTTAAATTGTTCCCTCCTGCAGTTTACAAACGGGTAAAGAGCACAGAAATATAAATGGAGCGGTGGGGAAATGCCATTTAGTTACCGTTTTCGGCAGTGGTAATAGCACTGTAGCTAACAGCGCTTTGATTTAAATCAGAGTAAACCAGGGCTGCCTTTAAAGGAAGATCGACCGGGGAGCGGCGGTCCCCAGGAGATGGGGGACCCGGCGCGGGGGTGTCGAGGGCGTGATGCTGCCATGGGATGACAAGCCGGGAGCTGCCAAAATGCGTGTGCAGCCCTGGGATCAACGAGCCCCCGTGCCAGGGACGCTCGCTTGTGGGGTTTTTTCTATACCCTGCAAAGTAATCGTTAAAAAAAAAATCCTCTGTCTTTCCTCTGGGTTTAACCAAGGTGATGGCTGTCCTGCTGGGGGCTGTGTCCCCGGGGGGGTGGGCAACACCAGCGTCGGCGGCTGGTCTGGATGGGTGCAGCTCCCAGGAGTTGGTGCCCCCACCTTGATTTACCCCCGTCCTGCAGGTTTGCCCCAAAGCACACGAGGGGAAGGGTTTGGCAGCGGCAGAGCTGGTCAATGCCACAAGGTTTTAGGAGCTGTCAGCTTCATCCCTGGCACGTGGGCAACCTCCCCCTCCCAAAGCGCCGGGGAGAAGGGAGCTTGTGGCCCCCCGAGACTCAGCGCTGCCCTTGCCGAGGCTTTCACTGTGCAGGGGATTGCTTTCTCCCTGCAGAGCTAAAATTAAAAGCTCCTTCCAGGGACCTGGATCAAGACCTGGACCTGCATCAACTGCTGCTGCAGCTGGTCCTGCCGTATGTTCCTTCCCATTTCGTGTTTCAGGGTGGCGGCTATTTTAGTGCAGAACCGGGCACATCTCCCATAACCACCCCCCCCATCTTGGGCTGGGACAAGGCTCGGCTCCGAATCCTGTGGCGGGGAGCCGGATTTGCTGCATCTGTGCTCCTCAAATGAGCAAAGGGAGCAGAAGGACTTGGTGCGGTGCCACGGCGCCGGGTGGGAGCTGGGTGCTGCGGGCGCCAGCCTGGCCCGGGAGGTGTTGCCGCGGCAGCTCGGGTTGTGTCGTTCGGGGAATAAAATTCTCGCCTGCCGCTTCCCCATGTGGGTTTTGGCTTCTTCGCCAGCTGGGGACCGAAGCCCCAGCCCCACCGACTGGCCCAGTGGGTGCCGGGGCGGCCACGGGAACAGCTTGGGCTGCCAGCGGAGCCCAGCTCCGATGCGCGGTGGCACCGGTGCCCGTGGGAGGCTGGCGGGGCCGGGGAGGGGAGCGTGCGGCGGGCGCCCCGCCGGTGCCAAATCCTCCCCTGGGCTCCACCTGCCACCAACTGCCAGGTCCCGGCTGGGATCCGCGGCGGGTGCCACCAGCGCTGCCGGGCGATGCCAGCCTTGGCAGATGTTGCTGCCAGCCCCGGCAGGCGAAGCCGCCACGTGGCCCCGGTTTCTCTCCCGCAGATCTGTTCCCTTCACTCCCCCCCGAGGGGGCTGAGCCATCTTCGGAGCTGCCTCCGCACCTCCGGGTTCTTGCTGGGGTTTAAGGAGTTCTTTTTTTATTACTCTCGAACTTACCAACCATCTGTTGGCGGAGTTTAATAAGAAATTACACTCTCTGACCCTTCAGCCGTGAAATGTGTTTAGTCAAGTGATGTCCAAAAGTCTCCGATGGTTTGTTTGGGTTGTTTTTTTTTTTTTTTTGCTTAATCTGGCTTCCTCCCCGTTTGTGATTTTGTGATAGCAGCAGATGCGCTACGTCTGCCCCTTGGGTGCGAACACCAGCCTCTGAGATGGAAAAGGCCTTTCTGTCCCCTCAGCTGCAGGCTGCCCTGAGGCTGGTGCTCTGTCATGCCCGGGAGAGGGTCGTTTTCCTGCTCACGACACCCCAAAGACTGGGAAAAGGTCTGGGCCAAGCAATCACAGTCCCCAGAGCCACCGCCTGTCCCACCCCTCTGCTCTGAGACCGAGCTCGTGTCCTGTTGTGGCTATTTCTAGCCTGGTAGTGGCCACTGCAGTGTGGGGAGGGGGATTCGAGCACAGGGAAGCATTTCCCCGTGGAATACTGATTTCCCAGCAGGTCTCCCCCGCCCGGCTCAGCGATGTGCTGGGGGGGGGTGCTGTTAGCGGGGGCTCCTCGGGCTGCCTCCTGCCTCAAACACCCATGTGCGGGCAGGGGAAGGCTGTCCATCTGTCTGCGTCCGTACTCTGCAGGACGGACAGACTGGCTGCTGCCGGAAAAGCTCAAATCCAGCACCTCGTTCTCCCCAGCCCTTGGGAATGGAGGTCCCTCCACATGGGCTGGATCTGGGTCCATCAGCCCGGCACAGGACACGCAGGGGATGCCGAGCACTGACCGCGCTGGCAGATCAAACTCCTTGCAGCACGGTTGGGGGGGTTTTGTTGTTTTTTTATTTTATTTTCTGCGAGACCTTCAGTGTCACTCCACTCCCATTTAGCTCTTCTTTGCCTCTCCGAGCATCCCTGGCTGCTCGACACGGAAGGTCCCCGCTCCTCCTCCTCCAGGGCTGGAGCTGGGTGTCGTGTCCAGCTCCTGAGCATCGCCTCCCGCCCCGGGAGTGCAGCGCTCGCTCAGTGCCCCGTATCTTGTCCTAGGACTGATGTACAACAGCCCGACTGTGTGCGGCGCGTTCGGGCACCGCAGGCGTGAATATTGCTCTATAGACTGCGTGTGCCGAGCCCTGCAGCGAGCGGACACAAAGCCCCGCTGTCTGCCCCGGCTCCGGGGGGACGGCGGCTGTTTTCCCCCCCATGACTTCTCCTACTGTTCGCATCGCCAGCGGCGCCGGGGCAGAGCGGGGGCTCCGTTGTGCTGGGGGCTGTGCGCGGGCATTGTGAGAGGCAAAGCGTGTCTCTGAAGAGCTGACAGATTAAATAGGAGCCAGGGGAGGTAGCGGGGAGGAATCGGCTGGTGTGCGGAGCGTGCCCGGAGATGGCACCAGAACCGGAGCGGGGACACGGAGCAAGGCATGGAGCATCCTTCTCCCTCCCAGGCACTCGAGGTGCCGGTGCTGTCTGGAAACGGCTCCTAGGGAAGCTGCTGAGAGCAAAACCGTGTCTGGCGTTGCAGGTGTAAATGCAGACCTCTTGCCCCACCGCGTTAGCTGCTTCTTCCAGCCTCTCACTGGGAATTGCCTCGCTGACACGTGGCTGATCCCGGCCCTGGGGAGAGCGGGGTGGCACCGAGCAATGGGCTTTTTGTGTGCGCAAGTGGCTCTTGCCGCCACCCTGCCAGCTCGGGTTGGCACGGCAGAGGAGCCACAGGTTTGGAAAGCCCTGAAGTGGGAAGATCTACCTTTGGATTTGAAAAACCGGAGTTTGCCTCCGTTACTGAGTAAGCCCAGCTGGGCTTTCGGGGTGCGGGTGATGGTCCCCCTTCCCACGGTGACAGCAGGGCCCTCTTGGGGACCATCCCCGTGGTGTCAGTGCAGCGGTGCCAGGCGCTGGCGATGCTGGTGGGACCTGGGATGGTGCCTGGTCCCTGCGGTGCGGGAGGTGGTGGAAGGGTCCTGGGGTAAACTGGGTGCTTGGTGCCACCCTCAGCTCCTGTCCCCATCCTGCGGCCGCTCAGCTCCCCGCCTGTGAGATGGGGGACGGTGCTGCTCTGCTGCCCAGGGGTGCGGGGACCATCGGAGCGATGGATGGGAGACAGTGACGGATCTGCAGGCCCTTCTGGGTGGCTTTTAAACCGCAATAACGCTTATTTACTTCTCATCGGCAGAGCAATCAGAATTAAAAGGTCACCCCATCCTCCGGCCCTCCCTGCAGCAGGGCTGCGGGAGGGAGCCAGGTTTCAGGGATCAGCGGGAAGGACAATTAATCCTTGCAGCCAGCAGTAATCGTGTTTGCTTTTCCAGCATAGCATCCTCCCATCGCTGTACGCTCCTCGTGCCCCCAAACCTCCAGCTTCAGCCCTGGCATCCCCGCGCCGTCCCTGCGATGGGGGAGCACAGGGCACCTCCCTGCCGCTCTGGGTGCTGGGGGGGTTTCCCAGCCCCACCACGGACCTGCCGTTTGCCCTTGGTCATGTCCCCTCGCCTCCCATCTGCTTTGCCCGTATTAACTCGGAGCTCTTTGGAGCAAATCCTACCTCCTCCCCACGGCGCTGGCCCGGCACAGCGAGCGCGGCTGGTGTGTGCCAACGCAAATTCCAGGCAGGCTGCAGATAATACAGACACTACAAGTGCCGGGGGGGGGAGATGCCCTTGGCCCCAGACTAACGGAGGAGGGGAAGAAGCCCCCCCTGTGCGGGCGGGAGCCAGCCCAGCCTCCTCGCGCAGTGCTCTCCACAAGTGCCCGGTAAAGAGGAGCAGGATTTGTTTGGGGATCATCATGGCAGGGCATGCAATACGGCCTGCCCGTGCCAGCCGTGACCCATGGCTGCAGCTGTTGGAGAGCCTGGAAGGGCTCCAGCCGGGAGCTCAGCGCTCGCCAGTCTCTCCCTTCTTGCCCTGCCGCCGCTGGGCTCGGAGCTGGGAGTCTCCCTCCTCTATCTATGCCTCAGTTTCCCCTTCTGCAAAATAGGCACAGAGCCTACCTGTGGGTGTGAGGTTTCCTGGGCTCTACAGCCCCATCCAAGCCTTGAGTGCTTGGAAGTCCATGAGATAACCTTTAGGATGCCACAACGAGCAGGGCAGGCTGGCTGGGGAGAAACACCGGGAATGGGGGACGGAGGGAGATGGGGTGAGTTTGCAAAGCCTCTTCCCAGCGCCGGAAAAAGAGAGGAGAGACCCTGGAAAAGTGGGAAGGAGCGAGGCAGGCGGGGCTGTACGGAGCTGGGCAGAGCGCACGCCCTCGTTAGCTGGGGTTTGCTCTGCCACGGGTGGCAGGAGAGCATCCCGGTGCAGGCAGGGTGCAGGCAGGGTGCAGGCAGGGTGCAGGCAGGGTGCAGGCAGCCGTCTCACCATCAGGTGAGCTGTTTTTCTCCGAGCGAGGTGGTTTAATTGGCTTCCACTTAGTTGATCAGCCAAGTGCCCTTTGGTGGGTTTTTAAATCTGTGCAAAGCGGGTTTTCTCAGAGCAACGCTGAGGCCGCCGTGCGTTCAGCCGGAGGTTTAATAATTTTAGCGGGTAGAAATGCAGCTCTCCCGTAATTGTGAGTGGATGCCGGGGGGCAAGTGTCCCCGTCAGTGTGTGTTGGGGTGGTTTTGGGGTGCTGCTGACACTGTCACTGCTCGGGGGGCTGCTGGGGCTTGCCCTTAATTGCATTTCATCGTCATTTGGGTGCTGCTCGGTGGCAGCTGGGCTGAGGGGGGTCCTGGCAGGGGAGGTCAGGGCTGCGCTGGGGGGTGGTGGACCTGCAGGACTGCATTGGGTTGGGATGGGGCTGAGTTTTGGGATACCTGTGGCTGGGCCGGCATCTCCTCCAGGACCCTGGGGGAAGAGGCATGCAAACACCCCCCGGAAGGTGGGCACAGGGATGGTCTTCATTAGCTGGGATGGACCAAGAGGAGCTGGCTTGTGCCTCTGGCGTCTCTCGGCTCCTCACTGCCTCTTCCTCCCCGCTTCGGGGTAACTCGTGCCCCTGCCAGGGCCAGCCTGGCTGGGGGGGGTTCTGGGCAGCTTGGGAAGGGTCACTCCGACCCGTAGGAGACCCCTCCAGCGGCAGGTTGTGACCTGACCTGCCTCAGCGTGGCCAAGGGCCGCATCCAGCCCCGTGTCCTGGGGGCAAGGCCTTGGCTCGGTGGGGAGCTCGGGGGCAGCGGGGAGGCAAACAGGCTCTTGTGTCCCCAGCACCGAGCAGCCCTGGTCCCCTGGGGATGTCCACCCCCCAGCCTTGAACCCAGGGCCAGGGCTGGGGCATGAGAAGGGCTCTGTGAGCGGCACCGACATCCCGCGGCACGCCATCATCCTGCGGCACGCCATCATCCCATGGCACGCCATCATCCCGCGGCACACCATCATCCCATGGCATGCCATCATCCCATGGCATGCCATCATCCCATGGCACGCCATCATCCCGCGGCACGCCATCATCCCATGGCATGCCATCATCCCGTGGCATGCCATCATCCCGCGGCACGCCATCATCCCATGGCACGCCATCATCCCGCAGCACGCCGCCGGCGGGACCCCGCGTCGGCAGGGCAGGGAGGGAACAGCGCGGCAATCTGTGCGTGGCTGTGCAGCGGCTCCTGGCTCCCAGCCCACGTGATGTGTTTGAGGGGGCACGGTGACATTTCAAGAGGAAGGGAAAAAAAAAAAAAATTAAAAAAAAAAAAATACCCAGAGACCCACGGGGAGCTCTGGAAAGCCTGAGCCAGAAAAGAGAGCAAGAGAGACAGACATCCGCCCGGAGCGCAGGAATAAAACCGGGTGGTGGGGGGAAAGTTGCCGGGGTAGGGAAAGGATGTGAGCAAAACTGCTGGCTTGGAGCCGGGAAGATGCGATGGCCGCTGGCAGAGAAACTGGGGCAGCGACCGTCAGCCATGGAGACAGCCCCGCTGCCCGGCCGCGCGCCCCTCGCTAGCGCGGGGAGAGCAGCGGGGACCGAGGGGTGACGGGAGCAGGGTGGTGGCAGACCAGCGGCTCGGGAGCTCCTGCGTCCACCCGGCATCGCTCCAGCTCCGCTTCCCAGCGTGCAGGATCGGGCTCTGGATGTGAGGCGGCAGTGGCCGCCCGGCTGAGCGCCCGCCGAGTGCTGCGCGCCAGGTCAGCGCCGCGCGAAAAGGTGGGTAACAATCCACCTCCCTGCTCGCTTCCGCCGCACGCGTGTTTGATAATGAACCGCTTCTGCATTTAATTAGCATAAACAGCTAACGCAACACGATACGTCTCCTTAGATTTAACTTGACAGAGACGGCGTGTTGCTTTAAATGCCAAGCGATTAGTAAAACCATATTTCATTCGGTTTAAACATACGCGATAAGATGCATGTGTTTGTCGCACAGATTTTTTTGGAGCCCTGCTCCCAGCCGTCTCCGGGTTCCTCTCGGCTGCCTGGGTGCCACCATGCTTCCTCGCTGGGCAAAGCATCCCTTTGGCGCTTCCCCCAGAGCCGGGCCAAGGCTGCGGGAGCAGGAGAGACCCCTCGAGCCCGGGGGCTACCGGCTGACTCCGTTGCTCGTGGGTATGGACCTTGGGGAGGGGGGGGGATGGATTGGGATGGACACACGGAGGGAGACGCGGGTTCTGGAGGCAGCGGGTGATGGTGGCCCCTTGGGGACGGTGCCAGCCGCATCAGGTGGCGATGGCACGGGGGGCGCTGGGTGCCCGGCGCGGGTGGGAGGAGGCAGGCAGGGCTGCAGGCAGCCGCTGCCGCTGCCCTCCTTCTGCTTGAATAAACCTCGCTGCGGGGAGAGCCGCCGCCTGGCGCTGGTGGAAGGGCTGCGGGGTTGGAGGGGCTGCAGTTCTCCCTCCCACGGGCCCCGGCGGGATTTGGGATGGGCAGCGGCAGGGTTTGCCCAGCGCCGGCAAGGATGGGAGGGATGGCATCTGCCTCCGGGGACGGTGTGGTGGCCTTGTCCTGGGGACATTCACAGTGGGACACAGGGCATCACCACGGCGGGATGTATGGGGGGATGCGGTGGGATGTATGAGGGGATGTGGTGGGATGTATGGGGGGGTGCAGCGGGATGTATGGGGGGGGTNGTGGCATGCCATCATCCCGCGGCACGCCATCATCCCATGGCACGCCATCATCCCGCAGCACGCCGCCGGCGGGACCCCGCGTCGGCAGGGCAGGGAGGGAACAGCGCGGCAATCTGTGCGTGGCTGTGCAGCGGCTCCTGGCTCCCAGCCCACGTGATGTGTTTGAGGGGGCACGGGGACATTTCAAGAGGAAGGGAAAAAAAAAAAAATTAAAAAAAAAAAAAAATACCCAGAGACCCACGGGGAGCTCTGGAAAGCCTGAGCCAGAAAAGAGAGCAAGAGAGACAGACATCCGCCCGGAGCGCAGGAATAAAACCGGGTGGTGGGGGGAAAGTTGCCGGGGTAGGGAAAGGATGTGAGCAAAACTGCTGGCTTGGAGCCGGGAAGATGCGATGGCCGCTGGCAGAGAAACTGGGGCAGCGACCGTCAGCCATGGAGACAGCCCCGCNCCTCGCTGCGGGGAGAGCCGCCGCCTGGCGCTGGTGGAAGGGCTGCGGGGTTGGAGGGGCTGCAGTTCTCCCTCCCACGGGCCCCGGCGGGATTTGGGATGGGCAGCGGCAGGGTTTGCCCAGCGCCGGCAAGGATGGGAGGGATGGCATCTGCCTCCGGGGACGGTGTGGTGGCCTTGTCCTGGGGACACTCGCAGTGGGACACAGGGCGTCACCACGCGGGATGTATGGGGGGATGCGGCGGGATGTATTGGGGAGTGGATGTGGTGGGCTGGGGACTTGGGTGTCCTCACGCCCTGCGGGTGCCTGGGGGGACACATCCCAGCAGCATCCCTCTGCCAGGGTCTCTGGTGGGGTTGACGGCAAAACCCGGCTGGGTCTTACCCCACGTTTTCAAATTGTGAGTGCGCTTTCCTGCATCCAAGAGCATTTAGACATGGATCCGAGCAATATTTTTTCCTAGCGTTTTTGATTTTTAACTAGCTGTGACTAACCGGGCTGGCACAGCGGGCTGTGGCCAACCACCTACGCGCTACCTGGGTGCTTATAAATAGGGTCTGTTCCCCGCATCCCCTTTGGAGCGTTCCTGGGCTCCTGAGCCTCCCTGTAACACCAAACCAGCTCCTTCCAGCCTCTCCCCTGAAGCTGCTGGAGTGTAGCATCCCCCCATCTCCTGGCAGGAATCACCCAAAAAGGCGGCGCCCCCCCCTGTTTCCTGCCGGGGGGGCTGCGGGAGCAGGGCTCGGTGCCGTGGCCGGCCCCGCTGAGCTCCGGGCTGTGTGTCCAAGCACGTCGCGATGGCGGCAGGAGCCAAGTCTTCGAAAGAGTTGGTTCCCCCCGTGCCAAGGCAGAGACGGGCCAAGTGTTGTGCCGGGCTGAGAGCGGCTTTCCCTACCGCAGCCGGCATCGCCGTGGCCCCCGCCATGCCAAGCCAGGGAAAATCCCCATCACTGCGGCCCCCGCCATGCCAAGCCAGGGAAAATCCCCATCACTGCAGCCCCTGCCATGACACGCCAGG
>VXBO01007679.1:16558-29944 GCA_013400135.1 Rhinoptilus africanus | reverse complement strand
ATACCTTTGACAGATAAATGGTCAGCCCCCCCCTCCCTCACACAGCCCTCTCCTGTCCTGCCCCTGCTGCCAAGCCCAGTGCTGATGCTGGTGCCAGTGGTGGTGCCAGGGAGGATGAGCCACGCTGTGGGATGGGGCTGGGACACCACAGGGCCAGCAGTGTAATGAAATGTAGATTTATTCCTCCTTCACAACGTCTGTAGGGAGGAGTTCAGCTGCTTTTAAGGGAAAAGAAGGACTTTGGTCCTTCATGATCATGTTCTGTTAGATTCAATTCTTTATGCTGATGATGTGATTAAAGTGCAGTGTAATTTACCTCCGTTGAGTTCTCCAGGCATCTTAGTTGCTCCACTTGAATCCCTGAAAGACCTTGAAAAAGAAACCAAGAGTTACTCTGACTGCTGAAATATGACTGTCAAGACACAGTAAGACACTACCTGGTTCAAGAGGGACAGGAAACTTCTGGGGAGGGTACAGCAAAGTGCTATGAAGTTGATTTGGGGACTGGAACACTTCTCTTTTGAAGAAAGACTGAGAGACTTGGGTCTCTTTAGTCTAGAAAAAGGAAGACTGAGAGGTAACTTATCAATCCTTATGAATACCTAAAGGGTGGGTGTCAGGAGGTTGGGGACACACTCATTTCAATGGTGCCCAGTGACAGGACAAGAGGCAATGGATGCAAACTTGAACATAGGTGGTTCCACCGAAACATGAGGAGGAACTTCTTTCCCTTGAGGGTGGCAGAGCACTGGCACAGGCTGCCCAGGGAGGTGGTGGAGTCTCCGTCTCTGGAGACATTCCAAACCCGCCTGGACGCGTTCCTGTGCAACCTGCTCTAAGGTGGCCCTGCTCTGGCAGGGGGGTTGGACTAGGTGATCTCCAGAGATCCCTTCCAATCCCTGTCATTCTGTGATTCTGTGAATATTTCCTATCTGTTTTCTTCCCAACAAATTTGCTTTGGCATTGTTCATATGCCTTGGGTGTTCACTTTCCATATACACTCAAGCAGATGAACTTTACAAGCAGGCATGGAACTTTTTGTATGGTCACACCTAAGCCTGCATGAAGTTTAATAATACTTAAAAAAAGAATCCTGATGATATAATGGTTTTCACTTAAACAAATCTCTTTTTTTATGGTTTATGTTGGTTTCTAGAAACACTTCACTCAGTCTTAGAAATTCTATTTCATGTCCAGAAGGCATTTCATAATTTTATAATTATATTTCTAGAAGGATTGTTGTGACCATTCAAATTTGCAACTTTTTTTTTGAAATTGGCATCTTCCTAAAAACAAAACTCTGGAATTCATTATTTTTTAGTATGTTCAGCATCCCATTATTTTATTTCACAACAGTGGATCTTCTATGGAATAGAAATTGCTGCTTTGCAAAGATCTCTGATAACTACTATCATTACTTGCTAAAATATTGCTGACATGAAAATACCAAGCACATTCAGACTGCATGAAAATAATACTGAGAAGGATTAGTCAAAATTTTGCTCCACATTGTGGCTTCGTTGATACCTCCACAAATTTCTGGACACTGGAGAAGTCTGACCCTTACGATTTGAGATGTTTTTTCCTCAGCCAGGCCAGTGAGGTTTGCTCCTTACAGAGAGAGACAAAGCCATCAGCCATGACTGGTTGATCAAAATGGAGGGAAAAGTCTTGCATTTTATCTTGTAAATTAATCCTGCCAGAAAAATAAGATGTATTGGACACGTCTTAAGAGCCTTTACAGGCAATGCGTAAGTCAAAGAACTATGCTCTGCTCTGGCATTTTGCAAAAAGAAAGGTCAAATTCCCCTGGTCCATTTATGGACTTGCTCGCTTCTGCTGGTCATGTTTTGTGAGCCTTGAACCTCTGAAGCTGCAAACAGAAACAGGGGTCTGACATGGCAGAGGCTGGCCCTGCCAGGTGGCTGTCAGCATCCAGCACTGGCAGAACCAGGGTCCTCTTAGAGAGAGTTTCTTTTCCTCGGTTTAGTGAGGCTGAAGACGCAAGCCCAAAGCTCAGCCCTGTGAAGGAAGACACAAAAAGACCTTGGGAATCCTTCCCCTTGGCTTCAGGAGTAAGGCTCTGACCTAACATGTGCCAAGAGTCAGAGAAGTGCATTTGGTCAAGCAACTAAAGAAAAAGGGTTTTTTTTCACTTTTATGCATACACCAAAATCACATCTATGGTTTTAAAGTACTAAAAATATTATTAGCTTTATTTTTGCTTCTCAGTCAGTAACATGTTCTGATTTATTAATTGAGAAACCTATATATTAAATACAAATGCATAGATATAAAGAAGAGTGCATCAAATCCACTCTGAGTGTGAAGGGGTTTTTGGTATATTTTATAGGTATGTATATTTTAATATATACATACAAATATGTGTGGTTTATATACATACTTTATAAATATGTTCTTCCTCCTCTGTTCTGGCAAAGCTTTTCTTATCTTTGTTTCCAAGTCTGTTAAGTTGTGTCCAGACAACAGCAAGTGTGATATTAAACAGACCTTGCACCACAAAGAACCTGGGAACTAAAATATGTGGGATTACTCCTTAAAACAAAATATCATTAGAAAGTTCAACCCCTATAAAATTACCAATCCATTGCAAGATAAACTCATTTTAGTTACTCTAGCTATTTTCTGTGTTTTGCTGTTTTTTCATCTCTTTCATTGAAAAATTATTCGAAGGAATATATTTTCTTCTATATATCCACTGAGAAAGAAGATGACTGCACCTGTTTCTATGCTTCATGGACAGCACCTTTTTCATATTGAATCCCAATAGTTTAAACAAACTGAGTACCAGTTCCTTGAATAGTCAGTCTTCCAAAACTTTGTACTCTATTGCAGTAGTTACTAAACCTGACAGAGCAATATACCATATAAGCAGCTAGGTAATTGCTGATAAATTATAAACAGTAAAGACACAGAATTGAAAAGGAGTAACAAAAAGCCTTTTCCACCCTCACTCCACCATATTCTCTGCCAAAGTCCTGTCAAGAAACCAGCTGCCAATCTCTTTAACCCTGCCCCAGATTCAGTTCAGTATTTGGTTGAATACTTTCAACCTAGAACAAGGTTGGATTTTGCACCTAATTTATTTAGCATTTGTCACTGGTGACATGTAACTTATCACATGGGGATGATTCAAATGAGTATTTCCTCAGTGGATCGGATGACTAGCCATTTTCCTTCCCTTTACATAGTTAAGTAGAAGTCATGAAAGATGTTAACATAGAAGGAACGCTGGGGATTCTTTTAAGGTTGTGAAGAGCAGCTGCACCTTTGCCCTAGCAGCGGGAAATGAAGGAGAGGACAAGGCTGCATCTGGCAGCAAACCAAGTGCTGCCACCTTCTATGAAAATGTGCAAGCCCTTTCAAGTTCTTCTTTTCATGTCATCATTACTCAACGCTGCCTCACTCATTAAAATCTCAGCTCATTTTGCAGTTGAAGAGGAACTAAAAAAAAATTTAGTAGACTGTTTTCAACTGGGAACTAAACTCAGGTCTTCTCCTTTAAGCTGAGTCGACCAGGAGTCTTCTTCACTCAAGAGACACCACTGATTCAGAGTGTTGCTTCAGTCCCAAAACACAGGAAACAAAGGTGGGGAAAATGTTTTGCTCTTGTATTTCTTGTTTCTGGCCAGGACCGGGAAGTATGGAGATAGGCATAGTGACAGCGGGTGCTTTAACAGGTTTGCAAAAGCTACTCCCTCCTTTTAGGAGCTTTTCCCTCCCTCCATCTCCTGACTCTCTATGCCACCTGGCAAGTTATTTGCTCTCCCCAGGGGTCCATTAGGCTTTGCAATACCTGAAATGCATCAAACTTGGGCAGCTCATGGAATATCTGATGATATAAATTCTACGTGCTGAAATATGTAGAGAAGAGGCTTCCAGTGTGAGGGTAAGCAATATAAGATTATGAAAAAAGAAAACACATTCATTGGCAAGGATTAAGTGGCTGTGACATGGGAAAGGAATGAAGCATTGTAGATGTCCAGTTTTGTACTGTTTACCATAATGATGGTCTCTGGACAAACACTTAGCATTATTTAAAGCTCTGGTATGATTTATCAAGTGACCACAACCTGAACAATGTCTTCTCTTATTGCTGTAATGACATTGAAAATGCATAGCTAATATCCATGATTTGTTATCTCATATGGGTGGATCTGGAAGTTTCTAAAGCTTCTGCTATCTATAATTGATTTTTCCCATCACGACAACCTAAATCCTCCCAAACACAAACAGTTTTGCACATAATTAATTTCAAGCTCTTAAGTTTACAGGCACGCTGTTGTGCATAAAGCAAAGCACAAATATAACTGCAGGGCTGGATCCGGGCCACCGATTCTTTGCCTAGAAAATCTCTGACTCGCTGCAAAGGAGCCCAGAGCACGACTGTTTTGGCCAACGCACAAATATTTTGGCTGGGAATGCGGCTGTGACGTCTCCTGGGAGCTGTCCCCAGGCTCCTCCTGCTCCACTTTCCCCTTTGCGCTGCAAGCTGGGGTGAGGACTTCCATGGTATGATCTGCTGGAGAGGAGTCGGGGTGCGGTGGTCGTGGTGTCAAGCCATCCTCTAGCCACAGCACATCTGGAAAGCAAAGTCCAGCTGGGGAGCCTAGCCCTGCAGCAAAGTGGCAGGCATGTGGAAAAGCAGGCAACCAGTAAGGCATGGCAGCAGGACTAAGGAGGAAATTTTTAAATAATTTATTTTATTTGTTTAATTAGTCTCTTCACTGTGGCAAAAAATCTCCAAAACAAACACAACCAAGAAAACAAACAAACAAACAAAACCCTGGAAATAAAATTTCCTTGTGTGGGGGATGATTTTTATGTTGTTTCTTAAAAGAGAGGGAAAACAACAATGAAAAGAACCCCCACCTTTTGTTAAAACAGTGTGTTCAGCCCGAAAAATAAAATGAAACCGTATCTCAGAGGACTGCTTCAGCATGATTTCTTTCTTAGGCCTGCTAGTTACTGCTGTTTGCGCTCCAGATATTTACATTGTGTCACAGATCAGATAATCACAGTGTTTCATAAGAACAAGAAACGCGTCTAAGGCCCCACCTAATCCAGACAGGTGATGTCACTGGATGTGGTAATCTCAGGCCGTCATCTACCATCCATCTCATGATTCAATTACCATGCCTATTACTTTGTCCACTAGGCTTATGCAACATGTATCAAAACCTACTTGGAAAATAGAATCTATATGTAGTTCACAGCTGGAGTGTAGAAAATGGGGGTGGGGGGTAGAAGAGTGTGGAAGGGGAGGCATGCAGGGGGAGGAAGGAGGCAGAGGTGGTTGAGATAAATGCAGGAGAAAGAGGCAGGCTGGTTGGCTGTGTGTTTGGGTTCCAGAAAAGCTTTCAATATTTCTTTGTGTCAGGTAAGTCAGGCAAAGGCTTCTGCCAAGGATGCACAAGCCAGCTGCTATGATACAAAAAGGCAAGTAGTCACATTGTTGCCTCATATCTAAAAATTATAAGAATATCATTATAAAAAAATGAAACTAATCCAGTCTTCTCTCTAATTTGTCATTTCTGAAAAAAGAGGTTCTTTATACATGCAGGGAAGTCCACATTGCAACTGTTTAAATTTAGTTTATGCCTCCCCCACCTTTTTTTTTTTTTTTTTTTAACTAAGGAAAGCAAGCATTTTATTTTATATACTAACTTTTATAAGAAAATCTACATGCTACAGCACAACTTTGTTGACAATATTGAATCGTTCTGTTGTGCATTTGCAGGACACACAAGCCAGAGACGTAGACTTCCAATAAGAAAGTGGTATGAACGCTTCAGCTGGGATTTGTGAGTAAGACAAAGGAAATAGCATAAGAATGGTGGGAATCAGATTGATGAACATAACAGTAATTATTTATAAGTACTAAAGTCTTTGAAGAATAAGGAATAACAATAATAATTTGCATCAATAGAGTAATTTACATCACCATAGCACGGGCCAGAATTAATAGCACTAGGAATGTGTTTGGATGTCTTTTGTCTCTCTCTAATTAGTCTGCTTTCCATTGCTATGGAGGAGACTGGAAAATGAGCAACAGTGTCTCCTAAATCTTCAATTTTGGGCAAGTCCTGTTCCTCACAAAGTTAATAGAAGCAGTGCATCCGTTAACTCTCCTGCTCACAGGGACCAGGCCTCTAGTCTTCCAGCACTGCACACTTCTGAGAAATTTGCACAAAGGTACTTAGTAACTTGCCAGAAAGTCACTTCCTAATGTGCTCAGCATTACAGTCTAGGAGTTGAATATTCAGGGTACAGTATCAAAACTTAGTTCCATTGTTTCTTATGGAAATTCTCAAATGAAGAAAACCAGCAATAAAACAGGTTAGATTTATAGATTGTAGAAGGTTAGTATCCAAAAAACTTCCAGTCCAGCCAGAATTGTAATGATTTCTAGTTTTTACCCAGCCATAGAGCTGACTTGAATCTTCTAGCAAAGGAAGATACTTAACTATGTCTTGACACTGTACCCAAAAACCCAAACATGCAGATTAATTTACAGCAGATATAAAAGGTCTATGTTTTTTCAACCAATGGAATAATCAGCTGTACACAAATGATCGTTCACACTGAAGGCACCAGTGCCAAGGCAATGATGGGATTAGCTGTATCTTCTTCCTGCTTTTTGTGGGGAATCCATCCGTTGGCTCACTCTGTTGCATGCAGGGGTGGTCTGGACCACTCAGAGATCCAAGACTGCCTTGGCACTAGCATGTCTATGAATGGGTCAGCTTATCCTCAAACATTTTTAAACTGGCAGGATGATATGCTCCCTGGAAAGCTCAACTCTATGTGAAATCGCTTGTGAGACCTGGTATCTTGAAAGTGTGAGGTCAGCTAGAGAAATACAGCATTTTCTTGCTAAGAAAATTTACTGTGAATCAGAAAGACTTCCTTAGCACATGAAATCTAGTAGATAACTGTTTATGTTGAAATTATTTCACTGTTCCTGAAATGGGCTTCAGTGCCTGACAAAACACTTCCTTACAGTAGGTAGGTGTTGTCTTAGCCTCAAAAATATATCTAGGTTCATCTGAGATAATAAGCCATATTTTCAGATGCTTTTTTAAAGGTTTAAAACAGTTCAAAGCTGGGTTTTCTGCCAGTACATCTGCAGCTCTCCCTCTCCAAACTCATAAAACTCAGTAGAAACAGAAAGGGGGAAAACCCAAGGAAAAATATGGTAAAAGAAACAGGTTTTCATTTACTCAGACCTACTGTCATGCTGACTGGTGCTATTTCTTCATCTTTGGTAAACTTTTACTCTGCTAAACAGGTGAAATTCACAGAAGAACGTAGACCCATGTCCAGATTATTAATACACATTGTAAAATGGTATTTATTGTTTTTCCTATAGTAAATGCTTACATAAAATGGAATACTGTAAAAAAAATTGCAATGGTATATTGACATTTGATTTTTTTTCCTAACCTAACAAATATTATGTATTTTTGTGGTATTTCTATATATCATGCCTTTGGACAAAAAAAGAGGGGAAGACTACAGAAGAATACTACTGTTAAGTGATTTGCTGCTAAAATAATAATAGTTATACATTCCACAGATACGATTACTGTGCCTGCGCTGTTAAGTCTTGATGTTTTCAGAAATGGAGAGGAATGCAAACAAAATATCTGGTGGGGCAGTGCATGATTCTGTCACTGAAAGCATCTTGAATAACCTGAAATCTAAAGACAGGTAGTTTAAAAACAGAAATGAAACCAAACACTACAGCCCAGTTTCAGAGATACTGACTTTGCATCCAAGACCCTTAGAACAAGATTTAAAACAGAGTTGGAAACAGCAAAATTTCTATTGTTTTCAGAGAAAAGGGAAGAACATTTACAGATTCTTAAAATGTGACCTTGGGATACCACATATTTCAAAGAACCAGTGCACAGATGAGACTGCAAGGGACCTCTGGAAATCATCTAGGCCAATCCCTTTGCCCAAGCAGGGTCAGTACTGCAGCTGCTCAGGGCTATGTCCAGTCTGGTTTTGCATATCTCCATGGATGGAGACTCCACAAACTCTCTAGGCAACCTGTTCCGGTGTCCAACCGGGTGGTCAGGATTTTTTTATATTTAAGTGGAATTTTCCATATTTCAGTTTGTGCCCATTACTTCTTGTCCTTCGCCAGGAACCACTGGGAAGGTTCTGGCTCTGTCTCCTTACACCCTCCCACCAGGTACTTGTACACATTAGTACATGGATAGGTTTACATGTATCTCCCACCAACATACAAAATCCAGCATTGCTTCTCCTTCAATAAACCTCCATCAAAGAGGGAATGTTTGAAGCTCTAGTAAGTACGCTCAGTGAACTAACGCTTACAAAACCAGATGGTTTTTATCATCCTATTTCTGGCAAAGTCCTTCATGCTGGGGATTTTATCTCATGCACTATGAACAGTGTCATGCACATGTTAGAATACCCCTGTGGATTGGTTTATGTGGGTATAACCAGCTGCCAATTCAAACAGTGTGTGACAAAAATGGAGAGGTCTTTTTCATAGGAATGATGAGGAAAGTCCTGTGGCAGTCCATCTGACTTCACTCCAACAAGATGTTTCCACTCTCAGAGTTAACTGGAAATTAAAAAGTCATGTAATTATATTGGGAAAAAAAGATGATTCAGGTGCTTCAAATCACAGTTCTTGCAGAGGATTTGTTTCTAATAAAGAGATTTGGTTTTGTCCAGATATCTTTTTTTTTTTTTCCCTTAAAATTCACCTTCCTATTTTTCCTCCCCACAAAAAAAAAAAAAAAAAGACTGAAAATTTCTCCCTTCCTTTCCCTGTATTGCTAGGTTGTGATTGGTTTTTTTTTTTCCCTAAGAGGTCTTCCACAGAGAAAGCCTGATTCAGACCTAAAAAAACCTGAGTACGTAGAGTAAAACAGTGAACAGTCCAGCTCTAACATCACAGGAGACCTCTTTACTTGCCCTGCCTAGAGGCAGGATCAGCTCTAGCTAAGCACAGAGTTGTTTTCTTATCCTGATCTTCAAGGTCTCCAATACTGGAGAAACTATAGTTTATTCCTGTATTTAGCTAGAATTAAAGCTGATAGCATTAAAGCTGATACCTGGCCTTTTGCATATAATCACATATAACCTTCCTTTCCATGGCATTTTGCAGTGAGCCACCATGATAAAAGACTTTGGGTTATGTCCATAGTCCAGTTTAAATGCTTGATGTTACCAGGCCCAGCTCTCTCTGGAAGAGGCTGTGTCTAAGTCCCACAGCTCTTCCCTGCTCCTTCTTTGGTCTACAACTGTGAGTAGATCATGTGTGCTCCCCCTAAAAATTCTGATGCTCCTGTTATTTTTTTAACTGTTTGAATCTTGAAGTACGATATTGTGAAATTAGAATTGGAAAATTGATGGCCTGAGGCTGAGGTTATTTATTTGTATGAAAGAGTGAACACAGACCACCTTCCAATGCCAAGTTTCTCCTGTCCTCTAAATTGGACTGTCATGAATTGTATTTGCCTTCACCATCTTCACATCTTTGTATTTATTTTCACTGTTGGAAGCCATACATAGCAACACTAACAACTGTTTTCCTCTCCAGCCTGGATGCCAAGACTCTGCTTAGTCTTTGTCATCACAAAGATGTGTTGACTCCATTATGAACAAACAGTCAAAAGATAGGGAATTAAACCAGCAGCCCTAAAACTTTCGGCACCACAAACCACTGTCATCCAGCAGGATGCTCACTGAACAACCCTCATACTTACAGTCAAATATTAATTACAAGCACTAAGAAGTCAATATGGTCATGCTGACTATGTCCACGGATATGAATAGTAGTCTGCAGACCACAAGTATATAAATTAAAACTGAGAAGAATCTCAAGCTTAATTGACACTTCTGTGTTTCATCTGATTTTACATCCACATTACACAAAACACATCCAACACATGGCATTTGCAGCTCCCAGCCAAATTGGGCTCAGCTTGAAACAAGCATGTGTTTGCTCAGAACTGACCTGCTTTTAACATACTTGCACAATAGGTCGGGGTTTTTTTCCTTTTAGTTAATGGGTTTTATTGAGAACATATTTCCATAGCTTAAGATAAGAAAAAAAAAAAAGTAAGCTCAAGAGACAATTTTCTTATCCTAGCTTTTGCAGAAGATATCATGATGAAAATTATGCATTGCACAAATGAAGTTGAAAAAAAACATTCATGGGATTTGTATTCTTTTTAGTAAGGCATCTGCAGTTATGCAGAACAAATAACCATGTATTAGAGGAGTAACCATTGCTAAAGACATAAGACCTTTGCTTTGTAAAATCAGGTAAGTGGCCCAATATGCCTGTTTTATGCTCATGGGTTTATTATAAAAAATATTAGTCAATATTATACTGTAGAAAATGATGTATATTGTTCCTGGTTCAGGCTTAAGAACATGTATGTTCTGAGAAGAATGAACGCATTTGTTGCTTTAATAATTCCTATTTTGTTTTCTTCTTCTCCAGTGATGTAGAATTTGCATCTTATTAAAGAAAACAGTATATGAAATTTTTGAGAAGCATTCGTTTCTGACTTTGGTCTATTCTCACAGCAGTTAATACATTCCAGAAATGTATCAGTTGGAGTAGAATTAAGCGATTTCTGATTGCTTTTGAAAAGTCAACCCAGAAGGAAGCACTGCCTCTTCAGCTACCCTGGCACATCATAAAACTGATACCACCCCTATTTTAGGAATGGCTCATTAGTGAGAAACATTGCAGTTTCTTAGAGACTGCTCATCTGACTGTCTCAAAAGAATGCAATTCCACTTGGCAATTTACCTCCTTTCATGCCACTGTGCCACCCTGACTTCCTTGTTCTGTGGGAGCTTTCTAGATGCAACGATTTGGGCCTAAGTGTTCTGAGCTAAGTAGCAGAGAAGGGGAAAATCTCAGGTTTGGGTGCATAAATTTAGACAGCGCAAAGGGACATGTTTTACAGTGGGCAAAACCTTACTGCTTCTAAGAAAACCAGCCTGCTTTGAGCCAGGACACTCAGCTTTTAACTGTGCAGAGCTGGAAGTGACCACTACAGCATGGATATGCTCGTGTACATGCACACAAAATCAGAGTTTGCAATGGAGAAGACTCTGGCTCCTCACCCACCACTTTGCTCTCAAGCCCCAGCTTACAGAGTTGGCTTTGGCTTGTCACATAGCACAGTAGTAACCACGTTCCCCGTGTTTCAGTCTTCATAAAGAATACTTAAACGTGATCAATACACAGATAGAAACATAGGACAATTTGTGAAGGGCTTACATAGAGAGACTAAAACATTCTAGCAAATGCTCAAAGTTGAGCAGGAATTAAGTTTTCAAACAACAACTTTTATTGGAGAAACAGCACACTGAGTGACATCAAAACAGTTCATGATGATGTCTGTGTGCCGTGTCTAAAACAACATCTGAAAGTTCCTAAAATAGAGCATTTGACTTCTTTCTGTTTTAAACTTGAGCTTTTTTTCTTTGTAGCTGACACTTATATGTATAGAATTAACACCAAAAAATTTAAAAATATTTGGATTAAAAGTAAAAGCTAAGTGTATGTCAAAAAACCACCTTTTTTTTTAAAATAAATGCCAATCAATGTCTTTTATAATTGAGACAGAATAAATGTAAAACCCAGTTATTTGAGAAATTCAAAGTTCTTAATGATCCAGAAAAGAAAAATTCTTTAGCTTTAAGAAAAACAGGTATTTTATCCAGGTGTAGTCAATCCTGTTACTGTTGGTATAACATAGTTCCCCTTCCACAATGCCTCTACAACACTATGCATTGGTCCATAGAGATTATCCAGTCCTGTAATCATGATTATCATTGCAAGAACTAAAATTGGCACTGAAATGAAAGCAGCCAGAAAGTAAGAAAAAACAAATTAAACACCTGCACTCTTCAGCATTCATCAAGCGCTATTGTTTTCCACAGGACTTTCAAATTAGTTGAAATGACTTTTTGGCCATCTGTCCTTCCTGCCTGCCTATCACTGTGTAGTGCCCCCCCCCACAAACCCCTTTACTTTGTCTAAGCAAAAGCACTTTGGTCCTGAGCAAATAAAACAATTTCATGCTTCTCAGTTGGAAAGGACCTATCACCATCAGCATCTGAAGTCCCTACAGTGCTGTGGACTGATTAGGAAACACATACTGTAACAATCTCACATAGAAGAGCAAATCCCTGTTTCCCTGGAAGGTGGTTAATATATATGCTACAGTATTTTGGGGTTTTTTTTCATGTTTGACAAAGTAAAGATAGGTTGGTTCAGATATCTGGCCTCGCTCTGCAGAGGGCAGAAAAAGTAGAGGTAAGGCTTAGTAGAACACTCACTCTGCTTTTCTGCTTCAAAATCAAGCCCTTCCAAGCTTTCTCATTAGATTGTTTTACAGTTTTCATAGAAAAATTGAAGGGGGTAGTAAAAGTAACTTCTTTGTAATGGTTCATATTTGTTACACTACTTTAAAATTTAGTTGATGAGGCGCTATTGAAACTTGCCCAGTCCCTTGGCTTGGACCTCAGATGCATAAAATTTAATATTTAGTTCTGTGTCTACCACTGAGGGTTTTTCGCAGCCAGGCATACTTTGGGTTTAGTAACTTCATAAACAAGATGCATTTCAAATTAGTCTCATAATTTTTTACAGTGCAGGAGAAAAGGAGGGGGGAGGGCTTTCATTTCAATTTGATGTAATGTTTGAGTCAACACAAAATGTTTTTTGTTGTTTTGCCAACAGAAAAAAAATCTTATTGAGCTGTGAGTGAAGGCAAGCCACAGCCTCCCAACTATTTCATTCTGGCTGTTACACCGAAAAAAATTCATTGATCACTCAGAGGTATGCTGCTGTACACCACAGGATGAGTGGCCATTTATTTTTGCACTTCTTTGGGTACGGAGAGAGAGAGAGACAGTGTGTTTCTTCTCCATATCCTTTTCTCTTTTTTCTCTCTTTTTTTTTCTCTATGGTTTTGGTTTTTTTTTTTTTTTTTTCTGANTTTTTTTTTTTTTTTCTGAGCACATTGCTGTTGATATCTGCCAAAACCAGCACCATGCCTTAGCAGTATCACATGCAACCAGCAAAACAGTTATTGCACATCCTGCCCTTTGGCTCCATATTCAACCTAAAACAAAATGTTCGTTCAAGGTATTTGCAGCTGCAGATTGGGGTTCCTGCTTCTCTGTGCTTGCCATCTATATGTTTACATATTTGAAAAAAAAAAAAAAAGAACTCCCCAATGCCAAGGTTGTGCTGTGCATCTGATGTGCACTGTGTAGCAGTATCACTCAAACCACTTAAATGTAAGAAGTGTTTTACAAGCCTGAGTTTCAGAGTACTATGTTTAACGC
>VXBO01007679.1:5872-16533 GCA_013400135.1 Rhinoptilus africanus | reverse complement strand
AATTTCTCAGATATTTCTGAGAATTTCTGAAGTTTTACTGTGTTGCAGAAATCACATTTTAAAATCTCAAAAGCTTTTCCAGAATGAATTTTCCAGCCCCAGAGCAATCCTTGGCATTTCAAGTGGTGTGAAGTAATTATAACTGCGTAGTCCTAGGATTTTTTACCTGTTTCGCACAGGTGTAACTGATGATACCGAACGTGCAGTAATGAAAAATCACATCTGATGAACTCTGCCTTGTGTCCACAGCAGCTGAAGGACAGAAAACTAAGTTATGAATCCCATCTTTTGACTAAGCGAAAATGAAAGAGCTGAGTCACATTCTGATCTCTGGGATGCCAGTGTGAAGTAAAAGAAACTATACAGCCATAAAACCAGTACCATGGCATATGTAGTAGATCAAATTCAGTCTTTTATAATGAAGTTAGCATCCAGGGGGAAATTCAGACTTAATTCATCATCTCACCACAACTTCAAACACCAATGTAAACAAAATATATATCCCATCACAATTAGAAATTGAAAACACTGTGCTTAATGAATAACCATGTAATTTCTTAAATTACTATGAAATTAAGTTAAGATTTACATGCATTTAGATTGCACTCATTTTCTTGCAAAATTTTCTGTGCCTTTTCTGATCTAATTTCATTTTCTGGAATCTGAGGCAGGAATAAGACATCCTAGATGAAAAACGGACAAACAGAATCTGAGGAAGAAGCAGCCTTGCTAATTTGTTAGTTGCAACTAAGAGCTGTTATGCTGTTACCTCCCCAGTGAGGATAGCCTTGAGTGGTCAGCTGAGGGACAAGCTCTAAAGATATTATGATTTTCATGGCTTGCTTTCTTTTGACAAATCTAGAGGTTAAACAATGTAATTTCCCAACAACCTTAAAATTAAAGACTGAAAAGCAAAGGAGTAAGAGTCTGACAGGTTGAAATATGATCTGTGCTCATTGTTTAAAAAAAAAAAATCTCTGTAAAAGCTAGACATTTATATTAGGTAAAAATATCCAAGCCAGCACACCTCCACCATTTCTTCATCTGATCATAAATTCTGTCTTTCCAGAAAATTGCTCTACACGCATGTTTACTTTCCACTGGATTCAATGACTTTTCTGGACAACTATTTCCTCAGACTTGTCCCAATTCTTGTATCTACATTTATTGTTTCTTCCTACTTCCTAAGCTTCAGTTTTCTGCAAGGTGTTTACTTTGCAGCCTAGCAAAGTAGTGCTGGAGCCTGATGGTGGCACTGTCACTGAAGGAAAAACTGGGCAGGTCACTTGGGACGTGGAGATGGCTTTTCAGTGGGATGGATCTGCAGTGCTTCTCACTTTAGGGGCCTGGAAACACCAGTTTCATTCCCTAAAGAGAGCAAAAAAATCCAAAAGTCAGAGATTGAGCCCTTCAGATGTCAGTCATTGTCTCCTGTCTTTTTTTAGTTTTTTTACACTCCTGCCTCCTAGCACCACTACATTCCTATGTATCCAAGAGAGTCCAAAGCGTGCACACATTGCAGTGAGCTTTGCTCACTCTAACAACAAATTTGAAATATTGATTTTGACATGAAGATATTGGAAGAGACCTTTTCACCCTCTAGGTTACTCATGTCTTTTCCTTTCATGGACAAATTAGATTAATTACCATCTCTTACACAATCCTATTGCTTGTATGGCAGTTCTCACCTCCTCAGTCTCATGTGCCCACCTTCCTCCCAGTTGTGTGTACCTAATATCCTGCGTTGCCATCCCTGTCTGGAGTTTGGTCCTCCTCCACTCAAACCACCAGACTTCTGCCCCCTTCTCCCTTGTCCCTAAATGTTGTGAGCAAGAGAATACATCTGTGACTGGGACCTTTTCTGGACAACTGTTGCAGTAAGGAAAAATGCTGGCTCTAATGCTTTCCTCACCTCTTCCTTAATGTGGCTTTGAGTTAATGTTGAAAAAGGTGGAGAAATCTAAAAGCTTCAATTTCCATCTCCAGCATCAGAACATGAAAAAAAGGCTAAGCAACCAATTACAATATGTATTTTCCCAAGGGAGGCTGAAATCCTTGAGACATTAGCTTTGCATTTCATTATTACACCGTTTTCAGCTTCAGAGGGGTTCCTGAGAGGTGGCAATGCTGTTTCTGCTGTTTCTCCACTGTTTGTCCAGTGGAGACAGGATAACATACACAAGGCACAAGTCTGACTCAGCTGGTATAAGGAAGTCAAGATCAATCTTCTGGATGTATATTTTGCCATTTTTTGTCTCCTGCCAAGTTCTTCAAATGTAGTTCCCCTATCTCAACACATGCTACAGTGCCCACATGTCGAATAGACATGGAGATATAAGGTCCTCCTGTCAACATCAGTCTCTACATCCCAAAAGGGGCTCAGGCAGAGAAGGTTTTATCATCATACTCTACCAATTCCATAAATAGAAGGCTTTACTCAACACTGTTTTCAACCTGTCTCTTTTCCAGAGCAATCATTTTTAAGCAAAATAAAACCAAACCCAAAAGAGAGCCTAGAAAAAAAGCAGAAACATTATCTCACTTGGTTTTGAGTCAGCCTCTCCAGAGTCCTCAGGGAGCAGAAGAGCAAACAAGACTATGTTCAGAATGTTCCCGTTCCTGAGCTGGGCTAAAACAAATACATTGGAGCAAATAAAAACACATTCGAAACAAATCCAAAAGCAAACTTACACCCTGAAAACCAGGACACTGACGGACTATAAGGCAGACAGCAAAACCAGGGAAAGATATTATTTTAAACCTACACTCTGTACACCTCTGCACAGATAACAGAAATGGATGTCTACAAGTGCTACTCTGTTTTCGACAGGTACTGTATTAATAGAAGCACCTAACTAACTCCAGACAGTGTCTCCCTATATGAATTCGAGTGTAGCAGCTGCCTTTAGGGATTTAACTGACCCAGCAAAGAAATACCACACAGCTCAGAGAGCTCGTGAGATGTAGGCTGCATCCGAAGTGGTGGTCTACCAGAGTTACCTCCTCAGGTTCAGGGCATCCAAACAAAGAGCATGCTGGCAGTGCAATGAACATGTACCAGATGTTCAGTTGATAGTAAAAAGAGTGTGTAGAGCCATTACAGATACAGTTATGTGGGACTGGGATGGAGGACACATGTACTATGAGGTGGTGAACAGTGACGGAAGAACTTTCTTCTTCACCACTGAACTAACATAGTGAATTGTAAGAAGACAACATAACTCCCTTGTCGGTTTTGGGGCTGCTTCCAAAAATATTTTTCTTTATGCAAAGAAAACTGACCAAGCACATTCACTGTCTGTGTATTTCAGTACTTCACACAGTGGGCTTAGAGTTGGCTTGTTCAGTTCTTACCCATCTGTACTTAGTGCATCACCTGAGCTTTGAAGAGACTACTAGGTCATATAGGTAGCTGGTGTGAATTGGTAGTGGATATTTCAGTGAAGCCAAAAGAGCTATTTTTGATTTACACTAGCTAAGCCTGTTTCCTGGCTAACAAAAAACATGAAGAAAGGAGGTGTGGGATTTGATGGTCACAGTTTAGTTTCCACAGTCATAGCAGTTGCAGTAAATCTTTAAGTAGCTTCCCTTCCATTAGTTAATCTGCTTTAATTTAATTTTGTGAAATATCAGTGAGTGGTAATTTAAAGAGCTGCTTTGCTTTCCTCAGAATCATGGCATGTATGCAAATGCAGAAAATGGACTGCAACAGCCTTGCTGACCCACCTCCTGAATACAACATTGTTTGTTATGGAAAAACAATTAACGAGAAGCAATGAAATTTGATTTCTTTAATCTGTGCAGTGATGAAAGCTCCCCTGATGTGTGCTTGTCTTTCTGGAAGCGCTCAATGCTGCCACTAATCCTTTGCATTCTTTAGAGAATGCTCATTGATTTAACTACCATCAAATGTAATTATGTTGTCCACAGGTATGTTTGTCATGCACTACACTGGCATACCTTTGAGGTCATTGAGTAATTTCTCCAGAAGCATAAGAAGGGATCATTTAAAGCTGTGTTTCTACAGCTTTCTAGATGCCTTTGACCTTATTTTCTGCTACTTTTGCACAAGTATTGTACCTGCATGGAGTCAGGTCGAAACAAACCACTCTTCAGGGACACTGCAGTCCCCACGGCTAAATTTTAAAAAACCCAATTGCACTAAAGGGCTGAGGGTTTGAAATTTGAATCTTAGTCCTGCTGCTTAGATCAAAACTAGCCACTGATAATGTGTATCTGCCACCTACTTTCACATGGAAGTCCACAGCTTCTATCTTCTGCTTTCATCTATAGCAGCCCATGTGTAATATACCTTGATTTATATCTCCTGACACTAGTGTGCATCATGTGCACACACACATTGGCATAGATGTGCGTAGAAAGTAGTGTTTATACTTCTAGGTGACTAAGTCTTGAGAGTTACCTTAATGTAAGAGTGAGACAAATACATAGTTCACCCTTTTTTCTCTCTAAATGAAGTGGAAAAGATACCTATGATTTCAGAGGAAGCAAGGAGATGGGTGTAATCCTAACATTATCTGTTTGGAAAGGAAGCTAGGAAATCTGCACCTAGCATGCTGGAAAACCTCTTTTCAGCAGCTAGCCTTGCTGGCTCTCTTTGAGATGGAGCTCACAGCAGCCTCCTCACATGTGGTGGTGCAATTACTTCAGCATCAGCAAATCAGGAACAGTTTGGATTGAATTCCAGTTCCTCAGTAAGAGGAGAGACTGGTTCTGTTGGTGTCAGGGGAGCACCTGGTTTATGCTGGTGCAACAAAATCAGAATTTATCTCTGAAGAACCTCTTGCCTAAGGCAATACTTTTGCCACTATTGCTCACCCTATCCCACAAACAGTGCTATTAGATTTCTTTGGGGCTATTTTGCACCTGCAAAGGACAGCTCTGCCTGCCTAGAGGACGTGCAGGCAATGCTCCCTCCACTCAGACATCACGTACAGTAAACACTTGTAATTATAGAATCATAGAAGTGAAACCAAAGCCAGAGATTTGGGATGCCCTGCAATGAATGTCCAAGGAGCAGTTGTATCTTCTCCTTCTCTTGCTAGCCCCAGAATATTTTTTCTGTGCTTCCTAGGCTGAATCTACCACTGTGTCTAACCATCAACCCATCAAGTAACAAAATCCTACTACACTAGTGGTCGTGTGAAGAAGTCTCATTACAGAAGGCTTCCTTCCCAGTGTGTTGAGCTAAGGATGGCTACCTGGGGCAAAATATTTTTAGAAATCTGATTGCAAACTTTTAGGTGTCACAATAAGCTCCACACAAACATTGCAGCACTGAAGTCATTTTTTTTTATTCTTTCCTAAAGGCGGAGAGGGATCTGCCTGTAAGAAGAGAGCTCTCTGAAAGAAAACCTGTGGTCATTATTTGAAACTAAAATCAATTTAAGTCTGAGTCTTCACGGCTTTTCCAAATGCTCCCTGGGAGGTCATGATGGTGTGTATTCTCAAGGTAACTGAAACATGTTTACTTGTTTGTGGCATGATATACCTGTTGCACAGGTAAATAAATGATTTTAATAACTGAACTAGTTACTTTCCTGAACATTAAAGGAAGGAGAAAACTTATTTCTGTAATAAAGTCAATAGTCATATAAAGATAGCTATGACTCTATTTAGATGTGGCCATGACAGTCTGCTTTTTAACATACAGTCATCCTATGCTTTTTACTCTGCCATAAACACTTCCTTCCCACACTGAAATGTCATTTTAGCTTCACAGTAAGGTCACAAGAAAGTGAAATGACCTGTTAAACCTGGGTATCCTGAATCCCCATAGTGTACTAACTTGTCTTCCCTATCAGCATTATAGAAACTAATGAAAAGATGATGCAAACTATTTTCATTGATCCTTCCAACACTACCTTCTTATTTTTAAACCATCACCCTCTCCAGCTGTACCATTGGCATAATTTTTTTTTTTCAAATTGCTATTTGGATTTGACATCAATCCCTCCCTCATCTACTCATTTGCAAAATGCTTTAAAGTAAAGTAATATTTTGCAAAAATGGGAACCATATGTGTTTCTCTGTGCAGCCAGTAAAAATTGCAGGCATGGTGTATGTGGTCAATGAAAAAGCTCGCAAGAAGAGGAGGAATATGTGTGCATGAAAACAAAGGTATTACTGCAAAGGCAAGTGATAAGGACTATGCTGGTGTTACTGTTTGGTCTTTGCCAAGAAGAACCAGGAGGATGTAGGCGAGACATGAAGCTTGGGAAGGCCCTCTGAAACTCCTAGTCATGTAGTTTTCTGGTGCCTTCATAATTATGTTGCAGAACACAGACTACTGGGACATATACAAGTCACAACAACTTTGAGCAACCCATAATTTGCAGCATTATAATAGTAATGCAAATGTATGATGAAAAAGCTTTTAGACCCACTGGTAAGAACTGATTCACTACTGAAGTCAGAGATTTTCATTAATGTTTAGATCAGGAAAAATTGTGTCAGTAACTGCTCCATGCAAGAGAAGTGAGAAAAAAAGCTGCTGCTGCAGTGCAACTTCATTGCTAAGCCACTGCCTAAAGCCCTCGGTTCAGTAAAAAAACAACTGAATTATTTGCTCTTTACTGTTAAGCTTAGGTTTCTGTTAAAAGTAATTAACTGCCCCCACAGAACTGAAAAAGTTACAGCAGGGAGCAAGTTGATGGATAAGCCTGCAGTTGTAAACTGACCTAGCTTCACTGATCCTACCTAAAAGGTGCCAGTTTACACCTGCTAAAGATCTAGGCTTTGCATAGAAGGAGAGAAAACCAAGACAAAGTGTGCCTGTTTTCAGAGAAGCAGCTCAACCAGGTAGTCTGGTCCTACTACTGTTCCTGTGAGGTACCCCAGTAATATTTCCGACTCTGAAGACTTCAGCCAATTTTTTACAGAATTGAATTTCCACAAAGACGAAAACAAAAATTAAATTAATCTAGAACAAAAACAGTATAGCAACAACATTATTTTTTTCCTTGTTCAGGGGCCCACAGCATTCAAAAAGAAACATGTCTGTAAGATTTGATCTGTACCTTATTTAGTTTCCACGTTGCCTGAGGATGCAATGGGAATTACGAACCTTGATGTTTCATTAAAATATTAGAAGCAGCATCAACTTGTTGCACTAGAGAGTAAATGAAAACTGAGATTCCACGATGCTGAGATAAGAGCACAATTTTCTTGAGCGCCACAAGCTGTTATGCTCAATGGCATCTTTCATCAGGAGAGAGCGTGTTATAGCAGTGCACATCATGGAGAACCCAGAGCCAGATCAATAGCTGACACTAGCATCCCTTTGAGGCACCCCAGTGGTGCCATGTAGATTTAGAGTTGCCTGAATTGGCAGGCAGCTGTTGCTGTGCTGGTAAGCACAGAGCTCTCTCTACCTCAGCAGAGGAGGAGACTCCAAAGCAAGTGGAGCCACGTTAAGATGTGCTGCATGCTGAGAAGCCAGTACTGCACAAGTTGTCCTGCAGGAGCCCTTCCAACTGGCACAAGATAAAGCAGCCCTGTAGCTATTCTAATTTGCATTGAGGGGTGGCTCTGCGCCAGGTACAGGATCTGAAAAAGCCTGAACTCAACAAGAAGTTGAGTATTGAACCTATAATGCTGAAGAGTAATATTCAGACAAAGAACATTCAAAGCAAAGAAAATGTGGTTATCCAAGTTTAACTCAGAATATTAGGCCATAAAATGAGATCTGTATAACACTTAGTTAAAACAGAATACCTGTGGGATTATAAATCTTTTGCCTTGAAGTGCAACATCTTGGCATGGAGAGCTAATGCTATTGTGGAAGAGTTATTTCATTGCATGACAGTTGAAATAAATGTTGTGGAAGCATTTACACATGTTTCTTTGGATGTTACCATTCCCTTTACTTTGATAAGATGCAGGCAAAATAGCTTTCATAACTTTAAAAATCCCTTTTCACTCATATTTTATATAAGCCCTGTAAAATTGAAAGTACAATATGTTTCCTCACTGCAATCAATCTCTCTTACACACAGTTATTGCCAGAAATACACAGAAACACCTGGTTTGCTATTCTGGCATCTCACATTCAGGCTAAGATCTTGCCACTATTTTCTATCAGCCTAATACTTTATTAAAACACACATACATATACACACACACACACACATATGTATATGTAAATGTACTTACATACATAGCATTACCTGAAATCCAAAATAAGTTTGGAATAAAAGGAAAATACGTAAGATGCATTTTTTGTTTACCTATATGAGGGTTAATTACAGGAAATAATATGCATCATAGAAGATTCTCAGGAGTATAAATTATTACCAGCATTAAGTATCTGCATTTATTTCTAAGCAGTGAATGTTATAACTGTTGTTGATGAATGGCAAAATGTTGCTCAGGAATAAGCTGAGATCCTCTCACCTCCTGAACAAGGATGATTTGAAATATATCTTAAAGGATTCAACCACGCTATAAATAGAACTAGTCAAACATCTTCTTGACAGTTCCCTGGTGGGAGACAGCTTTTTTAATAGAAAAGATTTTCATGAATATATTTACATTTTTTCAAATGAAAATAGAGGGTGATTTTGTTAGCAAAAAATACGTTGGAACTAAAAATGAAAACATGCTTTCTTTCATCTCCATTCTTCATGCTGAAGAGATGATCCTCTCTCACCTAATTCTAATCACAGTGTGAAACACAGCTGGATGCTCCAGGCTTCAGTTCATTCCCAAAGCCAGAGTAAACCTTTCAAAAATTAGATACATTATTTGGACTTTTCCACTTCCTCCTCCTCCTCTCTCAGTCCACACAAGTTGGAACAAAAAAGTATCATACTTTCTGTTGCTACCTAAAAGTCAACCAATATTTTGCATACAAAGGATTTGTCTGCCACTAAAATTATCACCTGAGAGAAGAGAAACGTACATGGGGTACAGTGAAACCCAGTTCTTCAGCATTGCTGGTATATAACTTCTTGGGGAACTGCTCAGAAGTCCCTTCTCCACTTCTCAGATATAAAGTATTCATCCTTCAGTAACCCATTTGGAGTCCCAGGAACCCACAGAAAAATTATTATTCAGTATTACAGGACTGATTTTTCTTTTTTATTTTCCTCATAATAAATGATGGCATAGTCAGCATTCTTCTTTAATGTGAAATTATTCTACACTGTTAGAAACTTGTGTTTACTCTAACACTGAGCTCAGTATGGCAACTTCATATAGGCACCAGAATTTTGTATCATACAGAAAATTATAGTAATATGAAACAAAAAAAAATACAGCTTCAGAGCTATTCTGAGCATAAGAAAGCCACCTGCAAATTTAAAGATCAAAGAATTTGACTTATGAATAATTGGGTTTTAAACACAGACTTTTCATCTAAAAAAATAACCATGTTTTAGAATTCTTCTGCAATTAAACATAATTAAGTAAATAAAGGGTCATTTTGAGACTGCCAAACCCCAAAAATTCTCTGCAGGTTATAGATCATCATTCTTCTTTTGTTGTCAATTTTCTGCTGGAACAACAAATGTTAAAAACATCATAATACCTCAAGTACTGTTAGTTGAGAGGAGCAGAATGTGCTCACTATGTTTGACTTCCATTTGGACACCATGATGTATGAGTCCTTGCTCAGAAATGGCAAATTAAATGTCCTTAAACCACGTCTCCAAAACCCATATGTGTCATATCTCATGCAATATATAGCGAGAGAGAAAGGCTTCCTTAATCTTTGTGACTTGGTGGCACTTGGAACTAAAACACCACATCTAGTTTCTTAACTGACCTAATATATTATCTGAACACAATACAGTCAGTGTGGAAGGTAGGTAGTTCCTTGCAGTCAGTAATTTATCTGTTAATTAAGCCTTTTGTTTTCTTCTGTGAAAAGGACATTGAAGCCAACTTCAATTTCAATAAATATATTAACCATTATGAACTGATTCAAAGATAAGATTCAATTGGTACCATATCTGCAAGCCACTCATTTCACCCCTTTTTTCCACTCTTCTTCAGTCATTCCTGATGTGCACTGTTCACGTGGTATTTCTATTTCTATACTACACACAGAGGGAGGAGACTTTCATACAAAAGAGTAGGAAGATCAAAAACATTCCTAGAAAAAGAGGTGCTCATAGAGGGTGTGAAACAGGTTGCCTGAGCATTCCTGTGGAAGCAGCAATGAGCATAAAGAACCAGTCAGAAAACTACAGGGGGTTTCCATCAAAACTGGTTTTGACAGAAAGATGCGTCTTTACAAAGCTATTATTGTTTGTTTTATTTGTTGAAAAACACCAGCACAATGCCGTAGTCTTGTGAATCTGCTACAGATCATTGCTATTTTCCATAAGCTACACTCTGCTGACAGATTTCATGCCTTTTGAGGCAACTTATCTTTCCTTTTTAAGGGAGAAGATTATGGCGCAAGACGGGATATACAGTGCATGATGAGATACACAGTTCAGCCAAGAAGAGAAACTAGGAGAATGGAACAATCCAGTCATAAATCCCATGAGGTACTCTCATAAGCTTCCAAGAACCCATTTACTTGTCTATTAAAATAGTATGTTCCTAGACTGAAGTATTTTGAAATTAATATTTTATTTTAGAAACTGAAATTTTTATTAAGGACCAAGGTCTTTTTTTATCAGTTCTTTTTT